>QVAJ01000052.1:2815779-2838899 GCA_003546035.1 Mixornis gularis | reverse complement strand
CCCCCCTCCCTCCAAAGTAAACAAGGGATAAAGAGGAACAACCCTCCAACTGTTTTCAGCAGATGAAAATGGAATAATTTAGGCTCTATAACCCAAGACATTTTTACAAAGTGGAATAGTATGAAATGGGGTTTTTTTCAGTACCCACACTTTCTGGATCTTTAAAGGAAGTTAGCTGCTTTTGCTTTCAGCTGTCTTTGTGTTAAACCTATTGTCATAGACCATAGAACAGCTTAGGTTAAAAGGGAGCTTTAAAGGTCATCTAGTCTAACCCCACTGGAATGAGGAAGGACACCTTCAACTAGATCAGGTTGCTCAGAGCCCTATCCAGCCTGACCTGGAATGCTTCCAGGGACATGGCATCCACCACCTCTCTCACAACCCATGCCAGCCCCCTCATTATAAAAAAATTCATCCTTACATCTAATCTAAATCAACCTTTTTTTAGTTTAAAACTATTATCCCTATAGAAACAGGCCTTGCTAAAACGTCTTTCTTAGAGCCCTCCTTTAAGTCCTGAGAGCCCGTAACAAAGTCTCCTTGGAGCCTTCTCCAGGATGCACAACCCCAATTTTCTTATGGCCTAGTATTCCTAACCTAGGTCTTTTGGCCCAGCTTTTTTGTGACCAAGAGTGACTTTTCTGGGCCTCTGCACAGAAATCTACACTTCAAAAAGAAAATGCCTTCAATTTGGTCCTCTGGATCAAATGTGCTCTCGGTGCATGCTTTGGACATGGTGACAGACATAGTAGAACTCTCTTCTTTCATGTGTGTGTGCCCAGGGACATCCAGTGATAGTCTGGTGACTGTGCAGGTCTCTTCCTGTACTTCTGCCTGCAGTACTCACCCAGTATCTCGTGGTCCCATCAGCTAGACATCAGCCAAGCCCCAGAGGCCCCTCTGACTGGCACTGCCACACAAGCTGTGGGATGCTCAGAGTGCCAGCTGCAGGTGGCTCAGAGCAGGTGAGCAGGTGCTAGCCTTCTAGAGTGTTCCCGTGTGTCCCACTGCACAGTGCGGCAAGCTCACAGCTCCCCACAGCATCTGCTGCTCCCCACAGCATCTGCCTGTTCCATCTAAAGGTTAGAATAGCAGCCTTACTGCATCTTTGGGGTCTCTTGTGATTCTAACAGTGAAGTGCAAAACCTGGGCTTTAGTTTTGTTCTAGGTTTCAGCTTAATCCTGACAGAAGACTGTTGCAGACTTCCTGTGAAACATCAGCCACTGCAATAGGAAGAGGTTTCTGTGGTGATTTTAAAGTAGGATTTTTTTTTTTTTTAATCTGAAAAGCAAATGTTATATAAAATATCTGAAGCTGCTTAGCTTTCTGGGCAATATTCCCAGTTGTTTGGAGCAAATAGTTCACCTCCTGGAAGGCAAAAGCCAACAAATTTCCCACTCAGTAGGGTGGTAATTCTGAGCAGCTATATGCCATTCCTGCCCACTACCATCAAAACGCCCCACAAAGCAGGACACATAAGCTATTTAAAAAATAATTGAAAGTGGTGGAAAGATGCCATTGTCAACAAAAGCTGATAATTCAGACAAACTCTCAAATGTCTCACAACCCTGTGGATATTTCCTAGCATAGTAAATAATTAACACCAAATGTTACGCCTTACTGCATGACAAAAACAAATGTAATACTTAAAGCAAAATAATATGTCCATATTTCTATTTTTTCTTTACCTATTCAACATTATTTTGCAACACTAGAAGTTAGGTATTTAGGGCAGCTAAAAAATTTTGAAATATGTAGTCCCTCATAAGCCAAATCTCCCCAGAAGTATACAAGTATAGGTCCAATTTCAGCTTTCATGTTGTAAAGGTGACATTTTAAGCATAAATATTGCCCTTGTGTCTCTATAAAAAGTATGTGAACAAACTTTTTCAGCATCATTTCCCAGTTAAAATGTAAGGTATATTTATAGAACCATTAATAACCTAAGTAATAATTTTGCTTCCTTTATTTTAGCAAATGATTACTTTCTTTTTTGACCTAGCTACTGGAACTATTAAAATTTGTTTTTCAAGCTTCTCCCAACATACATGTGGTTCAGATGAAAATACTAACTCACTAATGGCCAATAATATATGATTTATTTATCACACATTAAAATACTAAAAGTATTAACAGTTGATAATATTAGAGCTATTATTGTCTGATACTATTTGAAGTCAAATTTTTCCTGCTTATAAATTCATTGTCTTTAGTTCTTTTAGCCAGCAGTAATCACAATGCACTAAACACATCGTAATGAGAAGAGGTCCTAAACCCCTGACTGACTCAGCATGATGCACTGGTCTGTGGACAATCACAGAAGAGAGAGCTCGGTCTATCCAAAGCTGAATGCTGCATTGTGAATAAACCTAACTCCGCATGTGCTTAACATGATGAGAGATGTCTTTTCACCCTGGATCATCCTCATCAGCCATTGAGTAGTGARGCAGACTAATCAACACCTACTTGTAAAAATGTGCTGATGTTGTCAGTGTTTTGGTGGAAAGCCTTTATTTCTGTAACACAGAGTATACATCTTCAAATGCAACTTCAAGGTAGCTGTGCAAAAAATTGCCGGCAATGGGATATCCCCATGGCCTTAGCCTTGGGCTTATAATGACTAAAGACAGCAATGAGCAACCTGTATTTTTATACGTTGGCAAAAATATTACCAGTAGCACTGGGTCAGTACTTCTAATTATAATGATTGTAAGACAGGCCATGTTGTGGTTATGTTAAGGAAGSTTTCCTGTCTGACCATCCAGAGTCACTATGGCAGTCATACTCACACCACCTCAGCTGGGTCAGAGACACCTTGCTGGGGGTGGCTCCAGTGACCAACAGGTCCCTGTTTGATTCCCTGAACACTCCACTCTCACACAGACCAGGTTTCCTTACTGGCTCAACCCTGGATTACCCAAAGCAGTGTCTCAGACCTCTTGATCCTTAAAATAAGGAGCCTAAAAAGGCTGCAGAGACTTTTCAGAAGGGCACGTAAGGTGGATGGTCTTAAGCTGAAGCAGGACTAGTTTAGATTAGACTTTAGGAGGTAATTCTTTACTATAACTGAAACAAGTTTGCTAGAGAAGCTGTGAGCTCCCCATCCCTGGAGGTATTCAAGACCAGGCTGGATGGGTCTCTGAGCAACCTGATCTAGTGGAAAGTGTCCCTACTTATGGTGGAGGTCCCTTCCTGTTGGAACCCTGGACACTGAGAATTTTAGACTTTCTGTGCTGACAGGCAGTGACCCCCAAGAAAACACTACAATTGACCTGAGGCTGTGGAAAAGTCTTTCAAAATGGAATGACAGAACTGGGATTATGGGTGTGTAGTTTGAATAGAAGTGTGTAATATCACATGGTGGAAAATGTAGAGTTTAAGGTTTTAGAATATAGTAGTATATATATATAGGAAGATGGAAGCTTTAGGGTGTAGGGYARTCCTTCTTTTTCACCTCCTTCTTTGTGGGTTTAGGTGGTATTTTGTAATTGRATAGAAAAAGTTCTCATTGTGGACCACGGGTGGTTGGTTTTTGGGTTAAAAGTAAAAATAATTTAGGTGTCATTTCTTAATTGGACAGTTTATTTTTAAAAGGACTTGTAGAGAAAGAGACAGCAGCCATTTTCTACTTTGTTAGCTAGAAATGCTGTAGAACTCACAGCTTGTGAGACTGTAATACAGATAAGAATTAATAAACATMTGAGTCCGAACACAAAACACCATATCGAGCATTTAATCCCGACTCTGGCAAAAAGAAGATAAAATGCAACATTTAATGGTGCTCCATGTGAGGATCAAACTCACAACTTTCACCTTCCAACATAAACCATTCTATGGTCGCAATGATGTGACGGAGGCAGGCAAGTGACAAACACACACAAAGATCCTGCAGAAACAGCCACTGTATGGAGACCTCCTCTCCTTATGTGGATCGGGGGGCACATGCAGTTAATCCTCATTGGTGGAGCCAGTTGCCGCCCGGCCAACCAGCCAATRGCAGCCTGAACCCTCAATGGCCTGCGCCTGCTSTCCAACGGGCCTCACTGGTCAAGTTACATCATCAAGGTAATTGTGTAATCAACCACATTTCACTTATAAAGTTGGAATTATTTATAACTGTGAGGCCTCCAGGCCAGCTGTAGGCCATCACRATTGTATGATTTTAAGGTGAGCAGTTGAGATAGGCTCTGTTTTCTCTAACTGGTAATGGGAACTAAAAAATTGCAGCTTCCCAGGTTTTATTTTTCCTCAGAAATCTTAGAATTCATACTTCATCACTGTATTTCCACATTTTGTACAAGTGAATAGTCCAAAATGCTGCTTCTAATCAAAACTCATAAATAAGTACAAAGTGAATGTTTCATACATTCCAATCAAAATACTGCAAGTTCTTGTGATATACAGTAAGTGAAGTCTGCATATTTAAAAAAATGTTAGTGGGCAAGAACATTAGGAAATAAAGGTTCTTAGGAAAAAAACAACACAAAAAAAGCGCTAAAAGATCAACATTTTTTAATATGAGCAGATATGGCAGATAAAAAAATTCTGTATGTACAGAGACAAAGATTTCTATCCTGGGTTGCCTAGCACTAATAGGGAAATACAGTATTATAGATGGGAAGGTTTGATAGAGTTCAAATTGACTTAAATGCTTTTGAGTTGCTTTTGACTTAAATGTTTAAATGAGTTGAGTTGGGCTCCAAAATAATTTTGGCAGTTTTGAAAAACTTTCTCATTTGTACAAGGACTTTGAGAACTGGCTGATGCTTCAGTTTTCTTTACTTCTAAGTTTATAGTTTGAGATACATAATGGAAGTCTCCTAAAAACTCTGAATACATTCCTTTGAAGCCAGACCTTCTTGTCATGTTTCATCTTCACAAATGGTTACTGCCATCAAAACCACTAGTCACTGTTTTAAAACACAGTCCATAAAGGTAAGTATTGAAGTATCTTTCCCATATTCACTCCATGTTTCTGCACTGACACCAAGGAAACAAAGTTAAGTTTTACTATCTCAAACCAAGAATAGTACAAGCAGTTGAGAATATGGAACTAAATGATCCTTATTCCTATTTCCTAGCAGTTTAATATATCCTAGAACAATAATAATAAATTCCTAATAAAACCCTCAAAACACAGTAAAGTTTGATTGTCAGGAATAAAAATCTATTTCTTTTGACAAGTTATAGATTTACAATTACTCTACAGTGTCAAAATAATACAAAATAAATATAATTTGTTTTCAAAACAAAACAATACTTAAATAAAACTCTATGAGTAGAAGAAGACTCTGGTCCATGCATGGGTTTGAGCCCTTACTTCACTTCTGTTAGCAATGACCTCACTTTGTCATGGAAATCATCACTGAATGGTGAACATTAAACACTCTGCATGAAAAAATACTAAAGCTCTTAAAAAGTATATTACTAATGCATTTACATCTAATTTTTAATTTTAAAGATTATTTCTTGGGTTCTAGAAATGAAAAAAGGTTGGATTAAGTTTTTTTAATGCCAATTATTACGCCAGCAGATACTGGGACAGTGGGAATTCCTTGTTTTCCAGGTGATCTCCTAAAGTACTTTTCTTAAAATTTAAGGCTATAAATAGATAAGAAGCAGGATTAAAGAAATTGTTTGGTTTATCAGATAMAACTACCTGATATTAAAGGCTACTTCAGTCTATAATGCCTGTCATAAAATGAACAATGTTCTCCTCAATGTTCAATAGGCTAAACATTCCCTGGCTCTACCAGGAACACTTTTCTATACAATTAATATTAAAACAGCTATGCACTGGCATTGCTTTATGAAATGTATTGTGATATTTGCTCTGTTACTGACTTTCTCTTCTTCTTTTGATCATTCTTTTCTCTTTCTAATTGATTAACTGTCTCCTTATTGCAAGAGTTTCCACAGGCTTTGGTTAAAGTCTTGGGCAAAGGAACATGTTAACTAATCAGGTCCTCAGAAGCAGATTTAGAACACTGATTAAAAGCAACTGGACCATCTAACCTTTTACAGCTATGATTACTCARTAACTTAGACAAGCAGCTTCCCCTCTGACTCCTGCTGAAGGTTAATAAGGAGTTATTGGCTTTCTGATGGTTGATTTATCTCTATCAAGTTTGCATACACTGGAAATCTTTTACAGTAAATTTTTCTCTTAAGCAGAAGTGGTCTATATGTGTGCTCCACAAATTCCTTAATGTTTGTTACATAACCTATATGGGCAAATCAGAGATTATCAATTTTGTTCCTACAAGTTTGAGTGGTGGAACAATGAAAGAAAATACAAATAATAATTTCATATATTTCTTTGTTATTCTTTTTTCACATCATTAAATAGAAGCTAATTTATTATTCCTKTATACAACAAGCATAGAGATCATGTGGATTACTGAAATTTGATTTATTTATAATACTTAATTTACTTCTTTGTATTTTGTTCCTTTTTTGGTGCTGAGATATCTAGACACTACATACAATGCATTTGACTACATGGTAGTTTTTGTTAATTAAGTTACCAAAGAAAAAAAAAATACTTGGTATGAAGACAAGAGTTTGTAGAAGGTTAATACTTTTTCCTTCATTTAAGAGTCCTTTTAAAGGCAATTCGGCTTTTTGCTGTAATGTAGTTTGCATGTTATTTAGATTCAACAGTTGAAAGGAAGTGTCCTTTGTAATAATAACAGTGATCCTTCTTTGCAGCTTGTACAGAACAAGTCAAACTGATTGGCTTCTCCCACTAACTCTTTTCATGTGAGATGATTTTTAAGRCTCCTATATTAGATACAGTCCAGTAACATCTGATATTTTACCACAGTATTGAAAAATATTTRGTTATAAAAGACTTTATACATTTTACTAAACTAACCCTTTTTTATTCCAAAAAAGAAAAAAACAGGAAATAAAATTTTCTCAGATTTTGGCTCACACTGTAGATCTTCTTTTTTCAGCACCCATTTCAGAGTGTACACTGGAACTGGCCACTGCAGTCCATCCATGAGCTCAAGAACATTGACTTGTAGATGCATGATTTAAATACATCAGCTTTCAAAAAATTGTCCTGACCCCTTATTCTTTACCCACTATCATCTGTCTGTCTGGTTTAAATCCAAATGCATGTCAGGCATGTGGATCACTGATAGCGAATGGCAATCTGGAGGTGCAAGAAAATTGTTTCTCATGCTAGCAGAGAAGAGCAGGGCAGGCAGGTCAGGGCTACATCTATCCTTAAAAGCAAAGAAATCCCTGCCTGAGAAGGAAAACAGCTATCCAGAGAGCTTAAGACAATGTGTTCTTGACTACCCAGATTTCAGCAGGGAAAGAGTTGCACTTACAAAGGCARAGAGATAACCTACTTCAGTCCTAATCTTATGGTTGCTAAAAATTTTCCTATCCACTTAAAAAATTCTCTTATGCAGCACAAGTTAAGCGGATCTGATTTCTGATAATTTTTCCTTTCCAGTAATCGTACARAGAATAGGAATCCATGAATCTACCACTGAATTACTAGATCAATAGATCTACAGAAATGTGCATTTCTTTCTAAGTATAATGAATATTAGACACGTGAGTCTAAATCTTCCTTATTTTGAASAAGAAAGCTGCTAACATAAAACATAAGGATAACTTGGAAATAGAACACGCATTTCATGGGATTTTCTTCATATATTCTTGCATTCCTATGTGATCACCAGAAGCTTTTTAAAAAAGAAGGGTATTTTTTCTTTATTGCCAAGGAGTCTGTGTCACTCTGGCACTGTATGAGGGGTCAAGACCTGCCAACCCAACGTGAATGTAAAACAGAACATGCACTTACCAGAGCAGATTTCAGACACTGGTTTCTAGGTTTCTTTTAAAAGGCTGCTTTGGATTAAAAATATGAATTTTCATAAATGCATAGATTTAAATCTATCCTTGAAATTTCCCTTGTAAAAAAATGACACCTATACTTCTCTGGAAATACATTGTGTGTTTCACAGCTGTGTAATACCCATATGTGCAATCTTCACTTGAACTGTAAAGGATTTCAGATCATTCCATAAGAAGCTGTTGTTTGAAAGAGTGCACTATTTATTCAATTTAGGCAATATGTTTTTAGAAAAAAAAATTGTGAGAAATAAAGCTTTTTTTTTCAATTTTTCTATCCTGTTTCCTTGAAAACCCTTACAGATTCTCTTCTAGTCAGTCAGGGACTCTATGTACAGAAATTTCAGTAGTAAAAGGAAAATAAAAAAGGARTATCTGCAATAAACCCGCTTCTACTTTGGTTACAATAAGTAGGAGCTTGCTTTCTTCTTCACCTGTTGGACAGCATATAAAGTATGCTGGTTATCAGTTTATGTTCATCTTGTTCCTATGGGAATTGAACTACAATAAGGATTGATCATGTAATTTTACTGCATTTTACCCATACAACGCTTTTGTTTATTGTGTGGCTTCCTGTAATATTTCATATTTTACGCAAACTAAGCAAGCTGGAAAAAGTACTTTAAAAAACCCTGGAGGGGCAAAAAGAAGGATGAAAGAGAATCTTTGAGGTACTAATCCATTAAAAATTAGGCTCAATTGTTGAACTACTCAGATTAAGCTAATGGGTAAGGTTCTCTCTGTGTTAAGTTTGTACTCAAAGCTATCAGATATAAACTATAGAATAAAATAGTAATAGGTATGGCCTGCTAGTGAACATAAATGAAGCAATTCACWTCTCATTAAATAAATTTTAAATATTCCCTCAAAGCTTTTAACAAAAGTTTTCAAAGGGATGTTAATTTTGATTCATGCAATCATTTGACTAAATTAGTATTTTTTGTGCGAAGATTCTCGTCTTATTTTAATAGACACAATTTCCACTTTCAGTTTCTGTTTACCCACCTCTCTATCTGAAAAGACTGACAAAGCTTATATCAATGCTTTTTATTTTTCAGCTCCTCAGAAAGTGGGAAAAGTTAAAAAAGGTCAAAGTTCCTTTTGACTTTTGGGAAAGAGTATTCTTAAAAGCATAAAAATATTTATCTTTACAAAACTTAGAAATTATTTTATCAGAATTACTCAAAGTCCAAAAATAAGTAATTGCAAAATTAGTGTCATCTATCTTGTAGTTTAGATCACAGTTTAATTAATATTATAGAATCATTCCCCTGCATTATTTTTCCTAAAATGATTGTTCAAGATAACAAAAAGTCAAAAGGCTTGACTACTTCAGCTTCAGCTTAGGCTGCATAGAAATGTCTACGATTGGAACATGATTTTATTCATCTACTTTAGCCTACCCTAGTTTTCCTACTCTTAAATTCWTTAACTTCTGCAGGCAAACACTGGCATGAAAAGTTATTAGAGGACTGAGCCCACTCTTTATCTCTGTGGCACCCCAGGGGTGAATCCAAAACCTTCCATTTTACTGATGCTTTATTGCCCTTTTAGATTCCTCATAACAAAGCAYTTTCTCTGGAGAGCACAGACCATCATTGCACCCTCACCAAAATACCGTAGCTTCAGCTGGGATGTGGGTCTGGCCCCGTGTTTTCCAAAAAGATGAATTTCCGTGTTTAAAATACAAAATCATATGCAGAGATGGAGCCTTTCCTCACAGCTCGGGCTCTGGCCTGGCCTGGTTGCTGCAGTCACTGGGCCACACCAGGACTTGCTTGAAGGACCCAAGACTCTCTCTCCAGAAAACTGGGCTGGATTACTTGTATAGAATCATAGAATGGTTTGGTTTGAACAGGACCCACCTTAAAGATCATCTGGTGATGATGCCATAGGTAGGGAGACCATGCATTAGATCAGATTGCTCAGGGCCTCATTCAACCTGGCCCTGAACACTGCCTTGAGAGTGAACACTTTCAAAGATTGTTTTTAAAATAYGTTGGAACAGCCTGTGTGTTTGTCTGGGTACCCCTGCTGTCTGTTTTGACAAGTGTTTGGATTCAGCCAGCTGTCCTTTTTGGCCTAGACCTTTCCAAGCTGTCAGACATCTGTCACAAAAATCCTGAAACAACTTCTCCCCTCTTAATTGGGTTACTTAAACAATGTGCTTTACCGTGTTCTTCCTGACATGGCCTTCAAATCCTGCTCCCTCAATTTTGCCTATTTATTTGTGCTACTCCAGCACAAATGTTGCTGCCTGGCAGCAGAGTYGCCAGCTGATGGACATTTGGCCATTCCTCCTCCCTCCCCTTGTCCCTCGTCACATCTTCTCCCACCTCTGAGCTGTCACCACCTTTTCCTAAGCGGTACCAGGGAGAAGTGGAGAAAATTAATTGTGTCAYTTTCACACAACATCCTTCTACCATCATAACTCTGAAAATGTTACCTGCTTGCAATTACAGTGAGTTTGCACAGGTGTAACTTCATTTATTTAAATAGCCCGACATCTGATTGACACATGCAAGTATATGAGGAGAATCTTGGCCTACATCTTTGTCACTTTGAGTTATTTCAAATGTAAGAACATTATTTATTACTTTCAGTTTTGTAAGGATAAATATAACTAGATATRTATTGCTGCTGTCACTTCTTCCCCAAAATACCGAATTAATGAGCTCTGACCAGACAGTTTTGGCTTGTCTCATGTTTGTTTGGTGGAGGTTTTGCGGGCAATATGGGCATAACCTTTTGTTTTCTTTTTTCACTAGTTAAGTTTTAAATTTTTCTAAAACTTCAGTTACAGACTTTTTATCAAGTGATGGCATGAAACTTTTCTTTTGATAGAAAAATCCRTTTCAAATCTAACCTGTGAAACAGTGAAGGGTTTTTTTCTGGTGTTTGCTTCATTTGTAACTGGATCCATTCAGCCCTGAGACTACAARGTTAATTTGTCCTTTAATGYATTYGAAATGCTGCTAAAGATAAAAAGAAACTCACATTATACACAAAGCCTAGAAATTATTGCTAAGTGTAGATGAAGACTTCACAGTCCTGAYTTAAGAGAAAGGAAAGGAAAAGAAGAAAGAAATTAGAAAGATAATTCACCTAAAGGAWAATACTTAATAATGATAACTAAATTAAAATTGTTTCACTCAGGCTTCATCTTGCTCTGCTGTTATACCACCTCTAATCCCATGGTTGTTGGTTTCAGGCCAGMGTGGCTGTGGGCATTAAAGAATTCTTAGTATTCTATCAGGAGGAGCATGACTTTGATAGYGATGGTTTCCTTCTCCATACTGTAGGGTCCACTTGCATACTTTTGTACTCTTCCTGACACTTTCCATACCTTTGCATTCTGCACTCATCTAAAATTCTATGTTAAATATCAATTTGCTTTTTACAGAGTGTAAGTTACCTTGGATACATGCTTTTTGTTCTCTCTTAACCTTATAGCCAGTTTTGCTCACCTCCCTAAGCTGCAGCTGACCACTGATGAGCTGGTCACTGGCCTAGGGATGCAGGATCCTCCTGTGCCCAATTGTTAGGACGCCATGTTATGCCTACCCCACATGGTATCTTGTTCCTGTATTCCAGTTTCCAACACCTCCCTCTCATCCCATCCCTATCCTCTACCCAGCACCATGACACTGATTCATCCTACACCAAAAAAAAGAGAAAAGCTACTTCTTAGTAGTGTTAAATTTAATTAAACTTGCTTATTAGAACTATGCAAAAGGAAAAAAAAATAGTAACAAATATAATTTTAAAACGGCTCCAACTGATAAACAAAGTAAAATAAAATTCAGGACAGGGAAAACCTAGACAATGAATCTGACAAGTCCTACATCTGAGGCCTTACGAGATTAATAGAAAATAGTACATCAGTCTTGCAAACATAATTTTCTGTCAGAAAAAAACCCAATATTACCTACCAATTCTACTCTTTGCAGAGCAATGCAGTATAGCACAGCCCCCAGAAATAATCTTTGGGMAGTGTCTGAGTACACAAACATTTCCACTCATGTCAAATAATGTATGTTACTAATGAACAGAAAGAACTAACTGGAAGTGTTAGCTTGATATGGTACCAAATATGGTGGGTGTGTAAAAAAAGTATAAGTATCACCATCCGAGGTACTCCATCTAAATATAAGATGACTGCTTGTTAGCAGTTTTGCATTTTTCTTTTAAAAACAAGYCTGAACAATCTGCACCACTCAATTATATGTCACATGAATTGGGCAAATTTTGGTAAATTTTATATTTTATTAGCTTAGTATTTATTGTTGGCTCTTTTCTATTGTTTTTGAATTCTATATATTTCTTTTGAATTGGTAAATATGTACATAATTCCTCAACATTAGACACATATAAGATTATTATAGAGTCACAGTTTACTTTTCATAAAATTATATTTTTGTTAGGATGTTTGCAGTTTTATACACGATGATAATTTATCAGAGAAACCAGCTGAGGTGTAATACCTACTGTTTCTGCCAGAAAGGAAAAGAATAGAATATTCTGTGTGATCCTATTTAACATCATATTTCAGCAGTGTTCACGAAAAGTCATACTGGACAGATTGAAAAACATCAAAATAAGTGATATGGCTGCGTTAGCTTACATGGTCATACTCCTTGTATCCAGCTGCAATTTCTCATTCTGCAACTTGTGACCAGCACTCTGTCCTTTCACCGTGCACCTCTGGGAAGAGTATGGCTCCATCTGCTGCATCCACCCCACTGAGTAATGAAACATGGGAGACAGATCCAGTGTCTTCTGATGGAAAAATCTAGCATGCCCATCCTCTCCTCACACAACCCGTATGTTAGTACCCTAGCCACCCTCTACTGATCTCTTGCCAGTTTGTGCATCTTTCTAATAAGGGTTCAAAACTTGTATGGTCTCCCATTTGGTGTGATCCAAAGGCTTGGCCTGCTCCAGGTTTATTTCATTTCATTATTCAGATAAAGGGAAAATAATTTAGTTGGCTTTTAGAGGGTTAAAAAGACTCCTAAAAGACAGAAGAATTCACTATCAAAGACTCGAAGTGGCTCCTGGAAAAAAGGCCATCTAGATTGAAACTTAATCATGCAGAAGAGGGAGCTGAATTCAGGGCTCCTGCTTTTGAGAAGAACAACAAAAAGCCCCCAAAGGTCAAGTTGGGTTTATTTTCTCTCACTTCTTTTGCTTGTTTTTTATTACATCTGTACAGAAATGTATATCTTTAAAATTTCTATTGTTATTTTACTTTGGTTACATCTTTTTTTAGTAATATTTGCTTGGACTAATTGATAGTTTCATCTGCCTTAGAATAAAACTCAAATGTTTTTTTCTAGAAGAATGGATTGCTGAATAGATCATTGTTGCAGAATCTAGAAAGTACCATTTGCTCGTACTGTTGTCCCATGTCTGAAGAGCCACAAAATATTTTCTGGCTTCTGAGACCCACTGGTCATCCAAGAATAAAAAGTCATTTTGCATGCCAATTGCAAATCCAAAGGTCATTTTCATTTTAATATCAATAGTTATATCATCAGCTTATTATAMAGCTATCTTTCAAATTTTTCTAGGGTTTTAACTTTTTCATTTTTATCACCAACCAGTAACAACAACAGCTTCTGTACCTTCCATCTCACAAGACAAGCTTATTTTTGCATCATAAAAAAATTGCAGCAAATAAGTTTTATGCATCAAAGGAACTACATAAGACAACTCTTTCAAATAGCTTCTTTTTTTTTGTCCCAAATTTTTTTAGTCTGCTATCACTACAAGAACCTTTCTGAATCTATTGCTAAATTAATTTTTAAGTATCAAAAATGTGGAGGACCAAATTCTTGTTGTCGCTGTTATTGTTGTTATTATTATCTTGAAATAATTTAATTGGAATATTTTCCTGTATAACTCATACATTGTATCTTCTTAAAGAAGCAATTCCCTTCTTAAAGGGAAATAAGGCCCTGGAATTTATTATTTAAATTATTGGTTGTTTGTTTTTTTCCTTCTAATATCAAAAAAGACATTTTTTTTAATTTGATTAGCTGTACAAATCCATTGATTGTGAGGTCATGAGGATGTGCAAGAAAAAACTCCAACAGAATGATTAAATACTATATTGAGCTTCTCTGAGTCTTTCATTATTTTGACTGTGTTTTTTTAACTGGGGTAAATGATAGGATAGAATTTCAAAATAGATTTTTGCACTTTTTACCAGAAGAAAACACAAAAGTCCACTTCTTAACAGGAAAAAATAGCATTAATTTGAAGGATAATGAAAAATAACTAAATACTTTTGGCTTTCATTTTAATAGAAAGTGTCTTCTCTCTGGAAAAACTTTGAATAAAACCATCAAAATTTYAATCTTTTTTTCTCAATAGTTCATTTCTAATCAAGTCTAGTTTACATTTARAAGATTTATTAGCTTTACTCAGTTTAGAAGTAATTAAATCATAGCCCTGTATTATTACCTCTGGGTTGAAAACCTTCCCTTCTGTCTCCATTAGGCTTGTACCCAATTGCTCACATCTTTCCTCCCTGGCACTAATTTTTTCATGCARAGAGTCCAGCTGTTAGACCATAATACCATGGTCCCAATCTATCATATGCAATGAGTTCTGGAAAGACAAATTATTTTTGAAGCCTAGAAGGAGGAGATTTCTAAAGATAACTTTGTATATATAGGACAAGATGATTTTACTGATAGAAATGCTGCTTATTCTTGTTTTCAGCAATCCCCAAAACAAGTTCCATGAAAATTTTAAGAGAAAAAAACCCTGTAATAACCAAAGCCTTGTTTCAGTTTGTGAAAACACTGGGGGTT
Organism: Mixornis gularis; assembly: GCA_003546035.1. Taxonomy (NCBI): domain Eukaryota; kingdom Metazoa; phylum Chordata; class Aves; order Passeriformes; family Timaliidae; genus Mixornis; species Mixornis gularis. Next base: position 2,824,202 of record QVAJ01000052.1, on the reverse strand, counting down.
TTCTTGCATTTATGGAAATTGAAATTCTCCTGAATTTTATTTGCATGAAAATGTCTCTTACTACAGAAGGCATTTTTGTACTACTACTTTTTGGAAATTGCTGACCAGTCAGGTATGTAGTGACTTCATATATGATTGTGGATTCAAAATCTGCAATGATGACAGATTTTAAGGTTTTTTTACCTCAAATTTGACATGCTTTGAAAATTCCCATACTTGACCTTTTTGTATATTAAAAAATACTGAAACTTATTTGCAGTTAATATTGGGTTCTTTGCTTCCTAAAAGAATGAGTTTGGTGCTAATGTTGCAATTGAAAAGCTAAACCCTAGTGAATGGTCAAATTCTGATCTTGAGGAAATGTGGCTTCTAAAAATATTGATTGTACAATATTTTKAAAATATTTATATCCTTCAAACCTTATGTTCATACAATGTATAGTTCATACCATTATTATTAAACAAGTTTAAACAGCAATAGATTTTTACTCTGATGATATATAATAAGCCTATTAAAAATGTCATGTTTTAACCTATATAGAGCTAGGAAGTAACATCATGCTCACTTAATATTCTTCACTCACACTTGCTGAAGACCTAAGGCAGCTTGTCATCTGAGGTGTATTAAGCACCATGACAGAGACTATAGGGATATTTTGACACATGTCAAATCAGGGTAATAGCTATATTACCCAGGCAGCATAAGGAGATTATTATGAAATTCCACGGTATCGCAAACCTGTCACCATCGGCAGGAGAACCAGAATTTTTACAGGAAAGTTGGTTTTCATTTTTGTAAGTACAAATATATTATAAGGAGGTATTTCCTATAACCCAGTCTAGGTTTATCTATTCTTCAAGTATAGAATTTTAGAGCTTTGGTATTATTCTYCAGGAAGAGCAAGAATCCTGGTTGGATGACTTCCCTGAACTTACTGTGAGGTGTGAGTATACTGAACTCCTAGACCTTACATATTTTGATGGAATTGCATATGCATAACATTTATAGCCCAGTTTGAAAAGACCCCCAAAAAACCAAGACTGAAGGATTCTCGCTTATTCAGATTGTTAGTGCTCTGTGACTATTTAGATGTGTTTACTCATAACAGGACAAAATTACCATGTCCTTAAAAGTAAATCAAACAGGGGCAAGACACTGGCCCAAGAGCTACTGCTGAGTCTTCAGTGCTGTTAGACACACCACAAGACCTGGAGTTTCACTTTGGCTCCAGCTGGAGCCATCTTTTGGCAAGATCAAACAAGGAACCATGCCAACCAGCCTGCCTTTTGGGCAGCTCAGTGGATACRGAGCTGTGGCACAGCTGGTTTCAGAAGCAGAAACATCTCTCTGATATTTGCATTTACTAATAGCTGTTTCTGCAGAGCACTGCTGTCCTCTGCCATGGGTTGTGTGAGTCCAAGGGAACAGTTAGACAACATGGCCTTATTTGAGTTGCTTCTTGCTGTGGAGGTACCCTGCTGTGTTCACCTTGTACTGCAGCCTTCCTGAGGTCTTAGAAAACCACAAAACTCTTGAGACACAAAGGCAGCCATCAAMAGAGTATATGGTAAGATAGCACTACGCCATTTACATTAGAGAGATGGGTCACTACCATGAAAATGAAGGGAGAAAGGGGGAAGAACTCACATAAAGAAGCTTCATTTGAGCTATTTTTGCTCTTTAGCTCAGATCACTGACACAGCATTTGCTTCTGTAATGATGAATGGATGCTGTGATAGGCTTTTTCACAGAAAGCGGTGGTATCTCCCAAATACCAYCTGAAAGATAAAAGCATGATTTTATGAACTCTAGTTACAACCCTGACTATAACATCCCTATAATATATATTTTTAGAAAACTAAAGGGAGAAAATGAGGTACTCAGTCTTAACATCTCTGTATATGCCCATGTMAGGGGAATTTGGAGAATTGCCATTTTCTGTATGAATACTATCTCATTTTCCTATGCAAACACTAATTCACTAGAGGAAAAAAAGGAGAAGCATTTGACTGCATTTCTTTACCACATGATACAGACAAAAGACACAGCTGAGCACACTACACTGAGGTGGCAATCACCCTTGTATCCATTTTAGTTTCAAAAAAAACTTATCATTTCCATATGTGACTTATGGTGTCCTTATAAAAGTTCCTTGGAGAAAAGGCCTCTTCTCTGCATTATTAAATTTGTATGCAGTGATAATTACTGAAGTGAGAGAATGGAGCAGAGATGGATTGCAGTGCAGGCAGGCTGGAGAGTGTCTCTAAGGTATTATCAAGCATGAGGTATGAAAGACAGATTCCTTGGGCCAGAACTAGTTGGACTTCTTATTTGGGGTATTTTGTCACTTGACTGTCATTTCAGATAATAAAACCAAGTAGCTGATGAACTTTATTTTTCAGGAATGAAAAAACTCAACAATCTGTCTCTTATGTTTTCCCTGATGATATAGTAAATACAAGATACCCCAAATGAAGTTATTATCTTAGCATAATTTTAGCAAACATAGTCTTCTGCCAAACTAAGGTTCCCTATAGTGCTTTCAAAACCCTACTTCTTTAAAGAATGGAAACTTTTTGCATTTAAGATTGTCATCAATCAGTCCATTCATTGGTAGAACTTTAGGACAATTTTTTTAGGGTCAGACTTGCACTTGAAAATTATCACAGTAGGTAACACCCAACGTACATGCAAATCTACCAAAAAATAAATAATTCCATGTATATAATAATAAAGATTTACTTACAATCAATTCAAATGCAAACTATCAAGCTACTCACAAGAATAAGTGATAGTGCACTTGAATGGGGAGGAAACTCTGGCTGTAAGCRTCAGCATAGCAGCAAAGAAATAAGAAAACAATATAAATTACTGAACCATAGCCAGAATTACTAAGAGAAAATTGATTTTTAAAAATGCTGAAAATAAATCTTAATAGCTATGTATGCCACTGAATTTAGCAAATTTCTCCAACAGAATAAATTGATAGATCTAGTCTACTTCACTGCCAGATGTTACTCAAATTATTTTGGGATCTATAAGCAAGAGTGGTGTCTGCATAATCACATGTTGTCACAAATTTGGCAGCTCCTCTCATCTTTGTTTCATTGCTTTGCATGGTTCCCATTTGTCATTTAGTGTCACAAACCTTCAAGCATGAGCGATTAGAGAGCTTCAGCTAACACGCTGCTACAATGCTTTAAACAAGGAGCAGAAACTCACTTTCTAAATGTAGTCCTTAGAGACAGACAAGGAAGATTACTCATAAATGCCTAACAGAGTTGATTAAAAGGTATGTTTCCAAGACTCATCTCCATAAATTAGACCCGAAAAGTGCAAAAAGGATCACATCTTTATCAATTAAGCTAATCCATCTATTAAAATTTTCACTTGAAATGAGTATAAACCCATCTAAGGATGATTATTGTAGATTTCTTTCATTCTACTTTCTTTATAACGTGTCATTAAAGTCTTTTACGTCTCTGATTAGTTTTGAACCCATTAATTACAGGGCACTACACTAAAACTGTCTCTGCAAATGAGTATCTAGGCAGGCATTTTTCTTTTAAGACAAGCTAAAGTGAAAAAGATAAAGAAATGTTTGGTTTTGTTGTTTTCATTTCTCTAGGGACACTGTTAAAATGAAAGGAAAAGACTTAAATGCTCTTCTTTTTAAGATTCACTAATGTGTTTTAGAATGCAGTTTGTAAGATGTGTAAGGATTTTTTTTTTTAGCAAACGCATACTGTGATTCATTGCAGGATAATCCCTTGTTTGAGATTATAAAATTGACAAACTCTTGTGTATGGTCTAAGCAAACACAATTCAGTCATGTTAGTCTGCAAACACATTCATACTGATTGGAATGTGGTGTCCTGTGTCTGTGTCTCGGTCTGCAGGAAGGGCTGCAGATCACTGCAACRCTAGAGTGTTTCTGCAGATGGTGAATTGCTTTGTTTCCTTTTTTTTACTTCCAATCATGGTTTTACTCCTATAAACTGTACACAAAGCTATGCTAAATTTATTGTGATTATGCCAAACACTCTCCTATCTTCTGTATAATTTTATTTTGTCTTTCGCTCTCATCATTAGACTAAACTCATCAACAGTCATAATAAGCTTTTGCTTCTTCACTATTTTTTYCACCTGAAAGTACTTGTCAAAAATAAGAATTGCTTGCTTCTCATAAGGAAGCTAGACTTAGATGCCATACATGGCACCTTTACGTAAAAATTAGCTATTTTAAGGCTTGCTCATTCAGCCATGCTGAGTTTACTGATTCACTTCCATTTCCCTTACAGCTGTGTATTTCTGGCAATTTTGAAATACCGTATACAGTGACACTGATCTTCATTCCAAATTCACTCATACTAATAACAATTTTCAAAGGTTGTTCTAATTTGCTGTGTTATGCATAAATAGTGTCCTTTTATATATTTTTTGCATAGCATCTCTATTAAAACACTGTTTATGCTTTAGTTAGTAAATAACACACTACAGAAGAAAAAAATTAAGTAACAATTGACTGGAAAGAATATGACTGTATTCCAAAATGCGTTTGTGCTTGAGCCAGACAAATAAACTGATGCATAAATCTATTATTCATAAAAATAATAGTTCTAAATCTGTAAGACCTTTAAAAATCAGTGATGGTCATCATTTCCCCTGTTTGTTTTGTTTTTTTTTTTTGCTGTTTGCTCAGCTGAGCAGAGTTTTATACTTACCTGAGCTCTACTGACTTTTTGCAGAAATCAGATGCACTACAGTTTTACAGTGGCAAACTTTGAAAGGAAACCTATATTAGGAAGATGAAAATGGATTTTAGCTGTATTTTGACAAACTGTGGTTATATATGTTTATATATATGCATATATATGCAGACATATACAWGGATATTCTAATTCTGAGCTCAAAATAAATACTTTATACAAATAGAAAAAAAGTAAAGTATGCAAGCTGTATGAAGAGCTTACCTGTTAGAGGAACAGATGTTTTTCAATCTCTTGTTCAAAAGTTAGAGTTAAGATATAGCATAGTAAACAATATCTTTTTAAAACAAAAAGATCTGCAATGCTTGAAGAGAGCTAGAACAATATAGCTAATTTATCTTAAAGAAAAATGGTGTAACTCAACAATGCAATTGTAATTTGTGCATACAAGGAATAACATGGAATTAAATAAGCAAATAATTAGTAAATTAAAACTCAGAGGAAAATTAATGTACTCATTTTGGGGAATTTTAGAGGCCACTCACTCATCACAAGAATGTCTAAGAAAGTGCAAGCAAAATGTTCGCTATGGAATAAAGTCAGGATGAAAAAACATAAACTGTAAAAACAGTAGAAGAGAAATAGAAATAGAAATAGAAATGCTATTTCCTGCACTATACCCCCATAAACAAACTGGTACATTTGGATAAAAGACTCTGGAATTTCTTCTGTTCATCACTCTAGCAAATTAAGATCTCAAATCTGCAGGTGTGCAGTCATAGCTAGAGGGGAGTAACAGCTAGGAATCTGCCAAGAATGCTAAATGCCATGTAAAAATAATCCTGTTTGCTCAATCACTGTGGATCTCTAATTTCTACCTACACTATTTAAAGAGACAGAGGTTCCCTTTACTGCAGTGCTCATCACATATATCTGACACCATGTAGGATATATCTTAAGGGAGGTTTAACCATATTATTTCACTTTCCTGACCAATTAGCTTTGGGYTGGTTTCATGCACTCCTCCTAAAAAAGAGAGGTTTTGCCACCTCTCATCAYCTCCTCACAAGAGCATTTTTAACAAACCAAAGGAAGTTGTTCTTCCAATCTGCACAGCAGTGGTAAGAGACAGCTTGAAAACTGAATCCAGCTCTGGATTCCCACTCCAAGAGAGAGATGGACATGCGGGAGCAAGTCCATCAAAGGGCCTCAAAGATGAGGAAGGGACTGAAACATTTCTCGTATGAAGAAAAGCTGAGAGAGTTGGGACTGTTCAGYCTGAAGAAAAGAAGAACCRGGAGCAATCTTATCAATATATATGAATACCTAACTGGGGCRCTTCTCTGTGAGACTCATACCTATTCCTCATTAAACATCACTCAAAGAACTATACTTGCAGTGAAAAAATTAATGCTGCCTCCAAAGACAATAATGTTATTCAAAGCACTAATACTAAAGGTTTAATATTACATCTCAATTAATCTGTTCCCTATTCTCTAACCTTTACCTGTTTGTCTACTTASCTTACACCAGAAAATTCTCAAGAACCAAATGACTCTTCCTGAATAGTTATTATCAAACAGACAGAAAACAGTACTAAATAATGGAGAGTTGTGGAAGAGAAAATGGAATTCAGATCTCTACTGGAGGAATCAGGAGGAGTTTGTGGTAATGTTGGAATTTGATTTATCTCCTACTGGAAGGAAGTTTTTGAATGTTAGTCTTTACTACAACRCTGTGTTTATATAAAATTAAACATTGTGTTCTATGAAGAAACTGATAGCTACAAAAATGAGAAATAAAGGGAAAAAAGTCCTTTCAAATCCATGTAATTCCATTAATTTCTCATTTTTGAAGATGAGATCCAAGCTTACATCTTAAGGAGTGACTTTGAGATTTCATATTTTGAGATAAGGAATTTCACAGAATTAGCGAAGGGAGTTCAATTTCAGTCTTAGCACTAATGTTCCCACAGAACACAGAAACACCTTCTTATACATGTATTTAATYATATTGCATCTATAAAAATAGAGATCATGAAAAAAATTAACAAATTAAAGGTCATTAAAAGGGAAGTAAAGGGAAAAATACATATATTGATGTTTTTTTCTTGCTTTACCTCCAAYTGCTATTCACTTCATAGGTTAAGTATAGACATCTGACAAAATCAAATTACAGCTGTCTTCCRAGGTAACAAATGGTCTGTTTTAGAAGTCTACTTGAGGATGAAACTAGTATTATCACAMAAGTTCCACTTTATAAGTGTTGACAGTAAAGGACTTATAGACAACTAGCTGAGATAAAAATCTCTGCTACRTACTATAGATCTGCCTTGGGCAATGTGAATTTTTTGTTGTTTAGCACAAGAAAATATTTTATTTTTCCCTGCAATTTATTTAATCAAATTTCTACTTTCTCTAAATCCTAAGGCTGGTGAGATAATATTTTTAGGCCTGTATTATATCAAGCCATATTCTACCTTAGCTGTGTATTTGCTTAACCATGAAATAAGCTCCAGCATCCAGAGTTCTATTCTGCACCTTCAGAGCTTTTCTGTCCACCCTATTGTATCCTGCTTATTCATATTCAACATTATGCTTRCTAGAAAATGCTTGAAGTCATATGTTATATTGATGTCTCTATAAGCCTTAATTTTTTCCATTTTTCCTCTAGAAGTGTCCAGACATACACTTATAAGCTGTTCTGAACATTTAAGGCAGGTTTTATCTGACCCCCTAGGTCTGTTGTCTGCAGTCAGTTGGTAAATGGGTGAGTAGGGCACAAATTTTCCTGTTCAAAAAATCAGATTAATTCTAATCTATAAATGCTTATTTCTCTCCCTCATTACGAAAGATGTTTGGGTAATTACCTCTGAAATAGTCATCTCTTGGGGGGTACCAAAAGACAGGAATCCTACTCAAAGTATTTGGCCTAATCTTTAAAYAAAATCAATGCTCCTTCTGTTTAATTACTTCGCTTGAGTTCACTACTCAGGAAAACATTATTGATGTCGAATACATGTGCTATATCAGCATTTATGGACTTACTGTGAGCTTTGAATGGATACAAAGCTGAGAACCTGCATCTCAGAACTATTTACACTACTCATGACATTTCAAACTTTAGCTGAAGGGAGCATCTCCTTTTGATCACAAAATCATTTTAAATTTCACAGCAACATTATGGAGGCCCAGGGGCCTGCCACCAGGAGACAGACCCTTTTAGACTGGGGTGAGAAAAACCTTCCTCCCATGGGCCTTTGCAGACAGATGTTAATATTTCTTAGGTTTTGTTGTTTCATTGATTTGTCAAGTTCAGCCCCCGTTCACCATATATACACACCTCCTAGGATGTTCTTCCTTTCCTTGGACCCCACGGGGTTATTTTTGCCGCAGTACCCCACCCCTGTGATTCCTAGCCACCCCTCTGCACCATTTTTCTCTATCCCTACTGGATCTTGGCCCTCAGAAACATCCCTTTTATCTGGTATATAACCCTGGATCCTTGGCCCCGTTTTGGCTCTCATCCCTGGGACACATTTGAGRCTGTCCCCACGATCCATGCGCCGACAATAAACAGCGCTCRGATTTCCAAACGGGACCCCGTTCCTCGCCTTTATCATCAGCCCTTTGTTAGCAGAGTGCATCAGGCCTCAAGGTGCAGGTCATTCTCAGGGACATGCTGTTGTGTGATGCAACACTGTAGCGGCTAATA
>QVAJ01000052.1:2793490-2805909 GCA_003546035.1 Mixornis gularis | reverse complement strand
TCAATAAACAGAAATTATGTGTGAAAGACTAATGCCTGAAAGTCCAAAGATTACTGCAAATATTGTTCTGGAATGATCCAAAATTAATTTCTCTTCTATGACAATTATTTTTCTGGAATTATAAATTTATGTCAATTTTCCATATATGATTTTTGGGGAGAACATTGAACTGCAATATTTAACAAAGTTAATAACTGAGAAATATGATTAAAAATATTGCAGCAGTTGCTAAATTATCCACATCTCTTTAAAGACAAGAGCAAAAGAGATTCCATCTTTCAGGACAAAATCCTTATGGAAAACTGAAATGTTTCAAGTTTTTTGACCAAAGAATTTCAATCTCCCCAGCCAATATCTCCAAGTGACCTCTTCACAAATTTAAAAGAAAAAAATYTCACTATATTATTTTACRTCAGCCTTTCTATTGCATATTCTGTTCACAGGAAAACAACGATGCTCAATTTTATAACCTTCAAAACTGATCTATGTGGCAAATGCAGAAAAAGCTATTGCACATCTTCCACTAGTCAATCATATGAGGATTCTCCTTTATGGATAATTTGGTGAGGTATATGACTGGTACTGTCATCAAAATAGCCACATGCATGAGAGGGAGTCTCCTGCCTTGCCTTGCTGTGTTCTGTGCTGCATGACGTCAGTCAGTTCTGCTCATTGACTTTGACAGCACCAGTTCATATTTACTGGCACAGCAGATCATCTCTGAGCTGCAGTGTCCCATGTTGTAGAGCTAGTGCCACACAGCTGMAAATTTGCTTTTAGCATATCTGGTTAACAATTCATTGGCTGACCTCTCAGCTCTTCACACATTTTAAAATAAGAAAATAGCTCTGAGCGACGATTTTTCTGAGATAAGCATCAGATGTTGGGCCAGTGTAGCTCACCCCAGAGGAAAGCTGTCTCAGAACTGCTTGGGATCATATCGTGCTACACATTTTAACATCACTAAGGGAAATAGGTCACATGGAACTAGCTGGAAGGCTTGATGTGAACCTGTTCATTTGTCAAAGTATTACAATCACAGAGAAAAATGGTGACAACCATACAGTGCAAATTAACATTTGTTTGAAGTTAGATGCCCTTTTAATTACAGATATGCTGGTTTAATGGCTCAAAAGCTACACCAGCTTTTGCTTTCCTCTGCATGGTTTCATCATCAAGAGAGGTAGTGAGAGGGAGTGCTGCCAGAGTTTGCTGATTTCAGAGATTTCTACACTGTATTCCCAGAGYCCATGCCTGGGAGGTTTGTGCACAGGATTACTGCACCACACTGAGGGGCAGGTTTAGATGCTTAATTGTGCAGACAAAGCAGACAGCAATGAGGGGTGCAGCCTGCACCAGGAGGACCTTTTCCAGCAGGGACCACTCAGTTTGTGTCTTTTAGGTAATCTTAGAGTCTTTGTAGGTCAAACATGACAACACTTACAGTAAAGGATATAGAGCTGCACAGCACCATCTCTAAACGTCTGAAGGAGTTCTCCTCATAACAGTCATACCAGGGGAACAGTGGAGCCTTACTGATAATCATGTGAGAAACCAGTGGACCTGGCACTGCCTCTGTGATGTAATTAAACAATCTGCAAGTTCATCTGGATAGCTGAATGAAGTGAAGCTTTCTCCTAAATCCTGACAAGTAGTCATAGTATAGTCAAAGAGCCAAAGTCCTCCACTGACCGACACTCACACATCTTGCTTTTCTTCTGTTCATATCCCTTGAATCTTCACAGCTTTAAAAAAATACATGAACCATACCTTAACACCAACTTTCTGTGGATCACCTTCAGCTTTCAAAAGGTTGCAGAGATCTATGGCAGCAAAGATGTACTGGCAGCAATTATATATCTCAATCATTATCATACAGTGATGGAACAGATTTCAGTTTGAGAAGRTGGGTGATGCGTGCATCCCTCAGCTACTGTGAATTTTCACTTAACGTGTAACAGTGAAGAGCTGCAATCACTTGYGATTAGATCCTAACCTCCAGATTTGTTTATTTTGGAAAAAATGTCAGCAGTACTTAGCCTTGCACTGTAACATCTTCAAAAGTCTTCAGCAGCGTAGATGATACTGCAGTTTGCTGCCCACTGGGCTAGTTGTTATTTCACCAGAGATGGAAGATGGATAACTGCATAAACTGTTAAATGTTTGTGCTGGGAATCTGACTTGCTCCCTAACAGGATTTGACTATCTTCAGTAATGCCAGTGGAATTTTAAGGACTTTCATGGTTTAACCCCAGCTGGCAACTCAGCCCTACTCACTCACTCACACTCACTCACTCACTCACTCACTCACTCACTCACTCACTCACTCACTCACTCACTCACCCCTGTGGCAGGAAAGCGGAGAGAATCAGAAGAGTCAAAGTGAGAATTCACATGGGTTGAGATAAACACAATTTAATAAGCAAAGCAAAAGCCATGTTCATAAGTGAAGTAAAAGGAGGAATTCATTCACTGCTTCCCACAGGCAGGCACATGTTCAGCCATCTCCAGAAAAGTAGAGCTTCTTTAACAGTTACTTGCGAAAAAATATGTGATAATTCTGAATTTCCCTATGCTCCTCCTTCTCCCCCTTCATATACTAATTTCTAGCTTGAATCTCCTCGCTGTACATGGCTCATCTTCCAGGAGAGGAAACTTTTCTTGTGCATCCTTTTACTGTGTACTAAGGAGGTTTATTATGCAAATATTTTACTCTACCTTATGAAGTCCATAGATATAATAATGAACTGATGGATCTGCCATTTCCATTAAACCCATCCCAAARGCCATCTTTGACAAAAAGAAGTGTTTTGCTGGGGCATTCTATAGTGCCTCTTTGAGACCCTTCATTTACTATGATTTTGKATTTGAAAGATGCAATAGATGCAATAATAAGTTTGCTTTTCAGTGATTTTTTTTTTTTTTGTGACTGCCATGGTGAATGACATGGCATTTAGCATTTTAATGGGAATTTACTATCTGTTCTGCAAGCACCAGGCAGTTAAGGATACTGTGCTGCTCACTAAGTGATGATCTGACCAGCAATCAGCACCAAGTAGTCTGAGAAAACCTGACATTGCGAACAGGAAAGTGCTTTACTAAGACACTACCAACACAATGCTGTCACTGTGATCATAAATGTTTTCCTAGCACTTTTGCCATTTGTTGGAAAACTGARCCTTATCTAATACCAAAATTCATCTGATAATAGTAGTGACAGTGTTGCTGAAGTTTTTCTAATTGGCAAAGATGTGGGATGTTTCACCAAGTTCCCACAATACATTAATGAATTTAGCACTTCGTGGAATTAATTTCATCACATTTTTAAGTAAAACTATGACATAGTCATTGGACTGGTACTAACAGAGCTACATAGTGAAGCTATAAAAGAATTGTTTTGCACATTAACTGGCATTTAAGCTTCTTCATTGTAAATCCAGCTATAACTCTCCCCCTCTGATTACTTATGCTTTGGCCTCTTTTATCATAAGCAGAGACACTGCACAAGAATATATACACAACAAAGCARCTAAGCGTCAGCCAACAGACAGAGAAGATAGTTATGGCTAAGGAACTGCAAGGCTAAGCATAAACATACTGRCCACAGCTGGTAAGATGATAGATGAGGATTTGCTGTCCAGAGAGCTGTCAATCACATGGGGAAGAATCACCCTCTACTCCTTTTCAGAAAAGGCTGTGCTGTGATACTGCAGAACTGCAGCCTCTGCAGATTCTCTGCGGGTTTCTTGCTTTTTTTTAACTTAGTGTCTTAGAACTTTATGTGTCAGAACATTTTTTTATCATAGCCTTGATCTGCTAATTATTTTCACTTTTTCTTTTTCTTTTTCTCGTTCTTTTCTTGTATGAATTCTGATCAAATTCTTTCTTATGTCTTGACACTATTCTCAGTAATATTAATTTGGAGTCAGAAACATATGTTGCTCTAAATTTGGTGCTAGATTACAACTGAATTGTTGGAGTCAGTGATAAAGATCCCTTTCTTCACAGCRCTATGTTTTTTTGATCATAATTGCTTGGTCGTAGGGTCTGGGACCTGGCCTGAAACCCAATTTATACCTTTGCCTACTGTGTTGTAGACACCAGCAGAGAGAGCACCAGCAGAGAGAGTTTTGCTAAGATCTGCTTTCTCAACATGAGACAAATCAAGCCTATGAAATTCTGAACCCCTTTCATTTTTTTGCTAATACCAACARCTTCATAAACATCTTCAGTGCAATTCATTGTGAGGCTAAATTTACATGGCTGAKGTAGGCACCAAAATACACCATAGTTGTAAGTCTCCATTACTGTCAACTAAGAGCTAATTCACAGAGTCAGTACAGCTCAGAGAGTTGTTCAGCTCACCAGCCAGAAAAGAGAAACACACAGAAAGTGCAGAAGAGAATAAACATCCCTTCTTTTTTATTATTTTTTAAATATCAGTGACTTAAAACATGAGAAGTTTGGTATAGTATCCTTATAAGTGGCATGGAATGCTAGAGAGTAGAACTGATTTTTCATATCACACATTCCACACTGCTCTGTGGTGGCTATTACAGCTGCTTTCAGCRGAGGTTGAGAAATCAAAGAACAAGGGCCAGAGGAGCAAAACTTAAGGAAAAACAAGAAAAAAYGCCAAACCCCCAAAAGATTACACACCAAAACATTTTACTGTTAAAAATAAATGACTGTTTCATGATTTCTTTATCTTGTGTGAAATCATYTTGCCAGATATGTTAGTTCAGTTTTCTATGAATGCCTCTTAAAATTAACAGACATGCATTCTTCACAACATGCAATTTCCCTTTCCTCCTAAGTATCAAGTCTGTGTAAAAAAGTTTCAGCCAAGAGAAAATCATTTAGTGCAAGAGAAAAACAATTTCAGGGAAGAGCTGGGAGAAAAAAGGAACTGATCAAACTTATGATCTTGAAAGACAGTATTCATGACATAGTGTCAGTGATCCTCTGCTCCATTTTCTTTATAAGCTACTGTGAGAATATTTGATACAAAGAAGTTGCTTTCAAGTGMTTTCTTTGTACACTTGTTATGAGCAATTAGTGAAGTCCCACAGTCGTGTGATCTGACTTAGGAGGTTTTATTTTGTTCCTTCTTTGGTGAATTCAATGTCTGCTCAATGTTCCTTTCCCTGTGATCTTCAGCTCAGATGTCTAAACATCCATTTCCGCTGGGTCTAATTTACTGCTGTCTCACTTCAGTTCTGTGCTGCTATAACTCCATAGATTTTTTGTTAAGAAAAAACTGGAAAGAAATGAGGACTTGCCACCTGAACTATTCCCAAGCTCAACTGGTAAAGAGAAGAAAGAGGAGAATCTGAAAACACTAAATTTTTGTCAAAGAAGTTTTTATAAACGGACCAATAATTTTTTTATTATTTTTGCAAGGAATATCACTAAGGAAGCAAAGGCTGTGAGCACATATTTTGGGAATAAAGAATAATTTTATGAAGTAATGAAAATGAAATACATGTATTTTCATAAAATAAATGTAATAGCAGTTTAACCATAAGGATTGCTGAGCCATGTCAGGTCAAAGCCCTTTTTAGCCATTTATTCATCTAGCCAGTAGCATTTGTCGAAGGATTTAAGTAGCAAGTTGGAAGCAAGAGAGAAAAAGGGGAACCAAATGTATTATATCTCATCAAGCATGCTGCGAGTAAGCCCCTGAAATAAAGACTTTTAGTAATTCGCTTTGAACTGGTAACATTTTTTTCATAACCTTAGCATTCAGAGGCTGGTTACTTCTGTGTAGTGGTGTGGGGTTTTGGTTTCACTTGTTTCATATATGTATTTGTGATTTTCTGTACCCCACAATGGTTCGTTCCATGTACCCCTTTAAGTCTATTCCCTGTGGTCTCACCCCRTTTCAGTTAAATGTCAATCATRTGTTATGTAACCCCCGGGTCCTSTCTGTCTCTTCAAGGCCTCTCCCTGCATCTGGAAAGTTCCAGGGAGAATGTCGAGTGATTGGACAGGATCCCAGCTTTTCCCTCCWACTACCCCTTGGTTTGTTCCCATGTATGTCAGTTACATGCAGAACCACTCCTACGTTCAGCCTTACTGGCCCTAGGCCGAACCCATCCCCTTGTTCCTCTCCCCAGTAAAGGTTCAAAGGTGTCCTGCGCTCTGCTGAGGCAGACACCCTGGGCTGAGGTTGTCCTCTTCCGAGGCTCCAATAAACTCAGCTGTTGAATCCTCCTCACTTCCCTGCCATCGTTGCCTTCCACCTGAAGACTAGCCAAGTCCCACGGGATCAGGAAGGTGTCGCAGCACACTGGRCTGTACYCRAYTTGGCGTGGTGCCAGGGCTGGCCAGGGCGAGTGAACGCTGACACCACGACACTTCCACTTTTCAAGTATTTATGTGAATATAAAATATTGAATCCACAGAAGAAAATGCTTGAACACAGGAAAAAAGTAATCAGTAACTAAAGCTTTCTGTGAATTTTGCTTTGGAAGTTTTCTGAAGTTTGCCACCCATCTGCTATGAAATTCTAGCACATTATATTTCAAGGAAAATTAGAAAACTCTCACTAACTGCACAGGAGAAAAGTTAATAGCTAGAATCTCCCAGAAAATATTTACATCTATGAATATATTTGAATGACCTTCTTCTTTCCGTTTAAACTATGGTAACTGAAAGATTTTAATCTATAAAATATAACGCACTGTGTTAATTACGAACTTAAACATTAAAATAATATTTTAGCAATTGAATGGGACAAGATTGGCAGATTCTTTTAATGAAGAACATGCCATTGTTTCCTTGAAGACACACTCCATTTAACTGGGAACTTTGGTATGGAAAATATTTTATCTGTATTACTACTTATTCTTTCATAACCACAGAGTCAAAGGAGAAGAGGAACACAAAAAAAATAGAATGGACAACATCACCAGGAACGCAAAAGATAGAAATGTGAACAGATGTTGCTSCCATAAGGAGCATGAAGATAGAGAAACAATGATTTTGAGGAGTACATTTATGAGGAATGGTCTGCCATCTGGGGATATTTTATGACTGAAGGCAATGAGGAAAAGGTTAAAAGATTGTTTTTAACAGCTAAAATTCTTTTTTGTTTTTGTTTTCGTTTTTGTAGAGGCATTAATGAAAGCATAAAATTTTTAGTCAAAACCTCCCAACATGAACTTGAGAAGAGCAAAGGTAAATACCTGCAATGCACCTTTTCTGTTCATGCTGCCTACATGGTATGAAATTACAAACTGCTGAAAGCAAAAGATGAAAGTGGAAAGTTTATCTTTCTCAATAATTAATATGACCATTATTTGAAGAGGGAGGYTTGCCAGACTCGTCCAATTACACATACACAGAATACTTCACTGCTCTTTACAGATTCTGATTGGACTCAATTGGTAGGACATGAATAGAATAAATCAGATATTTCCTTCAGAGTAAAAGAGGAAATTAGGCAAAATTTCTGCTGCAAAACCAGCTGAAGCTGCATGTAGAACCTACTGCTTTAAATTTTTTTTGTTTGCACTGACTTCAATGCATTTTTGTATTGTTTTRATAAAACCATTAAAATAAAGACATAGGATTGAATATACTTCTGTTCTGCAGAAATACATGAATATATACTTTATAATGGTCCAGTTAATACATTTACATTATTAAATTCTAAATATGTCCTAGAGTTTTCTACTGCCTGGAAGTAATTATATAATTTCCTCTGTTACCACAGGACTATTTGTTCTAGTCCCTGCTGTTTACTSTTTTGTGTGTTAGTTTTTTTTAAAGCACTGCTTCCAGCATTTTTTCAATTTCTGTTCCTTTTCCTTTTGTGCTTGCTTTTACTGAAGGTTTTCAGAGTTTTAAACCATGTGTTGTAATAAGAAAAACAAAATGTTGCAGACTTTCATTCTAATGTGTGGATTTAACTTTTGATACTATAAAAAACCTCAGACATTTAATAGGTTTTAGAGAAACAGGAAAGTCAGGGAAGCCTGATGTGATATTACCCCTCTGTTACTACAGTCAAATGAAAAAATGCCCTCTCCTGTGATTTCTAGAGTCAAACCTCCCCATCTACCTTTTATAGCAGAACAGATACTAAGTGCACTATTAAGTCAGTTGATTAACCTTTTCTACCTGAAGACACCATCCAAAAAATTGCAGTTTATCAAAATAAGCCAGCACTGTGGAGGCAGTAATGGCTCCTTTTAGGTCATTACAGTTTCATGACTGAAAGGACAGAAAAAAAATCTCTTTTCTATTTTCCAAACATGGGCACATTTCCACAGCTGCAGCCCATTTTTATTTTGATTCACTGAATGGATGGCTGAAGTCTGATCAATACTAAACATTCCAGAGATCCCAGAAGAACTTCGTATGAAAGTGCCYCAAAAAATAGAAGTTGCAAGGTACTTAGGGTGGACTGTCAGGATTTTCACCTCCTCCAGAGGTATCAATCATTAGACTTACAAACTGTACATAAACAAACCTCCACAATACAAATAGCAGCTGCATCCCTTCATACTCTCCCAACAGTGCATCAAATAAACACAGGGAGAAAACACTRGAGAGAAAAACCATAACAAAACACTGCAGCATAAAATTATTTTGTGTCTGACAGGTGCAGAATCTGTGTCACAAACTGAAAGAATTCAAGAGCTATAATGAAGCTGCAAAACATCTAGAAAAATAAGAGCTTATCTATCTGCATTCTTCTATGCATTTAAGTTGTCCTTTTAGTTTGCATAACACAGCTCATTTACAATTAAACACAAAACCTGTCTTTACATTTAATAYTATCACAAAAAGAGCAAAAAATATCCATACACAAAAAAAAAAAAAAAAAGAAAAAGAAAAAGGAAATAAAAGAGAGCTGCTTTGTCTGATCAAAGCAATTTTGCCTTGAGGGTCTTTTTTTATAAAAGATGAACTTATAAACAGTGGTTCGTGGTTGTGTGTGTTAGCACAATGGAGGCTTCCTTAAACTTTTATCATTTATTTACAGATTAAAAAGTACTTTCACACTGCATCCTCAGATAGTGTATTTTTGCAGTTTTGAAAAGAAAAACAACCGAAAACTCTTCTATTGAAGTTATATCCTTACTACAGAAAATAAAATTTCGATCAGATTCATTTGTGTAGCTGAATTAAAAATAGCAAGAGCATCTCCATTTGTGTTTACACATCTGAACAGATCAGTGCAGAAAAAATGAAATTCTCATTGTGAAGAAAACAATAGGTAAGTACCAAGGTCTATCCCTTAGGCATTGTGGGGAAAAAAGGGGGCAATTGTCAGGGAGGGGTGTGGAGGGGAATACCATGCTCCTTTTAATGTCAGTGGAGTTGAGAGGATCTATTAAATAGTATCAAGGTGCTCCCGTGTGTGTCTGGGGTTTGGAGAATTTGCCATTTATTGCCCTTCTAAACTTACAGTTCATCATGAAAATCCTCCTGAAAAAAAAACCAGTCTAAAAGCAATTTTATTTTGGTTTAAACATATCTGAAGAATGGGGAATAAGAAGGGAAGAAATATTTTATTTTAGTACTGTTTCAATTTTTAATTCACAACACTTTTTTGACCTGGTCTATGTCATGCTTTATTGAATCATTAATCATTTTTTTAGAGACTCAAAAGTCCATGCTATACATGACAGCTTGGATAAATACAATTTCATCTCTTGGTTATGGATACATTTCTTACAATCAAGGCTGTATTGTGCATTCCCTTTTCCCCAAACTATTCTGACACTGAACATAAACTGTTGAAATAAATGGCAAATGATGGCCAAAGCATTGGATTGTCAGTTCTTTTGCTTCATGCATAACTTTGTTACAATGATTTKTATCACTGAGTTTGAACATTGGGAAGGAAAAAAGATTGAGCCAGTGAAAATGAGTGTCAAGAGAAATAAACAAGTACTCCAAAGACTTTAAATACTTGGGAACCAGCATTTGAGGGTGGAAGACAGGAGCTCAGCTTTGAAAATGGCATGTGTACCTGGAAGCCTATGAGAGGCTTGTCTTTCTCAGTATCCTGATTTACAATTCCTCTCATTATAATCTCTCTCACTGGTCTTTATGCATTATCTTGCCTGTTAACTGTGACAAACYATGGCCAACTGAGTCCATTCTTTTTGTAGTAGACAGGGATGATTTTAGCTAATGACAGAGTTAGAAAAGTACAAAAACTTTTTATTTCAGAAGTTTAGACAAAATCATCTCTGAACTGTGGTAGTTCTAAACCAAAATGCTAATAACAGAAGGAAATGGTGAGTACAGGAATGAAAAACGTCTCTGAAAATATAACCCATGTGGAAATTTTTAACAGTAGTCTAGTCTCAACATGCGATTTAATAAATGTTTTACTCTAGTGTTAATTTTTTTTATACGAGTATTTTTATTTTAAATTCTACTCTTTGTCCCTTAAATATTCACAAAGGCAATTTTTTTTCATCATGTTTAAATCATCATGTTTAAGGCCACCTTGTAGTTCAAGCAATCACATTTCAAATGATAKGAAAAAAATTCCATGTCATGGCTATTTCATTGTGCCCCTAAATGGAAAAGAAACYTAGGTCTAATATTTTAAGAAGTTTCAAATCACATTCAGCACAGCCACTGACATTCAATATTCTGACTTGGTGCCTKAAATGCTGTTAGGTCAAGAAAGGCTGCAGTTTAATCAAATAAGGGTAACATTAAATGAGTCATAAATTGTTCCTGCAATTGAGAAGGTAGAACAAGAATAAAAGCTCTCGTCCTAATTTCTAATTCAATATTCATCATGATTTTTCTAAATTAATGTGATGTCAATGAAAGACTTAACTTGTAGCTCAGTTATAGTCAGAAAATTTCTGCTGTTAGGATTGTGAATGAACCAGTGACAAATACTTTGGATGGTACTATGCAATATTCTTACTTGCCATGAAAACACAGTAATATGCTGAGATTTTCTCCAGGTGGGATACTAGAACCAGTCTGAGTTCCTTATCATTCTGATTAGAAGTCAATTCTCTCTCCCTGTATTTGGAGAAAATGTAATATTTCTGAATAGTGGCAATTATTTATTTGTTTCATGCGCAGCTTTGCCTATCTTTTGGAGCACAGAAATAGAGAACATCTATATTTGGCTAGACAGGTCTCCAATATGCCTTGAATTTCACCTTAGGTAGCCTAATGAAGAGTGCACTGACCATAAATCCAAGATTTGGAGCAACATTATCCATTTAGATGTCTACTATGTTTGTTTAAAAAAACAGAAAAATGACCCAGTAAAATGATCAATCAGCAGAAACAATAATAAAAAAATCTAAGAGTATCTGATCATAAAGATCTGATTTTATTTTGCTTTTGTTCCAAACAGAAGTAGAGTTATCAAAGAGCTTCGTATTCTGCACTTGAATAAAAGTCATTCAAGGCAAGAACTCTCTTTTCACTAACAWTTTTATCATGTCAGACTTGAACAAATGCAGCCAGTTCAACAGACATGAAAAAACTCAATTGTCCTAGATCCTTCTACATTTCAGTGTCTCAGAAGAATGCTGCAGTTTATGTCAGTATAAAGAAAAGGGGGGCTGTAATGTATAATACTATTTAGAACAGGCAAGAATTGTCTCTGGTGAAGTCAAATACCAGCATAATTTTCTAGAAGAACACTTACTCTTGTAACAACACAACATATATRCTTCCACAGGAATAGGACTTATTTCTTGTCTTTAACTAATGTTATWTAATATTCTGTTCTTTCCTGACTCTTGTCTCTCTTTAGAACCACTACTTTAAACAGGGCAAATAAGCATTGTGAGCATGCTGCTTTTTGAAAAGTTTACGCCTCTCATTTGAYCATGACAAGGAGAGATGCCTGTAAATATACCATCATATTTAGAGTGCTACAGCAATATTTCTGCTGCACTTACACTGTGTAGACATGTATGTCTTCCAAAATCCAGGCATTTACTTAGATTGTCTTGATATTTACCATATGTCATGAGGAACGAGGTATGAATTATTTTGGAAAAAAAAAAAATCTCTGTGACAGAAATCCCTGTTCATAGAGTGAAAGCACCCAGTTCAATTCTTTCTGTGTACTAGGTTTTGGTCTGTGATTCTAATCATCTCSTGTCTGATCTTAGTTGCTGAAAGTAACAGGATTATGTAATGCCCAAGTTGTTTCTTTGGCAACTAATGCTGATAATCACAAAACACAAACTGCATTAAARTTTAGAATGTCATACTCAGGTCTATACAAAGCAAAATGTATTTTATAAACATGAAAAAAGTTGGCAGGCAGCTATGACAAGAGCTGAGTAGCACAAGTTGTCATGCTGATCTCTYTGAACCTGAGTTGTGCCTATGGGCTATAGGTCTCCTGTGACTTGCTCTTTATCCATGTTTTGGTAGGAAATCCTTTCAGAAAGTTGCTAAGACCC
>QVAJ01000052.1:2720141-2792773 GCA_003546035.1 Mixornis gularis | reverse complement strand
GACAACAACCGAAGCCCAAGGTGTCTGCCTCAACCCAGCCAAGAGCATCCTTGTGCAGTAACCTTTGTTGGGGGAGGAACAAGGGGATGGGTTCAGCCAGGGTCCAATCAGGAATAACAGGGGAGTGGCTCTGAACATAATAGACAGACACAGTAACAAACAAGGGGAAGGTAGGAGGGGGGAGCCGGGATCCTGCCCAATCACTCCACGCTCTCCCTGGAACTTTCCAGACCAAGGGAGAGGCCCAAAGTGATGGACAGGAGCCGGGGTTACATAGTAACACGAGTGACAGATAACTGTAACAGGGAAGAAACCAAGRGGARTGAACAAAAGGGGTACCTAGAACTAACCTTTAGGGAAACAGGATAAGGATAAATTCGGAACACATTAACAGAACAAGTAAAACTATAAAACGCACCACCACAGCTGCAGGGCAGAAGCAAACCCCTCCTGGTTGGTTTGGCTGTTAGCTGGTGGTGTGAGTCTCCCTGAGTTCTCTCCAGGGTCAGAGAGGGATAAACATTGCCTTTTCCTTAGTACGAMCATGACCTATTGCTCACCCCACAGCAAAGTACACTGATACATTAAGCTCCCTCAATTTTATAAAACATATTGGGTAGAAACCCTTGCTTCAGCAGCATAGATGCCTGGTAGGGACAAATAGCTCCTAAACAAGCATCAAAACACCTTCAGCAGAGGCACATCCAGCRTGAACCACAGCTCCCAGAGAAATCATTGATTTGAATCGGTGCCTGCCATCCTGTACTGAGAATTGTACAAATGGGCAATGTGTCCTGTTTCTGAAACCTATTGATCTGCATGGATCTTAGGAAAGACATGGTTGTGCATTTGAATAGGCCACAAAGTGGAGTTGAGGCTTCATGGGAGAACAATCAGCTTGTTATATTTAACATAAATATTTTTTAAAAAGGAGAGAATATAATATCCTACATTTAAAGATCTAAACCAAAGTCTGATTTAAAAGGATTAGAATGAAAACCACTTCACATTTGCAGATGGGTTTCTGGCATGTTTTTCTGCAGTATTTRCTGCAGTTCATCAGTGGGAGTGGAATTGCTCTATTAGTCCTAATTTAGTCCAGCAATCCCAATCTCCATAAAGAAATGGGACCACTAGCACACTTTAAGCTGCCAGTTTTAAAATCAACCCTAAATAACAATAGGCAATATTTTAGCACAGGAAAAAAAAACTTCTTAATCAATGTTTTGATAGAAAAATACATACATTTGTGAAAAGAGTTTAAATTGGACACAAAAGCAGAAACTGTGTTGCTGTAAGAGGGCTAGGGTCTTGTCTATATGTCTCCTCCAAGAAATGACACTTCTTATAGAAGACTAACCCTTTTTTCCTTCCTTACCACAGCAASATATTATCCTAGCACCTAGATATTCCTCTGTGCTCTCCTGTCCAATTAGAGAAAAGGTCAGTCCAAAATAAGTATAACTTAAGTTTATATGGGCTGACAAGAAGATGRKAGGGGATGGTACGAGTACAATCAYATTAATCCTGGGCAATGCTTTTCCACAYATTAGTAACTCAGCTGTTGTGGTCAGAATGAGAATTTAATAAGATCTGTGAATTTCTGGCAGTAAAAAAGAAAACAGTACATAGAATGGCAGACAAAGTATAAATGCAGTGCACTGCAACAGTGCTCTAGTATTACCAAAAGTACCAATGCCCAGGAAAAGCAGCTGTTCACGTCATCAGCAAGGCAGTGCAGTTGTGAGCCTGGAGGAAAGCAGGATGTTTCCCTRCAGATTTCCAAAGAGAGCATTGACTCTCACACTGATGTTCCCTGATGCCCTGCTGCCAGGCATCCCTTGCACATGCATTCTCTCTCATCTAGTTCACTTTAAGTTCTCTTTTTCCCATAGGGGGCTGTCATCCTTAGTATTGCAATGTCCACCCCCTTTCAGCTCTTAGTCAGCTATAACCAGTAAAGTACAACATGAGCAAGGCCATCAGAAGTGAGCCYGTGATAATAACTTTTTAGGTTTTTGACAAGACATTGGAAACAACATGGGAAAGAAATGCTGTTTCTCATMATTTTTTGCTCAAACCTTCTGATCCTGTCAGCTGCTTCTTTTATTTCAGCAAGACAGGCATCTACTGTGAGCTGATTTGTGATCCAGTTAGTCTAGGAAGCAAAGGGAGAGGCACAACTTCCTCACTCTATTCTTCTTAATAGCTTAGAAGTTGTGGCCTTTTTATGCCTACAGACTGTGTCTGTGCCTTGAAATATCACTAACAAAGCAAACAACAAAACAATTTCTTTTTCAGCCCCTTACCATGTTTTCAGCATTGACCACAGTGGATACTTAGGGAAAGACTATGAGAATCTCGCCATAGATTTTTCCATGACTCATTCCTCTTACAAGTGAGTGAGTTCCAGTATTAAAAATAGAGAAAATTGTTGGRGTGTGTGTAGCTAGAATACTGCCTTGCAATGTCTTGTTTTCCCTCTGCTTATTTCTAAGGAAAAATGGAAATTGGTCCCTCGTTATCTTCTCCACAGCTCTTATGACAATTAACACTTTTTTTTCCCATTCAGCTKTCTCTTTTCCAAGTTTTATTTTGTTTTCCTCCCAGCCTCCTCTCATAATTCACTTAACTTTCTCTAAGACTTTCCAATTCTATTGTATCCACTTTGAGGCTAGAACAGCATTTAACGGGCATGTCATCAACTAAACAGGGGCATAGTATATTTGATTTGTTGCCTTTTCTTTTCCTAAGAACTCCTATCTTTCTGTTTTAWTGTTTAACCAGTCCTGAACATCACATTGGTCCTTTCACTGAACTTTTCATCATGATTCCAGGGTTTCTTTTCTTAAGTGCTTTCTTTTCCTGAAGTGTTACCATTCTCATTTGTCATGTGCTGAAGTTGTGGTTTTATGCCATGTGTTAACTTTAATAATTTTGATTTTTGCATGCTTGCTTACTATATAGTTAGTCAGTAATATGAGATTCTCATGTGTCTTTTTGTGGCACCAAGGATCATTTCTGCAGTTGCTGAAGGCAGCATAACTAGAGGGATTACATTTCTAAGGCACTTTCTCAGCACTGTTGACTGATCATTTCAGTTATTATCTGAGTGCTGTCGAGAGAAGGACAATGCAGCTAGGCTTAGCTCTACTCTCATGGTTTATTACAGCAGGGGTGTCCACGCCATTACTGATTGCATATGCRGCATTTGAACAAATGGAGCATCATTTCACTTGAAAAGATGAAATACAGTTTAGCATAATGTACTTAAGATTCTTACAGAGTACTGCATGTAAAAGAAATGGCAGGAGTCTGAGAACCCTGATCTGCTTGTAAGTGCAAGGGGAAAGAAGTATTTCCTGATGCTTCCACTAGTGACACATAAAGGTAGACATGCTTAAGAATTCCTAAAACAGAAATGTATTAGTTAGAACAATCTGCAAGGTAAATWCTTGGTGTTTAACTAAGTAACAAGGTCCAGGAAAGAGATTTGATACCCCTAGTTAAAGGTGAGAAGGTTTGAGAATGTGGACACCCAGTAACTTAGTGAATAGACATAAATGTGTACAGAATCTACTTTTTTAATAGAAGGGATTGCAGCTTCACCCCAAAATGACATACTGCTGTGCACCTCATCAAAGCCATCAAAATGATGGACAAAATGCTTGATRCAGATCATGATGAATACACTTAGAGCTGAATTATGGAGTTGGTGAATACCGTACAGAAATAAATGCTCCATAACCACTAAAATGTTACAGTCAAAACTTAATAGAAAAGTATGTGAAATGGGAAATGTGGACRTAGGAGGGTTGATGACATGAATAATGCCAAATGTTAAAGACAAAGAAAACRGGCAAAGATGTGATAGAAGGAAGCTGCATTAATTTGTGATAGTTTCCTTTGAAACTATCTTTCTCACTTACCAGGATGTTTTGGCCTCTTTAGCCACAAACATAACTCTACAYAGAGTCCTCAGGTTATTCAGGTAATTTTTAAAGCAGCAACATGCTAAAATTTCAGTATCCAGTGATTTGAATCTGAAAGTTGACCTATATGACTCTCCTTTTATAAAAAACACATCTCAATTCCAGGTACCAAACACTTGATTATTGTTTACTTGGCTTATGCAYACTGTAGTCAGGTGAAGGTCTTGACCACACCTTTGGCAATTACATTTGGTTTATAGCWCATTTGCAGTACAAGCATCTTTACTTCTTTTTTGTTCCAAACCTTATTTACTTGTCTCAATGAATTCCATGTTTAACTTGCAAAGATCACAGCCTGAAGCCTTCTACTTAGACTCAATCAATCCCATCTCAATAGATGAACCTGAAAACAATCTTACAACAATGATTTTAAAGCACTTCAGGGAAGTATTTATTCAGAAGTACTGCTGCTTGAGTAAAGGGATTTCATCTATGTTTATGAAAAAATGTTTGCACTACCAGAAAATGGAAAAACTCCTGATATTCTGCATTYTATTTGTATAAAAGGCACTCTAAATTAAAATTACCTATATTTAAGTGTTTAAGTGCAAGTAAGAGGGCCATTAGATGCATATAGAATAGTCGTTGGGTCTTCAACATCAACCATTTYGCTGCACAGACCCACAGAAAAGCTCTGAGTTATTTTGCTTTAGTGTTGCTTGTTGCATACAGCTTCAATGTTTTTGAAAGACATTACATTCTAAACACTGACAATCCTGWGCGTGGTGCAAAATAGACCAAGACACAGCCATTCCCCCAGAAATTTTGACTTKCCAGAGATGTTTTCTAACACTTCCCTTACATATATCAGCTCATTGCTTGTACTTGCAAGTCCC
This sequence comes from Mixornis gularis, assembly GCA_003546035.1. Lineage (NCBI taxonomy): Eukaryota > Metazoa > Chordata > Aves > Passeriformes > Timaliidae > Mixornis > Mixornis gularis. The sequence goes on along the minus strand of QVAJ01000052.1, from coordinate 2,787,945 downwards.
ACTGAACCTGGAGGAAGTGGGAGCGTCCGTCCTGGTATGAACAGACTGGAGTATTTGAAGGAGAGAATCACTGCTCAGCCAGGAATCAGAAACTACAAAGAGGAGTGTGAGTGGAGAGATCATATGAAGGTATGCCCTGGAAGAGAATGGGATCCTAGCTCTGGGTCCAAGTGGTTAGGTTTAGAAAACTGACCACAGCAAAACCGGAGTGACGCCTTTCTGGTAGAGTACTGCCAGAGATCAAAAGTCTTGTACAAYTAAGACTTATTTACAGTTAGAGCAGACTGCAACATCAAAAAGCTCCACATATACTTATCTACACACAAATAAATAAAAGTGTAGGAATTGCTCTTAGTGATAGTTTCTGTTTAAGCCCATTTTTCTTTCATCCATTTTCAATGGAACATATATAAAAGTTCTTACAGAGTCTGTTCAAGATCCCTAAAGAAAATCATAAYAGTTTAAAGAAGTGCACAGTAAAAAACCCAAGATTTCTGATGAGGTTTACAGAAGCACRTGCTTCAGATGGGGATTATTCTTGCAAAAAATTATGTAGCTGACACCTGGCCCAYAGCATAATTTGGAAAGACAGTGCAAGACTTTGGAGAAAGAGAAGACATAAGCATATATGCTGCTAGCATGCAGGATTTGATAGCAAGAGGAGATAAAAGAGAAGGCACAAAACTAAAAAATAAACAGAGGAGACACCAGTTTTCATAGGGATATAGGAATCTCTGCCACTGTCTCCCTATAGGATATGTAGTTTCAGACACTTCAGCTCCATGGCCCCAGTTTGTTGGGCAGGCTGACAGGCATACTCAAAGCAGGACACTCAGACACTTACTCTGCACACTTAGACATAAGTGTATATTTATGGAAAGATCAAGCATGTGTGTGAGGATAGTTACTGAACACTGGATTTAGAATTAGTCTAAGCTGAAACACAGCTTTTAGTAAGTAAAAAAGCATAGCACAAGTYTAAATAAATGTTTAGGATTTCATAGTGTTTTTTTTCAAAGAAGAAAACTGGACTCCTGTCAACAAATAGGAAGTGAAACAACTGGGAAAAGTTTTATCAGACTTAGAATTAATATTACAGTGAGCAAAAAAGACTGTAATAGTGAGAAACTTCTTTAAGCTTTCCACACAGTTCTTTCCGAAAATAAAACATGTACAAGGGTGTGAAGGTACTAATGTCCATAAGTGTGCACAGAGGAGCARTAAGCTTGTAATCTGTATGCAGATGTTTCAGTGTATGCTCCTGTTTGGAACCYCTATTACACAATTCAAAGAACACATTTCTATTTTCATTGCTTGAATTTTTCAGGATTTCTAGTAAGGAAGGGGGAGATGTGGGTGGGGAGACTATGTGTGTAGCCAGATAGACATTAACAACGCATTGTCATTTTTACAGTCATTCTATTATGAAAAGTATCTTAACAACAGTGTTTGCTGCTGGAAGCCCTTGGAACATTTGTCAGGARCCTACTGAAAGCCTGAACTACTGCATAACACTAGTGCATAATAAATGACATTAGGATGGGATTTCTTGACTGCCTGAAATTTTGTTGTTGAAAGCCGAATCTAAGAATAAGAYTGAGTTTTTTACTGCATTTTTTCAAGCTTCACAGAATCACAGAATCAGAATCACAGACTTGGAAGAGACCCACAAGGATCATCAAGTCCAACTCCCTACGCTGCACAGGACACTCCAACAGTCACACTATGTGCCCAAGAGTGCTGTCCAAACACTTCTTGAACTCTGTCAAGCTTTGTGCTGGAATCACTTCCCTGGGGAGCCTGTTCAGTGCCAAACCACCCTCTGGGTCAAGAACCTTTTTCTAATATCCAACAAGTCCCATCCTGAAGATGCATTTTATGAATATTTGATTTACTAATGCAAAATTAGGCAATAGTTATCTTGGTTTTAATCGCAGGTTTTTTGTGTTTCCCTAATATTTTTCTCTTTAAGTTTTTATCTTTTTGGTCTTATCATTGACATCTTTCTGTCACTGTTTTCAAAGACTAGGGTTTTCAGCATGGAAAGAACCATTAAATCATCTCATTTCAACTCCTGGAGGGAAAAGATTATAGGATGCTACTTATTCACCCTATCTGAAGTCAACAGCCTCAGCAAAAAAGCACCCTAGCAGTGTCTTTTTTTCCTTTGATTTGGAGTCATCATAGGATTAGAACATTGCTGCTTCCCTTAGCTTGTTCCACAGGGGACTACACTTCCTAATGGTGAAAATGCGTGCACCGCTTTTATTTGAATTGCCTAAGTTGGTTATCAATGATTTTATATTCACCTTCAGTCATTGACTGAAACAAGATAATACTAAGGAACCCTACTAGCTGAGCTTCTATGCAGCTGTGACTTCCCACTGATACCTTATTTTCCAGTCCTTTTCAACACTTAATTCCTTTAAAAATCTCTTTACTGATACTTCACAATCATGTTTTTGGCAGTCAAGGTGTTAGAAGTGACTAATAAAGCACCTAAATACGTTCATTCTTYGCTTTTAGCTGTATGAATCCCAGTTCTAATGATATGAATGAATTAAACCACATTTCCTTGACAAACTCCTTTCAATAGTATTAAGTTGCCTGGTCTTAATTAGATTTTCATCCTTTTATTTTTAGCCTGGTTTCCTACAGAAATAAGACACTGTCTCTGTATTCACTTTTTTGTTGATTGATCCATGAAAGGAACCATAAGCTGACCAGAATTTCAAACACATTTGACAGGGTGGAAGAGATTTCAAAGATTTCCTGTTTCTGGGATTTTTTAAAATGGTATTAAAAGAAAAAAGACATTTTAATGCACCCACAAGCCCTATTTTTATTAGACATCAGATCTTGCAGGTTTTCAAGGCTTGGTTTTCAAGCCTTGGTTTTTGTTACTTCTGACACTCGCATGATTTGCTGCTGGTTCATTKTATGCATTCACAACTATTACTTTCTGCCTGGGATTCCTGTGTGGCTAACTAACCAATATGTAACTGGGTAAACGACAGGAAGCCCAGATTAATTCCTAACTGGCGGGTTCTTCTATATTTCTAGAATACCTCTCATAATATCTTTTTTTTTTTTAATTCATACCCTTTAACCATACCACCATGAAATCACGCTTGTTTGAGGGGACATCCAAAGCCATTTGTCCAGTGAAGTCCTTGTAAGAACAGGTTGTTCAGAGCTGTGTTCAGTTTTGTGTAGCTTCAAGGATGGACATCCCATTCCCTGACAAGACAACTTTTCAGTGTTTGACGACTCTCACAGAAATAATTTTTTCCTTACACCGCACTGGAAATCCCTGTGCTGGACCTCCCATTCTTCTCTGTGTAGCATCGAGAAGTCTGAGTGCACCTTCTCTCTGACCTCACAATAATCAGCTACAGGCAGCAACTGGATTTTTCTGTAACCTTTTTAAGCATGGATGCCCTCAACCTACCTGCTCAGTTCTTACCAATAGTCAGAGACACCCAAAGATGCTCTTGGCCCTCTTATATTCCAGGGAACATTATAGGTTCATTTTAAAGCTGTTGTTCACCAGGACTCTCAGGTCTAAAAAGAGCATCTACTGAATCTTGAAAGGCTTCTGGGCAAAGCTATCTTGGGTTTTAGATCTTAAATATTTCTTGTGTTATTGCTCTCWTATGAGCTTTTAAATCAGTGGACTGGAGAGAACTTTGTTATTCTGATATATGAATATATCCCTCTTTTCTAAAATAYTTTTTAAAGTTATTAAATACTATTTTTTCCATCATAGTTTGGCTGTTCAAATCTTAGGGTTTCCTTGAGTGGTACTGGAATTTCTTTCATTATAGATATAGTTCAACTATATTAAAATTTATACTTTGACATTGCTGTTGCCTTCACAATGGTAACTTACAGGAAGTTGTTCCTGCTATGTTTAAATTCYATTGTCTCTTTATTTCTTCTATTTACAACTCACTATGTATACTGATTACTATTGATTGTAGTTTTTATATTTGTCAGATATTGTAATAGTACTTGCTATTTCTTCCTGAACAAAGTTGGTAATTTGGGTGTCTTGAGAGCCAAAGTCATCACACTGTGCACTGTAACAGGAAAAAGCCCCTTTTGAATAAGTCCTTATTTCGTTTGTATTTTCTGCCTTCATGATCACATGACTGATTTTGAYAAAATATTCCCAAACCTTTTAGTAGTCTCTTGTATGCTGGACTTCTCACCAATTTAATTATTTTCTTCTTGAAGGGTGTATTATTTAGGGTTACTGATTAAATTGGATTTTTTACTTTCTTTTCCTTTGGCTGCTTTTCATCTATGTGACTGTCATGTAGTAAAGAAGTAAAAATCACAGGAAACAAGAATATATGACAAGAAATTACAGAGGGAGCATCAGCCAGGCTGACTAGGTAGCAGCTTCAGGCAAGAGAAGAGAACCTGTCAACCTCTTCATCACTGTGCTAATAATAAGAAGAGAGAGTTCACACAAATAGCCTTCTTGGCAGTAGAGCTTGAAACAAGCCAAACCAAAAGAAGAAACTGATACAGTAATTACAGGAATGCAGACAGTAAGAGGACATTTTAGGGCACTTTTCCCCTCTACTTTTCACAATTTGGGAAGTTTKGGATTTAAAAAAAAAATATTTCACCCTTAAAAGAAGTATCTAAGTCAATTCCTGTTTTTCTTCCCCATCAAGAACCCAAATGCCTGGCAAACTATAGTTCTGGGTAAAAATGAATACACCTTCTGATGTAAATTGTTTTYAGGATTATAGATCTTTCAAGAGATGCAAGAAATAAACTCATGATAGACAACACTAATCAGCTGGAACATGTCTTGAACAACACTGTAAGAAGTTTCATGCTTTTTCTGTGAACTATCAGTCACCTTTTCTGTGACAAAACTTGTAAGGAGGGGATGGATGCTTTCATCTCAGGTTTGGTTTTTTTTTTTTGTTTTTTTTTTTTTTTTTTTTTTTTTTTTTTTTCAGTTGGTTTCTCTCTTATTTCTGTGCAGGCTTCTGAATTCCCCAGGAATAACTTTCAAAGCGAAGTAGGCTTTTCAGGAGACTCTTTGGTTTGCTAGTAATATAATCACAGTTGCCCTATTTTAGACAGAAGCTGTCGGCCCGATTCATTTGTGTTCATTTACATTTCAGTACAGGCTTACTCATATGCATATGACACACATGAATCCTGAAATATCCTGGCTCAGCTATTATCAAGACCTGTACCTTCCAACTGATACTGATCTAAGAACTTCTCAGTCAGATCTTCTGGGGGTCCACAAGACTTCTAGATATCCTTTTTCCCTAATCAAATTAATTGCAAATTAATTGCAAATTAATTGCAAAACAGCCTTTAGGAATGCATAACTTCTCTATCCCCCTATTCCCCCCAGCACGCATACATGCACAACTTTTAATTCCCACTCATTCCTGCCCTTACATTACTATGTGATAGGCAGGAAGTTAGAATTCTTTACAGATTTTGTGCCAAGGAAAGACACCCTATAAGTCTCCCATGTGAGAGAGATATTACAATATGATTTCACACTCAGCTGGAAAACAAAGTTCATGAGGTCAACACAAGASACAAATCAATAAGAAATAAGATTTTATTTGTTCTATGTTTGATGGAACCACTTGTCTCATGGGGAAATATGTTCTGCAGCTGCCCAATATAGAGTTCACCAGAGTACCAGCAACACAAAGGCTTGCTRAGGCAGTGACTCATATGTGCAATCTTATTGCAATGGTGGAAAAGGAATATTGTAGTAAGTGCAGGATGAGATTGGGCTAGAAAGGGCAGTAGGACAGTAAGAAAACAAAGATATAGCTGCCATGTGATAGACATGTTGTGCTCTTTTTACCATATCACAACAAAGGATAAAAGTCTGTCAATGACCAGTACAGGGTAAGTGATATCACTGTGTTTCACCAAGCACCTTTCCACCAGTACATATCCCTTAACTCCCTTCCTRATAGGTTAAATGTTTTGGAACTGTGCTTGTCTCCAATAAATATTAGCCATTGTAACAAACTTTCGGCCATTCCACAAGTTAAGAGTGCTGAGATCTCTTGACTACAAGTTAGCTGGCAACACAATGTTCAGGACCTCACAAATATACATCAGTAACTCCCTACAAGGGTAACAGCAGCAGTAAGGATTATGACAATGATTATTGAGCTTAGGGACCACTGACAACCTGGTGGGTACTGGTAATTACAATATTTGATTCAGTTAATGGCAAGTTTCCCCCTCACAGACTTGCAAACTTTAATGGCTGCCCCCCTCCCGCTCTCCCCCATAGATGGCTAAAGGATGGGCACAGAAATTCACAGGGATTTTAAAATATGCAAGCAAGGGCTACCCGGGAAGGAATTAAAAAATCTATGACACAGTTTCTTTGAAAACAACAAGAGTAAAAGGAAAATGTAGCATGCAGCAGATAACGGGGGCAGTTCTCTTTCAAAAGCTGCTTTAGTCATCAATGTTAGCAGAGCACATCAAAAAAGGGGGAAAAGGGTCAGACAAAACATTACAAGTCATGGAAAACTGGAAATCTCAATCCTTACTAGCAGACAGCAAGCTACTCACATGATAAATTACAAGGGTAGAAATAAAACAAGAGGTTAGAACAGACTTCTGAAAATTTAATRTAACACAAAGTACCACTCTCTATTAACATAACATCCAACACGTAAATGCAGAAATGGAAAAAGACAGCTCTAGCAACATTAAAAATTAGCTCATAGATGACTGGACAGAAAASCTTTTGCAAGTCTTTATATCCTCAAGGTGCTCTTCTACAAGAGACGGAAAAATTGCATAACTGTGCTTCACACTAGTCAACAGCCACCGCAGCAGTCGCAGTTCTCATATTTCAAGTGAGATAATACTTAACAGTTCAGGCCTAGGGAAGCAGCTTTTTGCTTATGATGTGTTGCATTGTCACRTTCTGTAAGCATTGCAAGGTGCTGCGTAGGTTGTGTCTGTTCAACATGARTGTAATCAACATCAGAATGTTTGGTCCACCTGTGCTGCATGTGCCCAGGGTCATAGGAAAGCAATGGGCTTATCTGAGCATCCTTCTTGACCTGGAATACTTAGAAGCTCACACTAAAGACACACATTAATGGAACTTCTATATAGACAAGATGGACAGTCATAAAGATTTGACCTGAGCAGGAGTTGGAGTGTGCTTAGCTCATAGCACAGAAACAGTTCTCAGTCAACACCTAGAAAATCACAGAATATGCTGATTTGGAAAGGACCCATCAGGATCTTTCAGTCCAGATTCAGGCCCTGCCTACACAGTAAGCTTCAGTCTTAAAGCTGTTGCAAAATAATGGGAATTCTGGAGTTGGATAAAAGCATATGACTGATATGTCCTGACAACAAGGCTGCCTGTCACTGCCTGTGGGGTGCCAAAGTCAGACAAGCATCAGAAAGGTATTTGTATTAATACTTCTATCCCACAATATTCACATTCAGGATCTCAACGTTTCTCTCTTAGACAGAATTGTAGCCCCACCTCTTTGCCTGTGTTGTTCGTAATTAATATCTCAGACAACAAAAACTTCAATCTAAAGTATTTTTTTACCCAAAGTATCCATGCAATGATCCTTCTTTCCTATGCCTTCTAGCTGCAAGTTGTCTTTATGATTTCATATGCAGTCTGAAGTTAGTAAATTAGCAAAAAGAGCCAGGAAGAAGGGTTTTAGCTTGTAATTGCAAGATAACAAAGTCCTCAAGGAAACACAGCCTAAGACAGAATTTTATTTAGGTTCTTTGCTATTTATCTGTTTTTATGAAATAAAAGCATATTTGAAGAATACCTTTTAACTAAATATTTAAAAATTCTGCACCAAGATGGATAAGTGTAATTTCCTGCATTTAGGACAGATATATACCTAACTGCTGTCTACTTGCTCAGGAATCAAAAATCTAAGAGATAAGTAAGAATAACCCTGTTCTGAAATGAAGAGCAGACAGCAGCAACCACCTGAACAGCAGGGAAGGCAGCATTGTGTATTATACAGCAAATGAATAACACTGAACCCATGAGTGGTGGTCATTATGCTCTTGCTTGCCAAAGGTATTTTTTATGACTTTGAATCTTCTTTTCTTATAAGGATTGCAGAGTTGAGTGTAAGATCTTAGGCTTAGATGGAAAAGATTCTGGCAAAGTCTTTGAAATTTTCTAACAAAAAATATTTAGCATATATAGAAGTTGTTATGCACAAAAGTATGTATTATATAGTAACAGATATTTTGACATCTGCTAGCCTGAAGTTTTCTTTTTTTTTTTTCCTTTTTTCTTTTTTCTTTTTTCTTTTTTTTTTTCTTTTCCCAAAGTTGGTGTCAGCCATATATGATGCTAACCTCTTTTTAGTTTGGCTGGTTGCTCTCAGGGAATGAGTTCTTTAGTCTGATTGATCTAGGATACTAGAAAATGCCAGACAAATGTGACCCAGTATATAAATTCTATCAGAGTGAGAAAGAATTCTGCTTCAAAAGAAAAACAAAAGGAACAGCACAAGTGGTTTTACATTGTTTCTCAACTCTTATGCTTACTGTCTTAGWAGGAGGGAAATGCTTTTGTACGTCTGCGATCCAAAAGAAATTCTGCTTCTGAGTATGGCAGTCTTGAGACAAACCTGCCTTTGAAGCAATAACTTTCACCTGGGACCATATTTCGTCCTGCAGTTTCTCTGTTGATGAAGCATAAAACGCACCCTGATAACTTCTTTTTTAACGTTGTCTCTGAAATCTGTGCTGCCAGCTACTAATTAAAAACAGGAAAAGTTAGTGACAGAAGAAATGAGAAAGGAGAAAGTATGAGTAGAACAGAGAGTAAAAAGAAAGAACAGTAACTGTCATCTTCCTCTTCTCTATTTAGAGCATTTTGTCCCCTTTCAATTTTGCTTAATGGTATGGAAACAATTCCTGTGTTGCCTTAATTTCAGCATTACTATTTGAATCACACAAACAGGATGCACTTCTTCATCATGACATGGAAATATTAGCCACCCTGTAGTGAAGGTCGCAGCAAGCTCCTATTAGAAGGCTCTGTTCACCAATCTTATGAATTTGGCAAGGAAAATTAGTCTGGCATGAAAGTGCCTGTGTATACTGTGAGGGATCAGGAGAGGGTCTGTAAAAAGACAGAAGAGGAGCTATCAAATGGCTTTGCAGTGGGTGACTGTGCTGGTTTTGGCTGACGTAGAATTAGTTGTCTTCCCAGTGGCTGACACGGGGCCATGTTCTGGATTCGTGTTGCACACAGGGTTAGTAATACAGAGATGTTTTTGTTATTGCTGAGCAGGGCTTACACAGAGCCAAGGCCTTTCCTGCTTTCTGATCTGCCATGCTGGTGAGGGGCTGGGGGTGCATGGGAGGGTGGGAGGAGACACAGATGGGACAGATGACCTGAGGTGACCAGAAGGATATTCCAGAGCATAAAGCTTAGTATATCAAGTGCRGGGAAGAAGGGAGAAGGGGGTGGAAGGAGGGGAGGGCATTTGGAGTGATGGTGTTTGTCTTTCCGAGGAACAGCTGCACATGCTCTCCTGGTGATGGCTGAACACCTTCCCACCCTTGGGAATTAATTCCTTGCTTTGCTTTGTTCATGTGCGTGGCTTTTGCTCTCCCTACTAAACTGTCTTTATTTAAGCCCGTGAGTTCTCTACCTTTTACCTTTCTAGTTGTCCCCCTGATGCTGCTGGTGTGGGAGTGAGYRAGCAGCTGTGTGGGTCTGGGTTGCTGGCTGGAGTGAAWCCATGGCAGTGACTCACTGGTTGAAGTACCCCAGTTTTCAGTTCCACTTGTAAAGCAGGTAGAGCATTCTGCACTGCCTTCATCTCTGCTCGCTCTCAGGCCTGGCACCATGCAAACCCACCATAGCATGCACATGTTGAGGTGACAGAAATGCAGCTGTCAGGGTCTGCAGGCAGAAAGACAGGGGCTGTTTCTCTGTCAGAAGTCATGAGGATGAAAACTGTGGGGCCACATATGTTCCCAGGCCATCCTGATGTAGCAGCTTCCCCAAGTTTACAACATAATCTGCAAAAAAAAAATCATTTCCTTAACACACCAAGATAAATTCTGCTGATTCTTCTAGCTGCTTCCTTCACTCTAATTATTATTTTCTCTGGATTATTTCACTGGATTATTTCCCAGCAATTCATCTTATACAGCTCATCTAGGCATTAGGTATTTTGTTCTGATAGCCATAATTTAAATTCCACATTACTATTTTTATATGGAAAAAACTACTGTTCATAAATTATTTTTAAAAGGATGCTGACTTCTGAAAAAAAGTATTAGAAAATCAATTTGTTCAAAATTTTTCAAATTGCTATCCCTTATTTTAAAAGAAGAAAAAGCATACAATGCAAACACTGAAGATCAAAGAAGACCAGAGTTCTCTATGAATTAACTTTGTTCAAGACACAACATTAATACAAGTATTACCTAAAAAAACCCATAAAATATTCACCATGTATTGTGACTTGAACCAGACCTTATAGTTACCCATTATCTGATGCAATGAGAGAATGTGGTTAAAATACTAAATGTTTAGCACACTGTACAGGAGTATCACTTAGAGAGAAATACTGTTAGTGTATGCAAACATAAATATGTCTGGCATTTTAAATATATTCCTACTATGTTAAAGGAAAAATATTATGCTCTGATTTAAGTTTCCTCAGTTATTTTAATTTATCCATGGTTTAATAAACAAACAACAAAAAACCATACAACAAATAAACAAGATTGATTCTTTCTGTGCTTTACAAATTTCAAATAATGATAGCGTTAGATTATTTTTATAATAAATAAACAGGCACTGTGCCCACAGGTACAACAACAGGCATCACAGAATATTATTCTGTGATGAAGCAGATAAATCACATACATACAGGGAAAAATGTACATATATATTCAGGCRTTCATACAGATTGAAAACTAGATTGAAATCATAAACCAAGATAATTGTCTATTTTTAATGCTACTTTAAAGAGCAAAKTATTCACTGTGGGTTTAGGGTGGAAAAAAGTAGCACAAGTAAGGATAGATTTCTCCTCTTGCTTCTCAGTTACAAAATAAACAGACAGGGAGATTCCAAACAGTTGAACTTGAAAATCCTAYTGATGAGGGAAGACACTGTGTTCAGTGCCTCACCACCCTTGCAGGGAAGAATTTCTTCCTAATACATAATTTAAATGTACTTTTAAAGAGAGTTCAAAGCCACTCCCCCTCGTCCTGTCATTACAGGCCTGTGTCAAGTTGCTCTCCATCTTTCTTATGCCCGTTTGAATCCCAAGTAATGAGGCTTCCCTGGAGCCTTCTCTTCTCCAACTCGCTCAGTCTGTCTTCATAAGAGAGCTGCTCTTGCAATCTCTYCAGATTAAGGAGAGATTTTTCAGTCCTAGTACCCTGAGGCATCTACTTCCTAAGAGGCATTTGTGGACAATCTGTACTGATGATTAGCACTTCATCTCCCAGTAGGTTTTGTGGTTYGTTTGGGTTATTTTGGTGAGAGAACAGGTTGTCCTAGGACACAGGTCATATAGCTGTTTTGCTCTTCTTTCTTGCATGTGCATATAGGCCTAAAATAATCACCTGAGATGTGTTTTTTGTTTTTCCTCTTCAGATGGGAGAGGACAATATTTGTATATTTTACTGATGTCACCCAATATGCATTAGCATTATACAGAAATAAAACACCAACACTCACAAAAATCTCATAATGACAGAGGAAATCATGAAAAAGGTCTTTCCCTTAATGATAATGGCATGAAACTGCCTGGTTTAGAAGGTTTATATCTCTGTTGCCATAGCATCTAAACACCTAATTTTGATTGCRCCTACATTTCCCATGTGATGTTTATTTCATGAAGCACCAACAATTCTTACCTAACATGTCAAAACACTGCAGTGTACCTGGAAAYGTACTGAAGGCCAAAATCCAAGGTTACAAAGTGGCACATAGAGCAAAAGTGCCTGAGGATTTTACTTGGGCCACATATCAGCAAAAAATTTGTTAAGTAAAATCCTCAGTTGCTGTGTTCTGCAAATTGTTTATTTCTCATATTAAAAGAGAAGAAGATAAAAAAGAATGCAATGTATCAATCTCACATGAGGCAGATAAAGTAGCAGTTAGTTTAGTTTAATTTTGTTCAGAGTGGAAAAAAGGCAGCTTAGGGGTGACCTAATAGTACCTGAATTCAGCCCTCTAGTGTTGCTAGCTGAGGCTGGGTGTGTCCAACTTTAGGGAYAGAAAGAAAGTAGGTACAGAAGCATGGTAGTGTGGAACAAGCTCTCTCTACTTTATTTACAATTTAACTTTTTATACATTTGTACAGAGGTCCAGAGATTGGCTACAGAGATCGCCACTTTTTAACCTGGATGRTGGGCATTATTATTAATCATTTCTTCTCTCAGAGGAGAAGAATGCAAACATTCCAAGTACAAACTTTGTTTACAGAAGGCTATGTGAGAAAGAGACGGAAGGCAGAAAACTTCAGGGCAAYAYTCTAGTACYTGAAAGGAATCTATAAAAAATGRAGGACGACTTTTTGCAAGAGTATGTAGTGACAGGACAAGGGGGAATGGCTTTAAACGGAAACAGAACAGGTTTAGATTCAAYATTAAGAAAAAGCTCTTTCATGTGAATCTGGTGAGGCACTGGAACAGGTTCCCCAGAGAAGTTGTGGATATCCCATTCCTGGAAGTGTTTAAGGACAGATGGGATGAAGTTCTGAACTTTGGTGTAGTGGCAGGTGTCCCTGTCCATTGCAGGTGGGTTGGAACTAGATGATCTTTAATGTCCCTTCCAACCAAAACAATTCTGATTCTATGATTCATTGTCAGGCACCTGAAAGGTTTTAATATCACAAAGGTAGTACACATTTTCTGTATTTTTTTCCAACATCTCCATATTAAAATGATCCCAGCTGTGATTTGGCTCTGGTCAAATACCTTTTGCCAATATACTCCCGGGTGAGATTCAGGCATTAGCTTAGACCTGAGGCAATTTTCACTAGGAAATTTGGAAGCAGCCACTCTGTTTTCATAGAACTGTTGAGGTGGAAAGGGACCTCTGGGCATCATCATCTAGTTTCACCACTTGACTCAGAGCAGGGACAGTTCAAGTAAGTTGGTCAGGGCTGTGTCCAGACATATTTAGAGCACCTCTGTGGAGAAGGTCCCACAATCTGTCTGTGTAACCTGTTCCAGTGTTTGACTAAACTCACTGTAACAGCTTATCTCCTAACTGAATTTCCTAGTTCAATTTGTCCTTATTTCCCTACGTCCTGCCACTGGGCACACCCCTGAAACGAGCCTGGCTCTTTCACCTTTACTTCCTAATATCCGTCCAAGCCTTCTCTTCTCCAAGATGAAAAGTCTCAGCTCTCTTGAATGTAAGATACACCCACCCCTCCATCATCTTCATGGCCCTTTGCTGGATTTGTTCTAGTATATTCACGTCAGTAATATTGGTGAGCCAAGGACTACGCCCACCACTCCACAAGTGGCCTCACCTGTGCTGAGTAGAGAGGAAGAACCACCTGGTTTTACCTGCTGGCAATGCTTTTCCTAAAGCAGACCAGTTTGGGAAGATCTTAGTATTTAGTTTTACATTTGTGGTCAAGACCACAGTAACTGTTTTCAGAAAGAGAATATGGGTCTGGAACTGTTTAACTTACTATGCATCTAAACCGTTAATTTATACTACTGTTCATTTCCAAAACTATACTGAGGTAATAAGGAATTACTAAAAATTAAAAATAAAATGGGAATTCACAGGAGTGGCAAGGGTTTCAGGGATTCTATAAATTTCATCCCTTTGCATGACAAAAACAATAAAGAAAAACTGCTTTTTTTTTCCTAGTAAACAGAAGTTTCAGAAAGTGTGTGGAAGACACTAATGTTCAAGGCTGCTTATCTTTTCTGTAGACAAGCTGTTTCAATACCATTTAAAGGTGCTGTACACATATTGGATTTTAGCAGCCTCTCAAAACTAAACGTAAGAAGCCTATGTCTGTTTTAGTGTGATAAGATGTTGCCAATGATTTGGTAAACCACATTGCTTTGGCAAAAAAATCTCTGTTCAATGTGTTATACCTCACCTTGTTATCTCATGTCTTAAGCAATGCTGTAATCAGTGCACCTACTGCACAGCTAAGTCCATGTAAGAATCAAGTATATTAAATTATCTTTAATCTATAGAGTAAAATTGTTTCTTATGAGTTCAAAAACTTTACTTTTCATTCCCACTAGTTATCCACTATTTTTCCTCTCAACAAGAAGATCCCAGGAACCTTAGATTTAAAATGTGCTGCAATTTGCCATCCCAGAGTAGTTTGTAAGATAAACTAAAGATCTAAAGTATTCAGAAACTCATCTGGCACAAACAAAATCAACTAAAATGGATAAAACTGAGACACACTTAAGGACATAACAAAGGAATGGGAGAACAGGATTTCAATATGCAACTAAGAACATAGTTTTCCTAATCCTTATAYGATCTTTTCTGTATTGGTAAGAAAGTCAATGATTTCTACATTTGCTTTCCCTAAGGCAGAAATTTGGAATATACCTYCCACACGATTAGTTTAAGATCCATAACAAAAAACCAGGCATTCATCTCTAAGTCAGTCTGAAAAAGTTGAGGCTTTGAGTGYATAAGAAGCCTGACAACAGGAGAACTTGGTGGGTCTAAAGATGACACACAAAAAGCCTCAATAAGCCTTTTTCTATATTAAGAAAAAGTCCAAAACCAAGAATATGTTTGATTTGTTTTGGGACCCAGGAACACAAAAAAAAGACTCCTGTTTACACATTAGATACTTCTTCCACTTGAAATCCAGAGCCACCTTCTATCAATACATACTTAAAAGAAAAKACCAATCTTTCTAACACCTAAGGCAAGTAGTAAAGGTTTTCGCAATGATTCATTTGACCCTGATGAGGTTAAACCTCCCCAGCCTTCCTCTACAGATGGCAATGAGAAATGAACTGAAGGGTAATAGAGCACAGAAACCCACTGCAGCAACTCTGCACATATGGAGAAGAACCTCTTTCTACATTAACTACAGAGACAGCCCAACAAGATCATCCATTCTGAATGGGAGCAGCCAGTAAGGACAGAAGCAAATATTAACATGGTATCAATCCTAAACAGGCAGTAATAAAAGCATTGGCTGGACCACGATGAGATGTAATATCCAGGGCAAGTTGTTAATTAAGAGTATCCATAAACTGGTGAGTTTGAGTAGTTTTTATGAGTAAGCTTTTTTCAAGACAGGCTTTTGGTCATAGCATTTACCCAGGATGCAAGAGACTGATTTCTAGATATCTTTAATCTAAAGGTATCTTTAATTCTAGTCTGTTATCTCCTGCATCAGAGTCATTTTAGAAAATCTCCAAATAAAAAAAGCACAAGGGGGTCACAATCCAGTCCTTTTACTGTCAGCTGGATAAATTTAGTTCCAGAATCAGTTACTGGTTCCACCCCTCCTGCTTTAGCTATACAGACTAAGTGTCTAAAAGCATATGCAAAATGGTAAAGCTATGACAGACCTGAAGATCAGCTCCACATCCAGGCYAGTAAATTCATGGAAATTAATGAACATATGATTAAAAGTTTTCTTCATGTATGGATAGGGGTCATATGCCCAGAGTACAGCAGATTGGACATAGTGGCTACAGCTTACTGAAGTCTATTGGCAAATCACAGCTAAAAWTAAAATTTCACCTGCATAAAATAGATTTTAAGAGCTCTGTGAAAAGGGGAAACAGAGAGTTACTAGCACCAACTTCTTTTCAGATCTACTATTCAATATAAAAAGCTAATTGCTGAAACTTTCCCATATACTAAGGCTTTATTATTATTATTATTATTATTATTATTATTGCACATTGCATTTAAACTCTTGGGCAAAATAAAAAAAAAAGTCTTTTCCATGCACATAAGGTAAATTGTAAACTCCTTCCATGCAGGATACCAGATGGTCTGTCTTAATAACAGTGACAGGAAYTTTCCCAGAATACAACTGCCGTTCATAATGGAAAACCAAAAGGAAGGAAAAAGATCGATACAGGCCTTACAGATCTGCTGTACATATAAAAAGATTGTCCCATCCTCAGTCACACAGCTTGTCAWTGGGCCTGGTTGTATTATTCAACAACTCCAAGAACAATGTAATTCTTTCAAAGCAATAAGAATGTGAAAGATAAGAATAGACWCTGTAAAATTTTCCTGGCATATTAGTGTTTCAAATCTCCACATAAACATCCTGTGACCTAGATAAAATATAATTTTCATCTACAAGTCTGGGGTTCTGCAGTGTGGGAAAGTTAAGTTTCCCAAGACCAAGGGTAACCCAACRCAAAAGCTTAAGTCTTTCTGCCCAGTGCCTGGTAGGGCAGACAGCACGAGAGCACAGTGGATCTGAACACATTAAAGGTGATGCACTTAAATTTACTAAGGGCATGAAGTAATTAATACATTTTTCTTATATGAAATTGAACAAATAGCAGAAATCATTAGCAATGATCAAGAACTATAAATAATGGGATCATATCTTAGTAGAACACACACAGCATTTTCTACAGACAGCAAAGCAATAACAAAACCCACAAGATACAGAAAATGTACTTCAATTTAATTTCACCACATCATAAAGGACTTCCCAAATGCAGTCAGACAACCTTGAGATAAAATGTTTGAATGATCTTTTTATACCCTGTGTACTTATTTGTATCTCACAATCCCAGCAGTGCAGATTAGTCAACTGCAACGGTGCATTTTGAAAAAAGGACAGATATGATGAAAAATGCAGTCATAAAAAGAAGCTGACCATAGTMATTTGTATTCACACAAGTTCCTTGTGTTTCTTATTCATTAATGAACAAAAAAATTTCAGAAGTTTGATCATTTTTCTTTTTCTCCCTTTCTTCTTCCCTTTTTGTGCATTTTTTAAACTATTATTGACTATTGCAAGTCTAAGGGAAATGCCTTGCAGAATAAGCATCTGTGCACTCAGCCTGCTTATGCTGCATATGGTAGAGACAGCAAATTTTCCTCACTGAAAATTTCCTGCCAAATTGAAAGACATCAAAAATGTCCCCATGAAGGGGAATGAGGCCATCRTCAGACTTGCTAATCAGATATTTCTGTGAAGGATACTGGAATATGCTCCCCACCCCGTTTACCTATCCCAAATGCAGGTAGCAAATAGGTCATATGCTACTAGAGAAAGGGTTTAGTAGGGTGTGAAGATGATACTATGAAATATGGACTTCACTGATCATAGCACTCTTTATGGATATTGAAATCAAGAATAAAGCAATAAGCTGTGTCTGGACATCACATAATGCAATTTCAAATCAGCTGGCACAAGATGCAAAAAAAGTTCTTTTATATAATGAAACATGGCATGATTGCTTAGTTACATATATATATATATATATATATAAACTGACCTGGTAGAATTTCAAGCCCAAATAAAAGACCAAGAGTTGCTTTATTAAAAAAATAATATTAATTTAACAATTCTGGATGAGACAAAGCTTTGTTGCTTTGAGAATATGACAATAGAAATATCAATGGAGTAAAAATAAAGCATGATAGCAATCATTAAACACTGTCAAGCTTAACACTAAGAAATTCTTTTTAAATAGGGTATTTGGCATTGAAATGAACTCTTTATGAAAYAATTGTAGTAAGATAAGCAAAAGATACAAGTCTCAACCCCATCCCATTTTAATATTTCAGATAATCTCTGTTTCTCCTCAAGATACTGCATTCTATATGGGTAATGAAATTCATAAATTAATCCTTTAGATGACATGTTCATCCTCTGTTTAGTCTACCCTTAATATTAATCTATTCACTTTGTATCTCATACCACTAAAATATTTCATTTCCTTCATTTAATACATTCTAGTCAGAGAACTCTTTTATCACTTACCTATCAATATATAACTGGCTTTGTTTCTAATGCAACTCTTGTTTCACATTAAACCTTGTTCAATATCAGAGTCAGCTCTATCACAGAAGCTGATACAATTTCTCTAGCTCTCCTTAYACAATCCATTTCATATTTACTGCTTTGTACTCTGAAAGACAAACTGTTCAGCATCTCTCTTTAGAAAGAATTAAATTCTTTATCTTTCACTACAGCTTTTGCCTTGTAACCCCCTGAAAGATCACTTTGCACAAAATCTGGAAAAATGTTTTCAGGTAATTCCAGAAAAGGTGTCTGATAATAACCAAGGAAGAAAATTTCAGAAGTTTCATTAAATTATTACCATTTCACTCTTTGATTTTACCGTGGCTTTTTTTTTTTTCCTTTTTAAACAGCAAGATGTAAAATTAATTCCAGTACCTCTGAATTTCTTTAAAGTGGTTAAATAGTGATTCCATCACTCTCTGTCTCTGATACACTTGTGTTCAGAATTTCTTATTGCCCACTTTTATGAGAGTTCAAACCACCAACCTTGAAAATATGTCACAGATATTCCGTGAAATATTTTAAGATTTTTTAGGGTGTATCACAAGCTTTTTATTCAACGTCAAGTGGAAGGAATTTCTACACTGTCCTATTGTTGTATAGGGTTTTTCTTAATGGATGGGAGAATTCTTAAACTCAGGAGGAATTTTTTATGCTTACCACCCAGCATTTTTCCTTATTAATATTTTTACTACTTGGCATTTACTTCTTTATGAGTTCCTTATTGTGCTGACCTTCACATTGCTACTCAAGTTCCATATACCAAAAACTTTCCAGCAGAATATGATACATCTACAAAGGGCATCCATGTTAATCCGGAACTAAAATTAAATACATAAAAATCTGAAGTCTGGAGGCACAAAGGAAATAGAAAGGATATCTGTAGCAGGTGTTGGCAAATTTCATGGTTCCATGTTACTGATCTTCCTTCCAGTATTACCATGAGTGATGAAATCCAGAACTTTGGTTATCCACTGCTGTGCAGAGCAATCAGCTCCATTTGTTACACTGATCAACCAGAGACAGTCCAGCAGTGTGGCACAGTGGCTCCGTGAGCTCCTTTCTCCATGTCTTCTAGATAATTATGAAAACAYGCTCTGATTTATACAGCCTCCCGCAGTGGCATTCAGCTGGCTACTGTTTAGTAGAAGCTGTCAGTTTAATAGTGCTTCATGGTGGGATGTTTTTGAAGATGACTGTTCTTACAGACATAAATAAATAAATACAGTCAGTGTTGCTTTGAAGTTCACTGTACAGAGATTTCATTTCCTGGAAACATTAATTCTGCAAAGGCAACCTCTTACCTTGTTCACAAAAAGAAAATAAAAAAAATAAATAGAAAACTAATTTTGTTCTCCTTTATAAAATTTTTATGCAATGTCTCTTACAGTGAAAATGTAAGACTTCTTCATTTAAAAYAACTGAGTCAGAATAGTATGGGATTAAAATCTATGGGGCATGAAAGCATTCTTCACTTTCATCTGATTCCTAGAACCTGAACCACAGAATGATTTCAGATGACAGGCTTTAAAGTGAACATGAGAGGAGAATGAAACATTGCCGGAAGAAAAGTATAAATCTTCTTTGTAAGAAAGTTCATCCAATGCCAGCTTAATATAACTCGATTAGTAACAGAAAAAAAAAATAGATATAGATATAGATATAGATATAGATATAGATATAGATATAGATAATATAGATATAGATAATATAGATATAGATATAGATATAGATATAGATATATACAATGTGATTTGATTACATAGGGTAGTTCTTAATTGTATTCCTTGAGAAAAAACTAGTAAAAATTCTCCTGCCTTTATGGCAGTAGAACAGCCAGTCATATCTCAGATATGAAAATAAAATTAGTTGTCTTATATCATAACCAAGCTGACAACATAATGATTTTGGTTTGTYTGTTGTTKTTTTTTTCTTTTTTAAATCTCCTGTGCCATATGGCCTCTACTTGTTTGTACTCACTTATTTGTTTAATCACACAAAATAAGGCATCAGAGTGTGACTAAGGTTAGTTTTTAGGTAACCAGCAATATGATTTTCAACATGGAGTTAGAAATTGGCAGCACATTCTACCTTTCATCATTTTTCTCTTTCAGGTACCTCTTACTTATGACTCACTAATGATATAAGCAAATCCTGTAACAGATCTGACCTATCAGTGCACAGAGTTAGGAGAAATTATTTGGCTAAAAACATGTTTTGTGGAGGTTYGATGCTGCTGAGGGAGGGGAAACAGGATGGGGCAACTTGGAACCAATCCCAAAGGGGTAGGAGGAACCTACCCCTAGGGGCCCATAGTAGGACAATACAATGAATAAAAGTGGGAAGGAGGAACTGCCAATCCTTCGACATCCTCACCTAGAACCTTCTCAGGTTTCCAGGCGTGGCTGCAGAGTGATAGACAGGGCTCCAATAATGATTGACTGCTGACCACGACCCCAGGGGGAAGCAAGGAAGGGTTTAACATGGGTGTACCTAGGAGAAACCACTGTAAAACAAGGCACAGGATACATACAGAAATGATAAACCTAAAAACACACCACAACAATCAACCACAAAAAAATTGAGGTTAAGTTTTAAGATCTATAGTGCAATTCAGCAATCTGCCTTAGGGAATGTCATGTGCAGAAGAAACAGCTCAATTCTACTGCGCCTTTGGCCTTGAGATAATATCCCAAACAATCTACAAAGTCAATGCTTTGGTATACAACTAAAAAAGTATAACTTGTACATACAGTGATGCATTCATTCAAATAAGTTAGTATTAGCAGCAGGTGTGCAAAGTATAGATCATTGCATACTTCATGCAGAGCATTTTTTTTTTAAGAATAAATGTCCTTTCAGTGTCAGATATTTTGAAGTGAATCATCATTATCATTAATTGTGATTAGTAAACACTGTTTGCTACATGGTGAGCTGCCCAGATGCTACAAAAGCCTCCTACTAAAGGACAGTCCTCAGCAAACCACCCACCTGAACCAGGGCTAACAGGAGCCCCAAAAGCATTAACAACCCCAATGTCTACTCACAGACTGGATCTCACCAGCAAGATGTGTTTTGTCTTCAACAATGGTATCACCTCTGACCACAGTTCTGAGCCCCAGATACTTTTCCTGTTTCTTTTGTCCAGCTGTGGCACCATCCATTCTAAAAAACATTTCATGATTGGCAYTAGGGTATTAACATCTCAAAGCTAAACAGTCTGGCAAACTGAATTGTTTTTCTTTGGCATGATCCAAAGCCTGAGCAAGGCTTAACTCCTTCCAGTTGGTGGCTTTAATGTTAAATCAGAAAGTGACAGGTGGAAAGAACATTAGGAAATCACAATGACAGAAACTAAGTACTAATTGTGCTGTTTCCAGTTTTGCTTTGGTAATTTTTTCCTTAAAGTAATACATAATAAACACCCAGAGATTTGCCAGATAACAGGAACAGATAGAACAGCAAAACAGCCCAGACATCTCTCTACTAACACAATATTCAGATCACTTGCCTACATTGTAAGCACATACTAGGACATACATATCAGTAGAAGCCGCAATAATCTCATTACTATGCAAGTCTTCAAGCAAAATCTAGAACAAACTCAAAGAGCAGATTTCAGGCTCTGTTAAAAGCTGTGAAGRCTGGTGTGAAGAACAGTGTACAGCAATCAGCAATGACTTAACTTCAGCTGCAGTGCTTATGGCTGCATATCCGCAGAGATATGCAAAACCAAAGGGATAAGCAGAGAAATATGGCACCTCGTAAAAGAAAATTCTGCAAAAGGAAAATCTTGAATTGGAGCACCACTGGAATACTAGAATGGCAGATATAAAACCACAAAAAGACTAAACAGTACTCTTCAAAATTCCATCTAAATATATCTGTTTGCTCAAAGCCTTTTACAGAAATGTGAAGTACTCTGCAGCGATCCACAACAGCACATCAGGCTGGTAAAATAAATTCTTAACTGTTGTTTGGTCTTGCCATAAGTGGGATAGTACCACTGCCACAACATAAAAACTGTGGAGCAGGCTCTGTTCAGAATCAGCTGCTCCAAGAAAACCGTATGTGAAGAAGAAAGCAAAAGGACAAGTAACCATAGGAATTCATCTGTCTCAACAGAAATGCATTAGATGAAAGGAAGTGCTCTATAGGAAATGACATTTTAGACAGGAGAAGCTGTGAAAGCAAAGATACACAAAAGATCTGCTCTTTTTTAACATAACTTTAAATCTCGAACATAATGTCACTGAAAAGAAGCAGTTATGAGAGCTGGAGATTAGAGATTAAATCAACACATCTAAATTAACTACAAATTGTTATGAGAAGGTCTGGGTGCTGGATAGAAAGGCTTTGTCCTTCAATAAAGAAAAATAAGTAATTACCAACAAGAAGTTTTTTGCATCAGAAAGTGAGACTAGAAATATTTGAGGTATATATACTGGATCTTGACAGAAGAGTCCCCCCAGTGAACCTGGTAAATGGAAACCAGCTAATAGGAAGTGTTACAAAGACAAGAAAAAGGTTAGGAAAAATCATTAGCAGTGAATGCCCAGCACAACAGTGAATCTCTGCTCTAATAAGAAGGCAGGAACAGTAGCAAAAGGCCCAGAACAGGAAGGACCCATGTACCAGCTCTGGCACTGGGCAGCCTTAGCACAGCAAGTGTTTTCTCACCCTTCAGGTAACCATCTCCATGCCTGCCATGGTTTATATACAACAAAATAGTATTCAGAAACAACTAGCATGAGCTTTCAGCTCAAAATTGTGCTAAGAAACATTTCATAGTCTTTTTTTTCTTTTTTTTTCTGTTTAGCTCGCATATGAAATACAACATGACATGTTCAATCAAGGTGCTTCCATCAGGTCAGAGCATTCTTCATTACGAGCATGGGAATTACTTGATGTTCTTTTCTCTAAGCCAGTGTAATTGTTGCAATCTGAAACCTGTCATGCAAAATATTTCAGACAAATGTGTTTGTAAACAAAAGACTTGATGGTTCCCTGTGTTTCAGACAGCTSGTGTGCAATAAAAATCTTTCAAACATGAAAATAAACAATTGTAGAGGTAGCCCATAAATTAGGTCAGAATCCCACCCTGACAGCCACTGGGTGCAGCAGATTAGCCTCAGACTAATCAGTACAAAGTCATCCCAGACACATGTTTGAGACAGTGGGTGCTATTTATCTCTCTTCTCTGAGGGGGAACAGTGTCTATTCTCACTCTTCCACCCCACTACAGTCTGTGACTGTATTTGCATTTTGCATATTTTGTGACTAAGTGCATTTGCATGCTCTCCTGGTGTCTTTAGTCATTTAGATTAGATCACTAATTAAGTAAACATAATTTTTTATTTAAATTTTAATCAGTTGTGAACTGTCTTTTTTAAAAAAATCTAGGATATGTAGATCTTCCTTCATACTGTTATCCACTACCAGTTCCATTTCAAAAGACAGTCCACAAAAGGTAATTAAAACCAAAGAAAGAAAAATGCATATTTGCTCATTTACTTACTTTTCATAATATAATTTACTACGGTAAAATTGCCTTAAGTTTCATAAAAACTGGTAGCCAATAAAGGCTTTAAAATATAACCCCAGAGCCACTCATCAAAGACGTGAATTGAAGCTATTTAAAAAGAAAACCATGTCCTGCTGTCCTGTCTATCCACTATCGCCAAGATTACATTTTTCCCAGCCCAGTAACTCTCAGATGCACTCAATACATGATAGAGCAGCATGTTCTTTGTACAGCATATGTAGAAGGTGGCAAGAATTTAAAGTACTCTCTGCAGCCAAATTTTTTTTGAGTGTTTAAATGCATTTTATGCCAACTCTCTGCAGAAACAGACTGCCATATACTGGCCTATCGACACCATGCCATCAAAAGCTTTTGTTCCCTTCCTATAGGTCCTGTCAACTCATTTGGTGGAATATTACCTCTCCTAGTATTTTAGCTTTGACAAGGTCATTTTTTTCCTTAATATCTCTACTTAAAGATAAAATTTGAARCCATAAACTGCTCTATCATGTCAGCCAAAAAAAGACCCCCAAAAAACCCCCAAAAACCAAAAAAGAAAACAAGACAAAAAAACAACCCCCCCCCCAAAAAAAAAAAAACAAAGAAAGAAAAAAAAAGGGGGAAAAGAAAATGGACAGTGTGTAAAAGTTTTAATTCTTGGCGGTGAGTCATATGAACACTGAAATTCTACCATACTAACCATACTACTAGTATTGTAAGTCTCTCTATTGGTCAATAGAAGTTACTTCCCTTCTTATATTCATCTTTACTTAGTGCTATGACATACTACATTCTTCACTTCAGGTGTTTATGTTAAGAGTCTTGTGGTAGCATAATGGAATATTGAAAGTGCAAAAGATGTTTGGATTTCTAGAGCATYGATTTGCATCAGTGTTCCAAAATAGAGAACACAAGCAGGACATGCAATTTCTGCATGGGTYATTTATTTTGCTGTTTTGGAGTGACAGCCAAGAGTGTCACCTTTCTTACTATGATTAATTGACAAGTCAATCATAATTAGTTAGGAATCCCCTGCTGATGCACGCCATCATAATTTACAGACTGAAATCAATAGAGAGGCTCAGATTTTCTGAAAGAAATGAAAAAACTCTGTAGTTGGTAGTTAACTAAACCCAAGGGAGACTTGCTGTTATACCCCAGAGGATGACATAAGGATTTATACAGTTTCTGACAGCTCCCTATTTACTATTATAGCTCAAGACATTCATATTATACAAATGAAACATTGGTTAGGTTTTTTAGTCTGTCATATTTTTTCTTCATTCATACCTCTTGGCAATCAATTATGCATGTTAATTGCAGTCGATGCAGTAAAGAGCCTTTTCTTCAATTTTCAATAAATTCTTCTATTTCCAGYAGAAACACCTTGTTTTTGTATAATGAAACAGTCCAAATGGGAATTACAAATGCACTTTCTCCATGCCATTTATTACACTGTGCTATGTACAGCTTCCTGTACTTGCTGCTTGTCTCATTTGGCCTTTATACCATATTTTTGCCAGCACACTGGAAGCCCCTCAATACCAAACCTTCATAGCCTCTTTTTTGGCATTAAAGAGTAAAGAGACAGCACTGTGGGCTAGCTCTSTTTGCTCTTGCATTCACTGGTGCTACACAAGAATGACTTATTTTTGCATTAGAGATTAGTGATTATAGTACATGACAAAGGTACCAGAGAGAGGGGTCAGTTCCCTCATCAGAAAAAGATGCAAAAAGTATTGTCCAGTTCATTAAATCCCAATAAAAGTTGCAAATTTCAAGTTCTGCCTTTGAAAGGTCATCAAGATGTATTATAAGGATTCTGAATGAATCCCCAGGATGCATAATTAAGCAATCAGATACATTGTATTATCCATTTCCATAAATTAACATCTGAATCAGAATAGTGTGCTCAGTCAGTGTGTCACAAAGGAAAATGGAATATCAGGAGAGCCACTCACCAATCAACATTCTTCACTTTTCTTGAGGCAGTCCTTTCTCTAAGGTTAACATGACATTAGGTTGATGAAGTAATCTTTTGGCTGATTGTAGCTGCCCACAAATATTTTTTTGTTACATTTAATAGCCTGTAAGTGGAATTTGTTTCTGTTCCACAGTCAAATGTACTCAGTTTTTCTCACATGCATTATTTGGATTCCGGTTAATGAGGGGAAAAAAAAGAAGTTGAAGCAGCTTCCATCATAATTTTACTGCTTGTAATCTCCATTACCAATGCAGTTTAATCTACACATACAGAAAAAACTTTGGTAAGGTAGGAGCATTAGATGTAAGTTTTACCCCAATCTTTATATTCAGAACTATAACAACTGTTTATTATATGTAATTGTTGTATCTCTCATTTCCCAGAGTATTATGGGTTTCAGTTAAAATCACAACCTTTTTTGGCTACAGAAACTTTCCCTGTGTCACACCATTCAAGAAAGGAAAACTGACAAAAAAGGATAATTATGGAATGAAACCTGTGTTGCCTGTCAGTATTCAAGAGTTCTAAATGTTACATAGCGTGTGAGTGACCATTGTGTGCTRTCCACATGGCAATACAGAAACATAACCTGATGCATTTCCAGATATAGCAAAAGTTCTCTGCAGTGATTGTACACTGCTGATTATTTCATACATTATGATAATTTGAACAGAAATGAGGTGCAATGAAAAATAATAGCTAAAAATCATGTCTTCAAGCAGATGGCTATAAAAAACCTACAACTTACTTTTAAAAAGATGCAGGAGTTCATGTTCTGAAATCACACACTTTTTCCCTTTTAATTCTTTGATATAATGATAAGTTCTGGAGAGCCTCCGTATTTAGTGGCATTTAATTAAAAACAAATTATGTGTTTTCCTCTTTAGAAACAGGGACAGCATCAACTCAGTATCCCTGTGTCCCACAGACAGCTCTCCAGCAGAGTCAGGAAAGCAAGGCTGGTTGAAGAAACTTACTCATCTGCCAATTGCATGTCTGTGTCCCACAGCCTCTGCTGTGTCCCACACCTTCTGACTCCAGCCACAGTCCTTGATTCTCTRCCTCTCGAACACACCTGTTGCAGTTAACTTCAGTTCTTGCAGGCAAGCTGCCTCTTAATTCCTGATRGATAAATTGATTTGGACTGGCTTTACAGAAGGAATAATTCTGACAAGACACTGATTGAAGAATCCACCAGCTGCTTATTAGTCTTTTGTGACAGTAAAGCTGCAGTGTGGTTAGCAAGTTAACCAAGATCTGGTTTTCTAATGAAAGGACATATTTTGCTGCCTGCTCAAAGGTGTGGTGCCCTTATGTAGCTGAGTCAGTTTTTAAACAGAAATTACCTGGAGGCAATTTTTGGGTTTGTGCCTTACATAACAGACAGAAGAAAAAGTATTAAATGAACTCATCTAGGGAAAATGGAACAATTATTTAATTTTAATTTTATATTCTTATTAGTATTCTTCTAAAAAGACAGTGGAATGATATTATCAACACACATTTAAAGAAGTAAARGTAATAATAAAAAAATATAAGCAATAAAGTCGTAATGAAATCTTTATTAAAATATATATACTAAATCCTCCTTTTCTGGAAAAGAAAAGGTTGAAGAGAATGTCTGAAATCAGCTTCCAAATACCTATGAGGAGTTTAACAAGACAAAGCAAGACTCTTCTGTCATGTATGGTGGTAGGACAAGGGACAGACACACAAATTTAAATGAGAGGTTCAGACTGAATGTAGGAAAACCTTTTCCATATCAAGGACAGCCATGCAGTGTAGCAAGTTGCCCAGAGAGGTTGTGCAGCCTCCAGCCTTGGAAGTTCACAAGATCCAACGAGATAAAGCCCTGAGCAGCCTGGTCTCACAGCTCACCTGCCTTGAGCAGCAGGSTGCACTACAAACCTTCCACCTCGGTATGATCTAATGAAAGCTTAAAAAAGATGTACACATCTTCTAAGTTTTTTGCCATTTAACCTGAGCATACATCAAAATAGAAAATTCCTTGCAGAAGATGCGAAAACACCGATGTTGGGAAAGTTTTCTTTCCTGAGATAAACAAAAGAAAAATGGTAATTCAATGAAAACATTTCCAATTTTACTCCACTACTTGTCCTCGCAATGTGCTCTTCTAGGGAGTTAGTTAGTTAGTTAGGTARTGAGTTAAATAGTTAGTTAGTTWGTTTGTTTGTTTGCGTAGCTGCCTGACTGGGGCTTTGTTTATTTTTGTTTGTTTGTTGGGGGGTTAATTTTAATTAAACAGCTGAAGAATATATTAATTGCTAAGTTTATGAAGATGATACCACATTTAATTTAAAAGATCTTTTATCATCTCCACTGAAGGGAATTACAAGACAAAGAAACAAAGTACTGTAATAATTTTTAAGATACATGTGAYCTGAACACTGGCAATAAAAATAGTTGTGAGGTAATCTTGAGATGTCCAAGTACAAAGCTCTATCTGTGATTAGTTTTCATTCCATGGCATAACAAACATGAAACAAGTACAGCAAGTGCCCACTACATGCAGTCTTACAAGGTTTCTAGTACAAAAACACAGGCTAGACAAAGATGTTGAAAAAAGAGGAATTGTTCTTWTTTGATCAATTATTTCATTCTTCAACAACACACAGTTGAAAAACAAGATTAACAAGAAAAAAATGCAGCATGGATACTTCTATTGTTATTCACTCTGATTATTAGTTACTTAAAATAATAAAACCATTGCACATTCAGCTACACTGTAGGTGGCAGTAGTCATTTTATGATAAAAATGGATGGTGATCATGCAAAATATTGCTGAATATATTGCTTCTTAAAGAACTTTTTTTCTTCATAAATATGTAATCAATACTGATTTGAAGCTCTTTGCAGCACAGTAGACTWGGGGCAGTTTGGATAGCTTCAGTAGCCAGTTTCAGCACTTTCACTGAAAGTGAAATTTCAAGTGAATTTTGGGCCATCTGCAAAGCTGAAAATATCTTCACTGACAACAAATGCTATGAAACTATGGTGAGATCCTGAAACCTACTGAACAACACAGGGGGCAAGAGACGCAATATTTTTATTAGACCAAATGGCAATCAGAATATAGACTCAATGCCTTTAAACACAGAGTCCTTTCTCCAGGTACAGTACGTACCTTCATTTCATTTCATTTCATTTCATTTCATTTCATTTCATTTCATTTCATTTCATTTCATTTCATGCTTAGATGTCTATACCAAAAATAAATTTAGGATCTGGGTTTAGCCTCTGGAAACCTTGATGTCAAAGGGCTTCAAGAGACAAGATGGTGTCTTGTGACATATTGTTCCATGAGTCAGTCTACTGTCCCACTCAAGAGAGAAAAGGGATATCTACAAATGCAAGTCCAACCAYTCAAGGAAATAAATTCCTAATTTTTCCTTAGACACTCAGATCTTATCCCTTGCTCCCAAACAGTTTACACTTAATAATTTTATACTGGTTTGGGGGGCTGCATAGCTGATTTGCTTTTCTAAATCAAGCCCAGAACAACCATGGAGTCCTGAATGGAATCATGGAATCACAAAGTGGCTGAGGTTGGAAGTGATGTGTGGAGGTCACCTGGTCCAAGCTTCCTGCTCAAGCAGGGCCACACAGAACCCGTTGTTGAAGACCACATCCACATGGCTTTTGGCTGTCTCCAAGGAGGAAAGACTCAACAGCCTCTTCAGGACACCTATGCCTTCACAATACAAGTAGATTTGTAGACTGCTTCATTATGATGCTCTGAATAAATAAGGTAGAATTTCCCAGAGCAGTTTATTGACAGAACTTTTAAAATATTATCAGTCAGACCAGGGAACTGTCAAGTAATCTTGAGAGAAATGTGTAATTAAACAAAAGCAAATCAATACAAGTGTTTAGACTCTCCACTATGCAAAGAATTTAAAAAAAAAAAAAAAAAAAAGAGAGAGACACTCTTTCTGCTTTTTGGTGCTAGCCATTCTAGTTGTTAAAGACCATGTTCTCAACAAGGCAACTTTTACTTATTCCCAAAAAACYCCCAAAAGCCTAATCACATTTATCAATAGAGACTGAAAAGCAAAGAAAACAAGTTAAATATGCAAAGTACACTTAAGAATTCAGATACTACTATAATCTAACTTCTTTGTATCCTTCTCAAAACAGGAACAGAAAAGCAGGCTCTCATGTAATTTCTGACATTACTTTTTTTTCTTGAGAGCAAAAGATCCTAATCTGATCCATTTGCAATTTACTTCAATGCTTCATATAACATTTTGTCTTAACAAGGAAGTTAATTTGCAACAGCTGTATGTTGACTAGTTTGGACAACTCCGAATTAATAGAAACTGCATTGTGAACATCTTGAAAAAAATCTCTGTAAGTTTTTTTCCACTTTTTTTTTTAATTGAAGAGTATTCTTTTTGAAGGAGTGTTGCATGCATCTTTGAGGCAAAATTGCTGCTATACAAGATAAGCAGGTGTTTTCTTAGCAATCAAAGCAGGTAATATCTCTAGTGGACATGAAAGAATGCTCTGACACTTGGAGAGACACATACACACACAAGAACATGAATACAGCCAATAATTCTAACACAACAGTTCCCTTTCAGCAAGTCCCCAGATGGCTCAGATAGAAAGCACAAAAACCAACCCACTTATTTGGGTCTGCTAGGCATTCTGCACTAACAGGAAAATCCCAAATTAACTGTGACAGGAAGGCCCCAGTACCACAGAACGAGATGGAGCTTGATAAAGTGATTTTAGAAATGTGACAAAAAACACCAGATAAACAGGTTCTCTTCAGAAAAAAAAAGAATGCAAACTAGAAAACAAACCAGGAAGAAGTGGTGTCAATGTCCACTGTAACAAAAGCACACCCAAGTTTCATATAAGCTCCTCACTGCCAGGTGAGGTTTCCTGTCTGTAAGCAGTCCCCAAAGAGCCTCTTCAATGCAAGTCWCAAAATAATCTATATATTGTCCATGTAAGTGCATCCTTTTAAACCCGGATCTCCTAAAGCAGTGTGTGAATTTTTGTTAGGGTTGCCATAGGTCTCTTCAAACACAGCCCCACACCCCTATGAAAAGTGTGCCAAGCTCTGTGCTTCAGTCATACAGCATTGACATATACACAGAATTACTCTGTACATTTTCACRCTATAATACAGATATCTTCTACAGAGCTAAGTTTCTTTTATGTTGAAATTTCCTGCAAATCACATTGTCAAGATCCCCATAACAACAGTTAAATAGCTTCAAAAATCTCACGTCCTTCTTTTTTGATCTGCACTGACACTCCTTTAAATTTCCTTACTTAAGATGACTGCAGTCATTCCTAGAAGACCAAAAATGAGATTCAYGGACATTCTCCCACATAGCTGGAATAACTTGGTGTTTCTTCCTTCCTGATTAAGTTTTTTTTCATTTAACCAATTCCCTGTGATAAAGGCACCACATAACAGAGTGGGAAACTTCATTTCCCTTACTCCTCTTGTGAACTATTCATTGACTAAGTTGGGTTTTTTTTTTTTCCTACTTTAATTAATGTATTCTTTCCTTGATGCAGTAATCAGAAGACATACTAACAGAAGATTATATGTTGTTTAAAAAAAGTGCACAAGCCACATAACTGTGTTTTGTCATAACCAGGAAGCTTTAAAGTTTTCTGTGTATATCAATTAGTTCAACAACTTTTTTTAAAGTTTGCTTAATAAATAAATAATTCTTCATTTTCTGCTTAAATCTTATAAAGGGCAATGAGTACTACCACCTCTTATATGCCAATGTCATTTTATAGGAAGTCCAGTGAGATCAAGAAAATCCAGCCACGAGGTGAGGGAACACAGCTGGCCACTGGCATGACCAGTAACAGCTGGGACAGGGGGCCCTGGGAAGAGCCACAATGGGTCTCCTGCCTTCTTGGGCAGGAGGGGAGGGGGCAAGAAGGCCAATTACTTTTTCCTTTCTTAAGGATATGGTTTTAGGATGCTGGGGTTGCAAGCTGCTAAGACAAGAGTGGCCATGAATTTCAAGAACATTTAGACACAACTAGCAGATTCAGTCTTTCATTTGCAATAGTGCATTTTTAACTATCAACCTTTCACCACCTATTCAGCACACTTGCYTTTTATAAGCAGAAATGTGTACCAAAAAATAACCCCAAATCCCAAAAGATCACTAAAATCTATAAAGTAAATGTGTTCCATAATTGCTCACTGGAATCCCTTCATTTACCTCCCATTCTTTCCATGAAATGTCAGTAACAGAGCTCATACTGAGCTCCATATCTGTCCTTAGGGAGGGAGGGAGATTCATGTCTCCCTTTTAGGCCTCAGCCATCAGGCCTATTTTAATCATGGCTAATCATTATTCGTGGCATGTTTCATGTTCTGAAAGTTTGTTTGCCTCAGCAAAATAATGGCAGGTCATCTTACAGAATTATCCCAGATATATAGAGTATTTTAGGAYGTAGAATTTATAAATGTGCCAAATATATTTTCATGTGTACTTTCTTCCACAAAAACTGATGTCCTTAAGTCATAACATTAAGCATGAATATTTGTAGATTTTACAGAAACCTAAGCAGTTCTTAGGAATTTTGTGAATGATGCAAGAAAAGTCTCAGGCCTCAACTCACAAGGAATTCCTGTGCTGTCATACCTAAGTTTTAAGCATCTGACTGGGAATTAAATCCTTAAACCCCATACTTAATCATTTTGGCTCTTTATTCAGTGAGTGAAAAATCAGSCAAGTCTCAACAATCCTCCTAATACCTAGACACTTACAAAGACAGAGGGATGTCTGAAGTCTTCCTCTGCCTTAGACTGGTCTAATTTCTGTTTTAGGAATTCACAGCCTGGACCTGTTCCTGCATTTGGATGCCTTTGGATGTGTCTTGTGTAATACAGCTGTTTCATGCTTCTTAACACCCAGAGAAGCCTTCTCGGCTGCTTGAAGAAGAGTAAGACACATCTTTCATCTCTTGCAAATGTGCTGCAGTCAACGAGCTGTGAGCTTTCATTATCCTCTGACAAATTTCTGTTATCACATAACTCACAGCAGAAGACTGAAGGAAAGGGCCAGAAGGAAAYTAAGACTGAGGTTTGGTAGTGAGGGCTTGCAATTCCTTTCTGTGTTATCGCTAGTTCTGAACAGCTTGTGGATTAAAGAGCCATTTGTCACTGAACATTGCTTTATTCAGTAACTAAAAAGCCTATATTGTATTAATGTCAACATCTTGATTGACTTCCAAACAGTTTAATGTAAATTTCTCTTACTGCCACAATAAATACCTTGCTGTGAATAGGCAGATATTTTTCTCCTTCTGATAATTTAGAATTTTASAGTACCACTGCTACTCTGAGATCTTCATTAAGACCTTTATATGACTTCTCAAAGCAATCATTTAAAAGATACAAGTCAAAACCTGAGCTGGAGCTCTGTGTCAAAAATGATACATTTTTATTTGTTCCTGAAATTTCAGGCTATCCATCTGCTTGAAAACTCATGCAATTGGCTTCAGAAAATATTGTAGAACATGTGATCTTTACTAAGATTTCATCACTGCTTTACATTTGAAGATTTAAATTTTTCAATAACTAATTTTCCACCTACAAAACATGAACTGCCACTCTCAGAGTAATTTGAAAAGCATATCTATTTCTGATGATGTAAATACCACAAATACCTATTTTCTTTAAATCCTCACAGAAATATGGCAGCGTCCTTTTTTGCACTCCATGAGAATAGGGAATGAAAACGGGGATTCTTCATCATTCATGCATTTATCTGTTTGTGACAGAATCATTTGAGAAATTAAAGTCAGTCAAGAGATATGGGAACCAATATTCCCAAAGATTAATTAAATAAAAATCTAGGAAATCAGAGATTTAGCCTGTAATTTCTAGGTATTCTCATGTAATTAAAACACTTAACAATCTATAAATTATGTTGAGCACCACATTTACTGAGTATCTTAATGATATTTGTCAAGAAGGTATTTCAATATACTTCTTATTATATAACAGTATTCCAGCATGGGGATAATTTACAACTCCTGAAAGCAAATATAAGTGCACCACACTCACAGGCAAAATTCTAACACAGAAGATAGAATCAAAAACAGTGAGTCTAGATAACAGTAGATGGGAAAACAAGTATCTTTTCCACAAGACTTTCTTCCACAGAATGAGAAATTAATTGGACACATCATACTTGAGTCTCACYCAGCTTTGTGTCAAAAAGCCTAACAGTGTCACCACATCTCAATTCTCTCACTGCAACAAAACCACTGAAAGCTGAACTGCAAATAGATGCAATTACCCTGGTGAATGTGTCCAATTTTCTGTACCAGCTTTCATTCAAGATGAACAGAAGATTCACTCAGTCTCAACAAGCTACAAAGGAGGCCTGCAATATGACAGAAAACAATAGAAATACATTCAGAAGCAGACAGTGATTTCTGTGGAGGAAAAAGTGTAAAAGTTTGCACACAACTAAAGAGTGTAAAGGTTACCAAAGACTTTTCAGAATATATTAAAAGAAACTTCAATATGAACAAAAAAACTAGAAGCCATATCCCAGTGGAACATAATACGTGTTTCTTTTAGTTCTTAATGAATATTAATGGAAGATAAGAATATGARTCTTTGACATTAGAATATTTTCAGCATTGAGACTTTGTTTGAAAGTAAAATTATTTATTCACTTAAGAGCTGATTCTGGACCCACTGAAATTATTGTTAATATTACCTCGGTCTCCATGGGTATTCCCTGCAAGTAATCAACAAAAATTTTGGTCCTCAAACCACACTTAAGGATAAGTCATTAAATAAGGGTCTGAGTATCTTYGAATTTCCCTGTTTAAAGCAGTCACCACTCTCCACCCCCAAGATCATGATCGGCTGATGCACAGTTTTTCATGCATTTCATCCTCTGTCAGCTCTCCATCCCTCAATTCTTGTGTCTACTTGGTACTATCTGACAGACCCTATAAAGGAGACAAGATTCACATGAGGAACACTGAATAACAGATGAGAATGACCATACAACCTCAGGTGTCTCCCAGTTTAGCCCATGAATGGCAAGAAGGTCTGTCAGAGGATGTTTTGATGCACTGAAAGAGACATTACACCAGAAGAGCTGGAGCATGGAACAGACACCTTCCCTGACCAGGACTGTTGTGGTTTGATACTGGCCAGACACCAGGCACCCACATACGCCTCTTGCTCACTCCCCTCCACAACCAGATAGAGGGGAGAAAATATAACAAAGRGTTTATAAGTTGAGACAAGGACTGAGAGAAAACACTTATCAATTAACATTAAGGGCAAATGAGCCTCAACTTAGAGATATTAAGTGAATTTATTACCAACAAAATCAGAGCAGGGCACTGAAAAGTAAAAGAAGCCCTTAAAAACACCTTTCCCCCTGCCAACCCCTCCCCTCCTTCCCATGGAGAGTGCAGGGAGACAGGGAGAAGGGGTTTTGATCAGTTTTATCGTTTATCACCCATGGTTTCTCTCACAGCTCAGGGAGAGATGTCCTTCCCCTGCTGCCCCATGGGGTCCCTCCCACAGGACACAGTTCTCTGCAAACTTCTCTGATGTGGCTCCATCTCATGAGCAGCAGTCCTCCCAAAACTGCTGCAACATGARCCCCTCCCAGTGGCACACAGTACTGAAACTGCTGTGGCATGGTCACTCTTCCATTCCACTCTTCCCTACTCTTCATGGGGTGCAGCCCTCCAAGAACAGGCTGCTCCAGCCTGGAAGCAGGGCCCCCCTCTCCATGGGTCTCCCACAGGGTCACAGCCTCCTCCAGGCATCCACCTGCTCYGGTGTGGGCACCTCCCCCATGGGCTGTGGGTGGTTCTCTGCATTCCYCATGGATCCCCATGGGCTGCAGGGGCACAGCTGCTTCACCACGGTCTCACCACAGCCTGCAGAGGAATCTCAGCTCTGGAGCCTGGAGCACCTCCTCCCTCTCCTTCTGCACTGACCTCAGTGTCTGCAGAGTTGTTCTTCTCACATGTTCTCAGTTCTACTCTGTCTGGAATTAAAACTGCGCCATCAATTTTGTTTTGATTTCTTCTTAACTATGTCATCACAGAGGCATTACTGACATCTCTGATTGTCCCAGGCTTGGCCAGCAGCATGTCCATCCTCACAGCCATCAGAGATTGGCTCTGCTAGACATGGTGGAAGTTTCTGGAAGCTTCTCACAKAAGCCACCTYTGTAGCACTCCCACTACCAAGAGCCAGGCCATATAAAACCAACACAGACTGCTACTACAGAAAGGGTAGGAGATCCCCTGCTCTGAACCAAAATGGGAATATGGCCAGAAGTGCACAGGTATGGAGGCTATTATCACATGGAACACACCAGCAAATAGGAAGCACAGTATCATAAGACCCATAGACAACTCCATCTCCATTTTATTCCTGTGGAGCAATGAGATACTAGAAAGCTTAAAGTAATCAAAGAGTCCATGGGAATTAAGACCTCAACCAGAAGGAATCAACAAAAAGTAAATAAATGTTATTCTCTCTATGTTGTTTACATGAAATACTGGTGACTTTAAAAAAATGTGGTTTTCCCCTTCTTTTTCCTTTACATAAGCCTTGACTTGACCATTTTGTGACCTTTCATGYTACAATGTTCTGGCCCAGCAGTTGTAAGTTTTTCTTCTGTGTTCACTTTCAATGATTGTTCTTCATACATTAATTGGGTTTTTTTAATAATAATAGCTTACATTAACTATATTATTTTCACAGATAAGTGGTTTCTGGGGAGGAAAATATATCTACCATCTCATGTAGAGATTCATACACCTTTGTCGGTTTGCCCCAATCTATAAAGTAATGCATACCTGTAGATCCATGAAAAAATCTGTTAGCATTAGCAGAAAATACATTAATGGCTACTAAACAACAGAAAAAGCCATTATTAAATAGGAAGTGTAATAAACACAGTGGTAGAACAGAGGCACCTCACAGGAAATCTATATACTCAATACTATATTATTCACCAGTCCATGTGATTGAAATCACATGTCATAATTTGTAAAATTTAAATGGCTCTTCAAATCATCACAAAGAGAAACATTTTGAACATGACATGCCTTTGCCCACAGTCAGTCAACCACCTGAAACTCTTTACAGGAACTATCCCTTCCTGAATTACATCAAGACAACACTGTAAATCAAACCCACAAATGATAAGGAACTGTGAATAGAAGCATCAAATAAATGGAATACCTGCCCATCTCCACTACAGAATCAGGACAGAAAGGAAACAGAAAAACATGATAAAATGCATACAGTTTAGAGAAGACTCTTTTCATACTATTGCTCCTAAAGTAACAGCTTCTTTCACTGAAAACCCCAAAGAGAAAACTGTGACAACAGTATTTACTACCATCTTTTTCTCAAAAACCAGTATTTCTAAATCTCACATAAAGAATACATCTAATGGACCAATGGAACTAGAAAGATGAAAAGAAAGCCCTAGATGTTTTTAATCTGAGTGTATTGGTGGTTCCAACCACACATTCTATCATTTTAAATTCCCAGATTAGATAAAACGTRAGGAAGTATGTATAAATTCTGTGTAACACACAAAAGCACACTCTATGACTTCTTTTGTAATACCTGTTTGGCTGTGAGAAAGGAGTTCAGTGTCATCAAGTGCAAACCTCATTTCTTTTATAGCATTTTATAAAAATGTATGTTGCAAGCAGCCTCTCTCCTCACAGGTTACAGCTACCATCCCAGTGCAATTTGTCTGTTGGTGTAGTTTTCTTAGTGCTGGCAGTAAACCAAAAATTCCTCTTATWAAAAAAAAATCCCAAACCAGCCTTAATCGATGCTTCTTCTGTGAGAATAAAAGCTGATTAATCCTTTGGTGTCCAGGAGTCAGCAGTTCAGTGATACTGAGCATTAATGCAGGCCGTTTATTCTCATAGTCTTTACTGACTTTGTTGAACTGTCATAGACCTGTCTTTCAAAGTCACTCGATAGTTCAGAGTTTTCTTCATACTTCTGATCCTTTCGAACATAAAATTGAAGATGCCCAGCTGACCTTTGGTTTAGAAGAAACACAAAAAAAAAGAGACAGTAAGCAGAGATTTGACAAAGGATATGGACACAGATCCTCTTGGGTACAGGCAACTGTGCTTTYACAAAGACAAGAAGTAAATGTGCCCAATATTTAACACAGTATAACTCTGTGTACCATACCATCACAGCAGTCTTGTTAATTTAAGCTCCTCTCTTTTGATATCAGGCATTATTATCTAAGTTCCTACATGCTGTTGGGCAAGAACTGTTGCAAGTAAGTGTTCTATTCCTTCCTTTTTGAGAGCTGAAATTATTCACACCTCTTCCTAGTAAACAAGGAGAGTAAACTGAACCAAGAACTCCRGGAGAAAGTGATTTCCAACACTGTCTTGATTTTGCCTGCTTATCAGTTTCAGTGCCCTCAAACTATATTCAGCTTCATTCAAAAATGACAACATATGCCTTTTTTGTTTTTTTTTAAATGCAGGTGAGGAATCCAGACAACAGAATGCAGTTACACTTAACCCATTTGTTTCACAGGGAAGACATGGGAAATAGGGAACATTCCCCATCTAAGCTCCTTCTAAACTCTTCTCRCCTATGAGGAACTTTTAATCCCATTTGTACAATGAAGAGTAGTAGAGGGAGTCTGGCATCAGAGCTTGTTCTGCCATCTGCTCTCCATAAGTCTGACGTAGTTCTGCTCTTGCTAGCAAAAGAACATGTCCCTGGATTTCAGTTATCCATTCACAACTCTGACATCAAAGTATCAACTGCAGGAACTTCTAACACTTACGCCTAATACAACAAATAAAACTGTCCCCTCCTTTTTTTGGAGCAGGGAAAAGTATATCATGGCCTTTGAAAAGAACTAAGAAAGGGTGCTTTAGAAGTCAGTGAAATTTAATCAACATTGGAATTCTAGTAAATACTAGGGATTCAGTTTGATGCTCTTTGTCTGATTCACTATTTTAATGCTTTTTGGAAGCTAATTGTAGAAGTAAAAGATTATATTCTTGCTTCCCTGTTATGAAATTAATCCATTTTAATGCAGGTGTTGAGAATGAGATTAGCTCAAGGCTTGCATAAACAAAATATTTCCTCTAATACCAATRAAAAATAAAGGCAAAGAAAACATGCACTTTTCAGAAGGACTGAACATAAACCAATAAGATTATAGGTGTAAGTAACTGTGTAACCATTGCCAGCAGAGAAGCTCTGAGTACCGCTACCTTCATCTTCTCTCCCCATGTGCTCTTCAGCAGCTGATCCTACAGGGTACAGGATCAGGAAAACAGAGAACAACCTGCAAACAAAAAGAGAAAATCTCACTTAGAAATACAGGCTTGAGAGAGGCCTCCAGTCTGTAAGATTTGCATGAAATAAGAAGGCAATTAGTGTGATATCTATTTTAAAAGCACTAATTCCA
This sequence comes from Mixornis gularis, assembly GCA_003546035.1. NCBI lineage: Eukaryota > Metazoa > Chordata > Aves > Passeriformes > Timaliidae > Mixornis > Mixornis gularis. The sequence continues at coordinate 2,748,936 of QVAJ01000052.1, read as the reverse complement.
GAAGACCTGATTGCTGTCTAAAAATATAGGAATATATATCATGAATGGAGAATATCTGTTTAAAAAAAAGAACAAGACTTCTGAATAGATGGGTATGAATTAGCAGTGTATAATTTTAGGATGGAAATAACAGAAAAATGTTGGAACCCTGGATGCTGAAAATATCAGGCTTTCTGCTCTGACAGATAGTGACCCTCAGAAAGGTACTGCCTTTGACCTGAGGCCGTGGGAAGGGTTTCCAAAGCTGTGATAGCACTGGAAATGTGGGTGTGTAGTTTGTACAGAAGTGTGTAATGTCACAGGGTAAAATATTTRAAGTTTGGCGTTTTAGGATATAGARTATAGTAATATATATGGGACAATATGGAGGGATTTGGGCGTTGCCTGAGTTGTYCTTCTTCACTTTCTTCTTCCTCCTTCTTCTTGGGTTTGAGAGATCTTTTCTAACTGGTTAGTGAAAGCCGCATTGCGGACACTGAGTGATCTTTAATTCGGTTATAAATAAAAATAACTTAGGTGTCGGGTTTTAATTGGTTTTGCTTATTGCTTAAAAGTCCTTGAAACGAGTTAGAAGGGACCATTTTCTTGCCTTGTATGACAGAGCTCACACCTCGTGAGACTGTAACTCAGATAAGAAATAATAAACAACCAAGTCCAAACAAGATACCATCGTGTCTAGTGTCTTTTGTCCAGACCTGGCTGGAACAAACACCACCACAGAAAAAATTAAACAGCACTGAAGGAAGGTGACAAGACAAAACAAGACAAGACAGTCAAGTCCGAGTTCAAATAGGCTTTAGTCTCAAAAAGGTGACATTTATGAAAAAGATTACAATCTGCAGTTAACAACTGTAGCAGGAGGTTTACAATTTAGAAGGCTTCTGCTGGCTGTGTTTTCTACAAACACTGACATTACAACAATCTCTTCAAGCAAAACCATATAGTGTAGCTACACTGTATTCAATCTTTATATATATGTGCTGGCTGTAAATACAATTATAAACACAATTCTGCTCTGAATTCCTTTAAATCAAAATAAATGTTCAAGTTGCTTTTTTTCATTATTCATTTGCTTTTTATTAAATGGAAGAAAAAAGGTTTTAACACTAACTGTAGAAGAGAATATGGATTTCTGCCATTCCTGAAGGGTTCCAATTTTTTCCAAGACGGATTTTCAGTAGCTCTAATAATTTCATGGGACTTGAATAAAAATTTGAAACATAGCCAGAGTCTAATTCTGAAATAAGAGAAACGCGTTTTACACTGAAATTTTAGAGGACTCCTAAAATCTCAAAACTTTCCAATTATTTCTAAAGTTCACACAGCTGCCCAATGCTATAGGAAGCCATTGTATGACATTTGATCTCTGGGCAGGAGACAAATTAAGATGTCTTTTCTCTATCATTCACACAATGCCAGTRAAAACATTAATGACAGGCACTTTAGGTCCACAGCTTTTTTCACTGAACTCTAACAGCTGAATTCACATAAAATTTCTCCACAGATTTAGACTTGGCCATTTTACTGTAGGAATAGAGCAAACAATACAATCCTGGTTTCAGGAATGGAGGAATCAARAGGCTGCATTTGCAGTTCACAGTCGAGTTGCTCAGAAAGCCTTGTCTAACAAGGCACAAAGTAGTCCTGTAAACACCACCTTCTATCCAGGTTCTACCAAATAATTTGAGCCTCTTCTGTAAACATTTTAGGGGGTTTTGATRAGTAAAAGTTTCATTAAGAGGTTAGAATTGCAGTTAAAGAAGCAATGAGAGGTTCAAAAGGCAAAGGACATAAAATGAAACACAGAAGGTGCTCTCAAACGTCAATACTTTGCTACTGGAGGATGACCAAGGACTGGCACAGATTATCCACGGATTTTGTGGTGTCATTCATTAGAGATATTCAAAAGCTGTCTAGACACAGTCCTGGGCAGGTTTGGGTGACCCTGCTTGAGCAGGGGAGCTGGATGAGTTGACCTCCTGAGACCCCGTCCAACCTCCACCACCTGTTACACACACCTTTTTTTGCTCTTTAAAAATCCTATTATATGACATTTTGGGAAAACAAGAAGGAAAGAAAGAAACAAAAAATAAGAGTATTCTTCCTGATGGAAATACAAACAAATATAATAGTTAAGAACAACTGTCCAAACCAATTTTTCAGTACTTTCTGCATCTATGTACTGTTTGGCTTTTTTTTTTTCACCAGGGCTCCTGCTTCAGGTGTAGGCTAAACTTTGATTATTTAAGGAATTCCCATTAGACAGGAAATGAAGCTCTTCTAGGCACCCCAATTTCATTAAACATAGACACTAGAGATTGAAAATATCAAATATCAGTAAGTTAGTTTCCAAGGACCAGCATATTTGATTTATTAAGCAATTTTCAGCCATCACCCATCCATTTTTCATCTTCAATTATTTAATATGAGCAGTTGATTTCTTATCTAAACTTCCACTTTTGGCAAGTTTCTTCACTGCTCTTTGTGAAGTAATTGGCAAAACCCTTTTAGATATGAAAGATAAAAATTGGAACACACAAAGATATTAAACAGCTTCATTAGCTGATTTATCATTTTGGGTTTACAGATATGAGAAGTCCCAAATGAACCAAACAGAAAACTTCAATGTATGCTAACCACATTATCAGTTTAATGTGCAAATAATACTTTAAACTACTTTTTTAAACAAAAAACACATGAGATAAAAATTAATGTATTTTAAAAATAGCACAAAGTGAATGCAATTATTCATTATAGAAATTATGCAGTAAGACTTTAGAAAAACTATTTTTAAGAAAACTTTAACTAGAGATACCTAGAGATTTCTGATTTTTAAAGGAATTACACTAACAGCAATTTATAACATTTTTTGCACTCTTCTGTGCTGTTCTATAGACTATTCTCAGTGCTCCTCAAAGCAATTATAATGAACTGAAACAATTCAACTTCAGTTTATCCTCAAATACCTACAGCCTGGAAAAGCTGTAAACTTACATCTTTCCAAACCCTCGGGAATATAGTAAATAATGTAAGCCCCTTATTACAACCTTCTTATTTTTAAAAAATTAGTTTTTYCCCCCACAGTAGTTTCACAGACCTTCTCTTTTCATTTTAACATTCAGCTATTGCAGAAATGGTTTCTCTACAATAGTGAACAGATTTTATCTGTAAAGTCATACAGCATTAGCAACGTTTTATTCAAAGTGATACATATCAAAATATCTTCTTCAGCATTTTCAAGAGGATTTTAAAAACTGCTGGTCTCATTAATTGAAATGATAGTGTACTTTATCTTGCACCAAGTGTGCCTCTCCAGTCACGTAAATACTGGATTACTCTACTGTTCTCTAATATTAATATTGACAGGAAGTAACCAGCTGTAGTACAGGACTTTTAAAATTTAAAATCCATTCTCTTGTCAGTGCCAAGTGTAAAAACACTTTATCACACTTTGACATATTTACAAGTTAGGTTTTGCCACACGTTTTACTTAAATGAAAGATGCAAGGCATTCTGCTTCTGGTGACTTGATAACTTCAGTCTGGGGCTGTATTAAGTTAGTTTGTTGTGCAGGTCTGATAGTGTTTAAAAGATGAAGCCAATGAGATAAGTCTGGGAGSTTATTTTCTCCACAATTATAACTTTAACTGCTGCTTTACCTGAAAGTATTAAAGCAGACAATTCATTACCACCTGAAAAGTGCTACTACATTGTATGTGAGGAGGTCATCTGAAACTGGTGACTTTTAAAGGTCATACACAAAATGAATTTTGCTTTGCTGAAAGACTCTCCTTGGTACAGTAAAAATCTTATTTTAACAGCAGCTATAAATATTTTGTAAGTAGAAATAAGAGATGTAAGCTACCTTTACCTTCTCTCATTCTGCCATGCATTTACTTTTGATCCAATTGTGATACTCATTGTTGGTGTTGTTAAAAGTTGCTTTGCTCTGGATCATCATTGGAGTGATGAATTGATAGTTTCTATGATTTTGTTTCATTTTTACAGTTTGTTTTAATAAGAGCACATTTTCTTAGTGTGTAACTTCAGCAATTTTCCCAATTCTTTTCTCCCTAAGGCTATGTGAGATTTATGGAATGTCATATCACACCTGACATACAARCCAACATATACGCAGTCTACTTCTTTACTCCCTTGTGGTCACATACATACAAACATTTTTGTTTTAGTGGATTCCAGGACTCAAATCCTTCCCACATAGTAATGATACTTAACTAAAACTTCTAAATTAGAACTTCATCTCCCTCTATAGTCAGTAGAGAACAATTGGCACTTTCAGAGAATGATTCAGATTTTTCCCATTATCTTCCTCACTCCTTTTTCAACACCTGTTGTGTAGCACAAATGCTAACTAATAGATGGGCACTGGTTAAACCTGGACCACCATGTTAGGAGAGAGAAAACGTCCTTACATAGTCATTTTCCACCTTGGCAGGATACACAACATACAAAATCAAATCACCTCTAACCTGTCCCAGGGATGCTAAATGCAGGATGTATGTAACCAACGTTAGGACGGAATGAGGCACAAAAGGGAGAAGAGAGATTAATCCAACTAAGAAATGTACTTCAGGTCCAACACAATGCATACAGAGYTTTAGACAAGCAAAAAATGCAGCTTTGAAGATAAACCACAGCATCCCTACAGAATTCCTTGCTCACCTTACATTGAACAGCTTTTACTGTGCATTCCCTGAAGGGCAATGGCAACATTACCGAATGTCTAAGGTGCCCACCTCCATGCCAGTCATGACAAAGAAAAGTAGCTAAAGAACCTTGCAATGGTGACAAAAACCCTATGGAAATATCACCAAAATTCAAGTGAATTTTGAGCATTTCTCTACCTGCATTAAGAGAAGCTTTGCAAAAGGCACACACAACTGCCATAACCTACAACCTACAAAATATGAAGACGATAAGTACAAATCTTGCTGGTATCTACAGGTCACAAAGTGCCACAGAGCTGGATTCCATTAGCTTCCACTTTGTGAGTTTGCCTCTATAGGGTTAGAATGCTACTGCTTCAAGGTAGAAGTGCCCAAATMTCTCTCAGTGGTTCATCAAATGATTTGAAAGTAAAACAAAGAATTATAAACTTCTGGAGAATGCCTTATTCTCTTCCCAGTATTTCTAAACAAGTGTTTGGATAAACTTTTATTATGTACACAGAATTATGACTTTTATTTATGCCTACTGATGTTCATGCAATATACACTCTGCATGATGGAGAAAATAGAGAATAGAGTCAAAATATGAACTTATCTTTAATGCCCAAATCTGTGCCTAAGGAAATAAACAGAACCTTAATTTTAATAGCACACCATCTCTTTGTCTCCAAGTACCTCTGAACAAAGTTCTGCAGCTTGTACAGAAGTAAGTTAAAGACATAGAGAAGGTACCTTCATCTCAATTCAAATAGCTGGAAAGAAAGAAAGTATACAATTTTTCAGTTCTCCCGTGAAGGCCAGAAAAMTGGGACACAACCAACATTACATTCACCACACAAAAAAAAAAAAACTTAACTGAAGGAGGGAGGTCTTGTGACTCATGGCAAAAAAGGAGTTTTGTACTACCTTAGCATAAATTTGATGGGTTAAAATGGAGTTGAAAGGGGATGTTTCCTTGAAGTTCGAAGTTCTATTGCAGCACTTAGTAATGTTAGGAGAGGAATATCTAACTTACAGAATGTGAAACAGGTCTGTAGGGACAGACATGTACCTATCTAGAGAATGATCTCTCAGAAAAAACTCACAATTAAGAGTGATATATAAAGAGATGYCAGAGCTATAGAATTGGTTGCCTACACTATTTCATGGCTAATTCTTTGCTAAGCATGCCATTAACACCTGAAGAACATAATCTATGCATAAACAGAAAGTGGGTTCTCATTTCATACCTGAAATCAGAAGATCATATCCAAAATAACATCTTATATATTTCTTTTTCTCTCAAACCAGCACTCAGTGATCAAAATCAGTGCCCAAGGACAAGAGTGAATTAGAAGCTATCTTGCTCACTACCTTGAAAATTCATGTCATAGCTGCTAGTCAAAAATTCCTTTGAAAAGTTTCGGAATACAGCGATTATACTGCCTCTCCATGGAACAGACTTTTCAGTCTCAATTCCTAATTTCCTCTTTTCTCTCCTTCTTAAGCAAAAATGAGTGCCTGGGAATTGTGAAAGGATTATGTTGAGCCATTTAAACCTATTGTTTCTTGAAAAAATTTATGACAGTGACACTGTAAAAAACCCAAAAACGTTAACAGAGGCCTTGATGGAGGATTGCTTCCTTTTCTATTGCAAACTGTACTTTGTGAATTACAAATTTTTTTTGTCCGGCCATTTACAAACAACRTTATCCTACCTAAGCCCATGTGCACATAGGTCTTTTGCCAAGAGTCCCATCAGTTTTCTGATGGTCAAAGGTTACTACAGTAAGGTTGAACTGTGTAAATCATGGAAAACCTTGGTCACAGTCTTAGCCTCTCTYTTCCCTTCAATTTGTTAGTAAGGAGAAATGCATCTATTTCACCATCAGACTGTGACATTGCACTATCATTCTCAAGAACAGAATTTCTGGGACTACCTGATGTGACCTAAAACCTGCTTCTTTGGCTTATTAAGCAGCACCTACTAGCCAAGAAATACAAATAATTTAAATACAAAACAAAGCCTTAAGCCACAGGAACATCTGGAATGTCCATAATGCCCTCTGAATGACTGCCTGCTTTGCTCTGCACATTGCCTGTGAAACAAAGGGAAAGACATTTTAAAGAGAATAAGAATCTGAAGAAGTATCCCGATGCATACACAGGAATATCCTGATGCATACACAGAATACYTACCAGCTTGAGAGATACAAGGGAAATATTTAGTGCAAGTGTTGGAATATCAGCACTACTGTAGGTTAATTCCTTTTCAATTGCGTGGTTTAGGTATGAAGAGACATAATTTGTTGTGCTTAATTTGGACATCATTTCTGTAATAGAGTGGGAGTTAACTGCAGTATTTGCTGTTTAAAACAGAACATTACTTGTTATCTTGGAATTCTGGTGGTTTTATTGTGGAATTTTCTGTTTCCTGTTATTTAAACTCCCAGTCAAACAGATAAAATATGGGTTTAGATTGACCTTTGTCTCATGTTTTGAATTTTGGATGTAAATTTGCACAATATTTCAATCAACTGGAACAAAACAACTTCAGTAAAATGAAAATCCCACTTGACCAAAGTTCCTCTATAATCATGTTGTTGTTCCCCTGGTTCCCACCTCCACAGCTCTCAGCAGCGAGTTGTTCTGAAACACTCCGACTCGACATCCCAAACACCATCAGCTTCCCCATTCTCTTCCATGTAAACTATTGAGCTACTGCTTCACATTCCACTTCAATTTTTATCATGCATAATAGAGAAATATTACTGACAAATGTATAGTTTGGGTCAGGGTGCTTTCGATAAAGACAGCACAGAATTATTCATAAATTTCTGAAATTGCAGCAATTTTTGAAAAACAAACCTTTTAATACCATCATCTCAATTTACTAAAAGGCAGGAAATCAACTTCTCTATGAGTGTGGGACTTCCAGGGGCATTAAAAAAACCAAAAAAACCCAAAAAATCAACCAACCAAACAAACAAAAAAACCCCTACCAACCAACAAAAGACTTACTTTGCCATCTCTCCAATCTCCAAACAGAACAGAAAAGTTGCTGGAAAGCCTGGCATACCAGCTCTGTCTTCACCATCTTCTGAGACAATTACAAGTGTTCAGGAAAGAGAGAGAGGGAAATACTATATTATAAATCTAAATCAAGTGTTTAAGAAATGGAAATACTGTGGCTGTTTACTTCCATATAGGAGTTAAAGGATATTCCAGTTTAGAAAGAAAAAAAGGAATCAAACCCAAGACTAGACCTAGAAACAAATAGCCATTTAGATATAAATTGACTGCTACTATTATTAAGTGAAGAAAACACTCCTGTAATGAAGATKTTTTTTGTTACTTCAGGAGAATTTAAATGGAGCTGTTGACCTCACATATATGACTGGTTTGAAACCTGAATCATAGCTGACAGGGTTGGGAAGTAAGGCGGTGAAACTGAGAGTATCTCAGCCATGTTTAAGCCTAGATTTTATTCCATCAACCATCTACAATGTCACAAATCTTATTGCTTGCACCACTGATGCCCGTGAAAATACCCAGAAACCATTCCAAATTAAAAAGCCACAGAGGAGCTAGAGACCTTGAGGGAACGCTAGCACATTTCAGGAGTCACTTTCTTTCCACAAACTTAGTTTTCTCTTATGACTTTTAAGACAAGCTGCCAAACAGCTCCTAATTGCTGTGCAGAGCTGTAACTCTGGCAGTGGTATTGCCACTGCTAGTAACAGGATATAATCTTTGTGTGGAGTTTTCAAAGCCTCCAAAGTGAAATTTATCGAGTCTGATTTGTGTGAACTTTGGTTTACACTGTTCAGCTGTGACTGGCATTTCCTTAGCTGGCCAGTTGTCTGTATGTAACGTGTTTTACTTTTGTTTATCTGTGCAAAGTAAAACTGCATTTCTAAATGCATAGAAGTAACAGACTTATCCTATGTAGAATTAGATATTTATGACTAATACAACAAAATCATAGAAACACTTGGATTGGGAGTTATCTTAAATTTCCAACCTTCCTGCCATGGGCAGGGCTACATTCCAATGGATCAAGTTGCTCAAAGCCTCATTCAGCCTGGCCTCGAATACCTCCAGGGATGGGGCATCCACAACTTTTCTGGGCAACCTGTTGCAGTGTCTAACCCTCTTCCAGTTTCTCATCACCCTCACAATGATAATATTTTTCTTTGTATCCACTCCAAACATATCTCTGTAAAAATGTCTGTCTCATCTTTTTAATAAACATCCTTCATGTAGTGAAAGAGCACAATAAGGTCTCCCCAGAGCCTTCTCTTCTCTAACTCTCTCAGCCTTTCCTCACATGAGAGATGTCACAGCCCTCAACTATTTTCAGTACCCTCCTCTGGAACTGCTCTAATGGTCCAAGTCTTTCGTGGGCTGGACAAGCAGTCCCGGTGGGGGTCTCATGAGAACAGAGTAGAGAATCACCCTGCTTCACCTGGTGGCCCTGCTTGTTTTGATGCAGCCTGGGTATGACAATAAGGCAAGAACTRCAAGCCTGAGGTGACTGCACAGGCTTTCAGAAGTGGAGGCACCAGGTATGGTACAGGGGAATTATAAGCCTGGGGCAATAAGAGGCGAAGCACAGACCTGGCACTGGAGGGTCCACAGTTATGAACAACTCCACCATGGTCAGTTAAAGAAATGCAAACGTGAAGCCAGACAAAAAATAGTTTTGGRGTAACAGAGAGAACAAAGACATAGTGTCTGATGTGTAAAATAATCATACAGAGTACAGATGTAATGCGGAGCTGCAGATCAATAAAGAAAGGAAAGCATGCTAACAAACAATAAAATTGCCCTGAATCTAACTTTTGATGTAATGATTTAATGTGACTTTGGAGTCATGAAAATGTTTAGAAGTCTCTTAGATCCATACATAAAATCTATAGTTGTTGAGACTGTTTTTTATCACAGTCAGCATGGAGAGACCATGGATGAGACTGCGGGACCTAACCTGTTACATTGCACAGATCAGGTCAGAATCTCACTTTGGATCCAGGCTTCCTCTCATGCAGTCTGCAGGAAGAAAATAGGAAAATCCCTACATCAGCTCAGCCTTAGTCACTTCTTCCTCCCTCTAACTGTACAGAATATTTTCTCTAAATAATTTCTGTTTTATGCCTATCACTGCMAAGTAGCATTGCAGGTCAAAGTGTTCATCTCTCCTTACTTTGCTAGCCAACATTACACTGATTAGCAGAGAAAATGAGACGCWCACGGAAAAACAGAATTCAGTTGTTTAATTTTATCTTTTTAAGAGTATAGAGCTGAACATTGTTTCAGCACAGCAAAGAGACCAACACACTTCTAACACCATTTCAGAACTGATTAAACCAGTGGGCATCAGTGACAGCAGGATGTGGTGCCAGGAGGAGATTTTAGCTAGACTATTTCAGTAATATCTTGTTATTCATCTCCTTTCCATCTCTACTTAAGAGAGTCTCCACAGATAATTTAATACCCTAATCTGCTAACCATTGTCATTACTGTTTTTCTGACCTTCACCCTTCCTTTTTTTTATGCTATAATAATCGTAGCAATACAGATATAGGAGTCTAAAGTAAAGGTTTCATTTAATATTTCTGTAAAAATTTTGRCTTTAGACTGCATGCATTTGGTTAGGAACTGAAGAAGTATTTATYAGAAGTGGTATGTATTAGATAATGATAATACCACTACAGTGGTATTTATTAGACGACAGGCAGTAAGTGGAAAGTGTGCTAAGGCATTTTCTCATCCTTCTCTGGGAATAAGGAACCTCTTTGGGTACCCAGGAATATAGAGGCTTCAGTCCCTGAGTGCTAGTCCTTYGCTTTCCAAATTAACATGGATGTAAAGGACTATCTATCACAAATATCCTGAGCATATAAACAGTCATTTTGCATGACTCACATTATTAACATAATTAAAAGAGAGGTCTCTCTTCTGGATTAGAGTGTAGGACATGATCAATATAATCAAATAGCAGCTGGTCTGGAAAATGCTAACCCTAGTCAAGGTCAAGCAGGACAAGTGATGTATAATTTCCAGCCTCCTCAACATTTTCAAGGCATCATACGAATCACTGTGCAATGGAAAACACAGTTTAGGGAACTAGAAAATATGAGCCACAACAGGAGGCTTAATCACAACAGAGGAAAATATAGGAGGGATAATTGCCAAGTTCATAAACAGCAAATAAATGGAACTATCTCCACTTGCTTCCTTTTGTTACTAAAGAAACATCATTTGCATCTAGAAAGTTCATGTACTTGTACTCCTAAAAGTTGCCAATTCTCCACCGATTTCCTTGGAATATGTCTTCAAAATAAGGTATTGGTCAATAATGTCKGTTACTTCTTTCAAGTTGTTTTGCAAGGAAGGAATAGAAATAACCAAGGTAAAAGAACAAGCTGCTGCTTTGGTTAAAAGTAAAGAGGGCATTACATTCTTGTCTTTGAAAATTTGCAGCAAGAAAAGCGCGCCATCAGTTAAGAAAAGGCAAACTAGAATTTTGTACAACCTCACTTCAAAAAATCAAAGGCAATTTTGGTGAAGACAGGGACCTAAATCAAAGCAGAACTCTGATTCTACCTTTTTATAAAGTGCATTCCCTGCAGTCCCTAAGTGACTATTTTCTTCTTAAATTTTACATCAATTAGCTCACATTCTGCTTATAGCATCAAAGTACTTTCATGCTTTGATAAATCACAGCTGTCAGTGGTCACTGCTCCTTGAATGAACCACATAAATGTAAAAAAGACTATTTTACAGTGGGTTAGAAATAAGGAAAAAAATTACATCACAAGAGCTACTGAAAAAGAAGGTAGAAAAGAAACATGAATCATGTTTTCTTAGGGTATATCCCATTATTCTTTTCTGTGGTTCCATCAATAGCCCAGGTCCATTCTCCATTTCTCCCAGTACTCCCTACAGTTGCCAAATAAAATTATATTTTGGGGTTCATTCACTTTAGGGCTTCTCTTTGTCSTTAGAACACAAAAACTCAATTACAGGAGAACAAAACAAAATCACAGAATCATAGTGTCATAGAATTGTTTAGGTTGGAAAACACCTTTAAGTTCATTGAATTCAACCATGTTCCTAGGGGTCACATCCACACATCTTTTAAATACTCCAGAGATGGTGCCTGCATCACTTCCCTGGGCAGCCTGTTACAGTGCCTGATAACCCTTTTGGTGAAAAATTTTTCCCTAATATCCAATCTACTCCTCCCATTGTGCAAATTGAGATGGTTTCTTCTTATTCTGTTGCTTGTAACTTGTTTCAGGTAGTTWTAGGGAGCAATGAAGTTTTCCCTGAGCCTCCTTTTCTCCAGACTAAACAACCCCAGCTCCCTCAGCTGCTCCTCACAATGTCTTTCTTCTAGTGATGAGCTCAGAACTGAACACAGGACTCAAAGTGTGCCCTCACTAGTGCTGAAGTACAGAGCGACAATCACTGCCCTGGCCCTGCTGGCCACACTGTTGCTGATACAGGCCAGGATGCCACTGGCCTTCTTGKTCACCTGAGCACAGGCTGGCTCATGTTCAGCCACTGTCACCAGCACCCCCAGGTCCTTTTCCACAAGGCAGTTTTCCAACCACTCTGCCCCCAGCCTGCAGCACTGCAGGGATTCACAGTGATTCAAGGGCAGGACATGGCACTTGGTATTGTTGAACCTCATACAACTGGCCTTGGCTCATCAATCCAGCCTGTCCAGATCCCTCTGCAGAGTCTTCCTAACCCCAGGTGATCAACACTCCCACCCAACTTGGTGTAATCTGCAAACTGACTGAAGCTTCACCCAGTCCTCTCATCCAAATGATAGATAAAGATGTGAAACAGGCCTGGCCCAAATCCTGAGTGCAGGAGAACCCTTCTTGTGACCAGTCCCCAGCTGGATGTAACTCCATTCACCAGCACTCTCTGGGGACAGCCATCCAGACAGCTTTCACCCAGTGACACTTCACTTGTCCAAGCCATGAGTAGCCAGTTTCTCCAGGAGATTGCTGTGGGAGACAGTGCCAAAGGCTTCACTAAGGTTCAGGCAGACATCCACAGCCTTTTCCTCATCTACTAAGTGGGTCACCTCGTCATAGAAGAAGATCAGAGTGATCAAGCAGGACATTCTGTAAACCCTTGCTAGCTGGACCTGATGTCCTGGTTGTCCCAGATGTGCTGCATGATGCCACTCAAGATGATCTGCTCCATGAAGAGGTCAGACTCACAGGCCTGTAGTTCCCTGGATCCCCATTCTAGCCTGCACCACAGAAGGATGGGTAGGGCTATTACTGCCATATGTCAGCAGAATATTTCTGCACTATGTGTTTTCTCTGAATAGGTGAGGAAGGGAGGTTTGGCAGGTAGATGCAAATGGTAGATAAAATGTCTAGCTGCCCAGCACTCTTTTTGTGGATGATGGACATTTGTGTAGTCTTTGTCTAATCAAAAGACTTTGCAAGCCAAAGGCAATCAATGCTTCCTTCAGCATTTGTAAATTTTTTTATAATAGGCTTCTAACATCCAGACACACTGCTTCCACCTTTTTCTCTTGCCTCTCAGAGCTCACATTAACATTTTAGTTAACCTGCTCATCTCTTACCACCAACACAATAGGCCACATTAAACAAACAACAGATGGAAATATGACAGACATAATGGCTACATATGTGAAATACCCTGCAATCAGCAACGATTTGCATGACTTTTAGTAACATTCCTTCCAGTGTCATTCAAATTCCCTCACAGAGACACATTAAGTTCTCAAGAACGAATTTAAATCCAGCTCAATGTTTTCCACTGTGAGAATAGTGGGGATTTGATATACAAGACTGTACATTTTCTTTTCAGCAGTTCATCCTACTGTAGACTGATGAAATAATTCCCTTTGTTTCAGTCTTTGTCTACTGGATTATCTGAGGGACATTATTCATATTAGGTTCTTCTCTTTCAAAAAATACACCTTTCTTTTAATTTAGTACCACTCCCATGAAGCTCAGAAGCCACCAACAAAACTTTGGTACTTATTTGACTACTTGGGTGTTCTGTGAGAACATGCTACTAGCAAAGTGGAACAGATGTCTTTCCCTATCATGGACAGTTTGGTTTGTTTGTGTTTTTTAGTTTGTTTTTTTATTTTGTATCTGCCTACCTGAACGTTGTAAATTGTTAATATTACCTATTATATCTGGGGAGAATTTGGATCAGTGGTTTGCACTGTCCCTGGCACATCAACCAGGGAGACTAGCTGTACTGTGTGTATCAGGTATGCTGCAACCCAGTGGTGAAATGTTGTCTGTAGATGTTTCCTATTCACCCTGTCCTAAAACCACAGCCCGTCACCCCCTGGTTACCAAAACATCCTGTGAGAATGTTTGTGCAAAGGAAAGCAAAGCAGAGTACAGCAGAGATCCAGCTTGCAGGCAGGGAAACAGCCAGGTGGAGCTCAGGGAAAAAGTCATCTTCTGTTTGCATATTSTGGAAAACTCCTCAGTAGACAATTATTTGGCAAATGGAGCCAAATCAGCTGCCCTGGCCCAACTGGGTAAAATAGTATCTGAAATCTAGGTATTATATTAGGATTATTCTTTACCCAGATAAGATGCACCAAATCAGTCACAGTTTTGGAGACTCCTACAACAAACATGTCAGAGTTGGTTGTTAATTGTCAGTTCAGTTTGGCACTGTCCATTTGCCACGGAACCATTGCTAAAGCACAAACCAGTGCAAAAATAACACTATTCATTCATCAGCAAATCTGGCTTCTGCTTCATCTCAAAATCYTTCTCCAAAGCCCTTCAAGAGAAGGTGGCAAATGGCTAACAGAAGCATATAATTTATAATCACTAAATTAGCATTCTCCTAAATTCCAGGTACTGGCCTATGTGCACAGGAATCCTGTGTAAACTGCCACCTTCTAAGAACTCCTAAGATTCTGAGATCCTTCTAGATGTATTCAAGGGGAAAAATATATAAATCTGATGATTAAGCATCAATATCAAAGCCTCCATGTAAAAACAAAATGATTTTCAAACTGAAAAATGTATCTGAGGTAGGGAACACTGCACAAACATTGCCTAGGCTTTGCTGGGATGGCAACAATGATTGGCATACCTCCCAGTTATTCTGGACATGTCAGGACATAAAAATTGGGATTTAAGTACTACTGAAATTACTACCACAGGCACAGAAACAGATCTGGAGAATTTTCTGTCATGCCATGGTGAACCATTGAAATCACAAGCTTAATCATATGTCCACACAAATACAGTTAGTTCAAGATGTAGTGCCAGAAATCTCAGATTCAATTCTCTCTTGCTGTGGCTGTGTCCCTTCCTATGACAGTTCATTACACAGATTCTAGGGACATTTTTATTGATTCAGAGACAAAGGATTAGTGACAGACTGCTGCAAATTCTTCTGTCCCTGATGTGCAATTATTCCTGAAACAAACTAATAGCTTTCATTTATCTAGAATAAAACTTCCAAGAAAAAGAACTCAATCACTTTAAATGTGCCTGTTAGTCCATCTTCTTTTTTTCCTGTTATAATTAAAAGATAATGTCAGTGGAAGACACTTGTTGTGGGACCCACTACAAGATATATAGGATAGTATTGATCACAAACTTCAAAACAAAGTAGTTATTTTCAACATGAGTGGACATTTTTTGACAATAGTTGGCTATTAAATCTTCAACTGTCCTCCTGCCTTCTTTATTTCTTATTCTTCTTGTTCTTCTAAAAAGGACTCAAAGCTAAAATAACTTGATAATGTAATACAATTAACTTAAAAACTATAAAATAAATCTCAAAATAAATCCAACTCCTTCCTTCCCCTTGTAAAGGCTCCCCTCTCTTTTRTAAGTTTAGGGGGTTTTCACATTGAAAACTTAAGTGAATAGGTTACTCATAACACCTATTTTTTAATAGACTTTCACTGTAGCACTAAACTAATTTGGAATGCTTAATGAAACCAATTACACAAAACCAGATGCTTAAGTGAACATTATTTCATAAACACTCATTTTAGTTTCCCACAAAATGTATGTATCTAATATAGTTTTCAGACAGGAAAGACTGTCTTTAATCTAGTACATAGAAAATAAAATGCAAGTATGTAGCAGCATTCTTCTGAGAACATGTGAGCAAAGGGAATAATATGAGTAAAATAGGCTGATAAATCTTAACCAGATTTTAGATGGGGTGGCTTTATTTGAAAAAAATAAAACCAGGGTAAAAAGCTATTTTTTTTCTTCATAGTATTTTAGTCCTAAGACCTTGCATTTTTCAACCTGTTGTATGTTTTGATACTTGAAACTGCTTCTGATAGAATCCTGTGATGGGACTTTCCATGTTATAACAGCACTTTATGCACTCAACTAAACAAGCCAGCATGGTAGAACAACACCAAGAAGTAAGCCAAATAATAGCAGAACAGAGGAGAGGGAGGCTTTGTAACTTCTCCAGATGTAAGTGCAGTGTTTGTCATCCAGGCTGACAGAAAAATAATCTAAAAAATCTTTTCATATGTGACATTCATAAAATTATGAATATGAGGGCCAAAAAGRTGATGGTGTCTATTTTATAATCATATTAGCTGCATGTAGAATACTTTGTATTGCAACATATTTTTTACTATAACTGTAAAACATACGCAAAATAAGATTTGTTCAAGGAAGTAGAGAAGGTTTCTGCAATATGCAGTGATACAGCAAAGTAAAATTGCTTCTTTGGCAAAGGATTCATCAGACTGGGCAAATACAAAGGAATCTTGGATGGCAAGCTCATGCTTAGACAAAAATCAACATATATCTCCCATAAACATAAAATGTAAAAATAGAAATATTTCTTGGTTGCTACATTTGTGACAGATCTTCACATAATCACGGAATGTGTAGGTTGAAAGAGATCTTCAAGATCCTTGAGTCCAACCCAGCCCTAACACCTCAACTAGACCATGGCACCAAGTGCCACATCCAATCTTTTTTAAACACATCTAGGGATGGTGACTCCACCACCTCTAAAGGCAGACCATTCTAGTACTTCATTACCCTTTCTGTAAAAAACTTTTTCCTAATATCCAACCTACACTTCCCTTGGCACAGTTTAAGACTGTGTCCTCTGGTTCTGTCAGTTGCTGCCTGGAGAAAAGAGACCAACCCCCACCTGACTACAGCCACCTTTCAGCAAGTTGTAGAGAGTGATAAGGTCACCCCCGAGTCTCCTTTTCTCCAGGCTAAACAACCCCAGCTCCCTTAGTCGTTCCTCACAGGGCTCAGGTTCCAAGCCCCTCACCAGCCTCGTTCCCTCCTCTGGACGTGTTCAAGCATCTCAACGTCCTTCCTAAACTGAGGGGCCAGAACTGGACACAGCACTCAAGGTGGGGCCTCACCAGTGCCCAGTACAGGGGAAGAATGACCTCCCTGCTCCTGCTGGCCMCACCATTCCTGATACAGGCCAGGATGCCACTGGCCTTCTTGGCCACCAGGGCACACTGCTGGCTCATGTTCAGCTGCTGTCACCAGAACCCCCAGGTCCCTTTCCTCCTGGGCACTGTCCACCCACACCATCCCCAGCCTGTAACATTGCAGGGGGTTATTGTGGCCAAAGTGCAGGACTCAGCACTTGGACTTATTAAACGTCATCTTATTGGACTCTGCCCATCCATCCAACTGTTCCAGGTCTCTTTGCAGAACCATCCTACCTTCCAACAGATTGACACACGCTCCCAGCTTAGTGTCGTCTGCAAATTTACTAATGAAAGACACAACATCCTCATTCATGTCATCAATGAAAATATTGAACAGAACTGGTCCCAGCACAGACCCCTGAAGGACATCACTGTTGACTGGCTGCCAGCTGGATGCAGCACTGTTCACCACCACTCTCTGGGCCTGGCCATCCAGCCAGTTCCTAACCCAGCAAAGAGTGCTCCTGTCCAAGCCSYGGGCTGCCAGCTTTTCCAGGAGTRTGCTGTGGGAGAAAGTGTCAAAAGCCTTGCTAAAGTCCAAACAGACAACATCCACAGCCCTTCCTGCATCCACCAAGCGGGTCACCTGGTCATAAAAGGAGACCGGGTTGGTCAAACATGACCTACCCCTCCTAAACCCATGGTGACTGGGTCTTGCTAAAATTCATTGTGGAAAGATTAGACAAAAAAGGAAGGGAAAAAGAAAGCCATTGCATTTGTTAACAGACTCCAAACTAAAARAAAAAAAAAAAATAAGGCACAGCACAAATATGAACTTTGATAGAAAATATAAACCAAAACACTTCTACACAATACTACATTATCATGGAAAAGGTGACTTTTCAAATATGTTGTTTACATGTCCACAAGTTTGATTTATATAAGGAGTTAAGCCATATTAGAAAAAACACTGTGCAAAGGATACATATATTTTTGAAATGTACAGCTTAAAAACATTAAAATAATTTAATGTATAAACAGGTTTAAAACACCTTTTTCCATACCAAAAGATATTTCTTTAGTTCAACTGTTTGATCTATATGCCAGCTTCAAAATAGGAGAAATATAATCTGGAAAAAAAAACGCAAGAAAACCACCCCAAAACATTACAAGCATATTTCTATGTTTAGATTAGAAGAAACTTGAGGAAACTGATWAAAACCTTGAATTTAATTTGGGTTTTGCTGAATAATGAATCCTTCTTTTTCTTCTATAGTTGTCATTTTTTACACTAGAGCTTGTTATAGACTATAATATATTTGCTTTCCCAAAAGCATAGCAGGTTTGAAACAAGTAATCACACATACTTGATGTTAATTATTTTGGAGTTTCAATAGGGTTGGAGATGTAGAAAATGTTTTGGGCTTGTGCAGGTTTTATCCTTCACTAGTAATAGAATCAGAAATTTTCCAAACTAAGGCTAGCTGACTTATTCCAAGATAAGCTTGTATTTCTTTCCTTTTGAAAACTTTATAGAATTTAGCTGATTTTTTTTCCATAAACAGTAATATAACCCCAGCCTAGTATCAAATCTGACTTACTTGATAGCTACAAGGCATATAGTTTAGTCCTTACATTTTAGTTGTGGTAACATTTTTTTGTGTTAAAACATCAGCAGGTACAATAATGTTCCTTATCAAGTAAACATTTAAACGTGTTTCCTTAAACAAGGTAAGTTTCTGATTTTTTTATAGCCTCAAAGGATACAGGTATTAGCTAGTCCTAATACTTGGCAATACAGTACAATCAAGAGTGCTTCTTAAGTGCATTTTATGCAGCTGAATGCAATTGCAGTCCCTGAAAGGACTATGACATTTTAATCATGGTAACTGTGCACTGCAATACAGTGACCATGAAATGCCACAGGGAATATATGCCTTGAACAATTTTCCCTGGGAGCAAATTAGTGCACCACATGGCATCTTCTGGTCTAAGAGGTAGCTCATATCATTGTGCTCTCACACTCATCTCTTAGCATGTTAAATGAAGAGCACAGGAAGACTAAGAAAGGTGACACCCTTCCCACTGTCAATATAATCATGAAGAATCTACAACTTTCTTTTCAGCAACAAGCTGCTGCTATTCAAGAGTCAGTAGAAGATAGAAGTAATACTGAAACAGTTGACATTATCATTTGCTATCTCAGATAATGCCAACAGGAGGCAAAAACAGCAGCACCAACAAAACAACAAATGCTCTGCATTTATTCATGGCAGATGTTAACCTTTGCTGGAGTAACAAATACAAAGCTATATCAGACATCAGTTTGGATATCAGACTGTGATTCCCAGGAAACTGTGCTAAGTAAAGGAGGCTKCAAACAAAAGGCAATCTTTGACTCCTTGTCAGCTGTATCTCAGATTGTATTTTGAGGGATGCTGAGGAATATGTTTGCAACACTGTATTAGAGGACATTGCTTCTTGAATGTTCAGCCTGACAACCAGAGCCGACAATGAAAGAATTGGATTCCAGCACACAATTTACCAGAAGACACAGTAAATATTTATTCTGACTTCTTCACCCACACAAGAGCAAACTGTATCTTTGATAGTCAGTGCAGCTGCAAAAGAGGGAATTGCCTTAAACACACCTTTTTATAGCCATCAGCCAATTATGCAAACTTGGCCAATTATAACTTCCTGCATGTATTAAGACATGCAGGTCATGCTTCAGATTCAGATCATCAATACCTTACAAAAGTAAGGTCAGGTTGATTGTTTTCAAAGTTTTATTGTGCACCCCTTACATTCACTTATCAAGTTTTCTAATGCATGYTAAGTCAGAGAAAAAAACAAGACCCAAATGTAATACATTGCTCTGGAAGTCAGCATTGGCTGAGAACCTCTTATTGAAAAAGCTTGTTTTTACCACATGAGTCTTTGTCTTATTTTCTCTTCTCAGCTGTGAATGATAAGCATGTAGGGGGGCACACAACATCCTATCATCTAATTTAAAGCAAAAATAGCAACCCATATGAAAAAAAAAGGTCGTCATGATACACAACTTGGCCAGAGAAGCATTAGAGAACCATTTCTGAAATCATAAGTGTGACAAGGAGCATGATTTCAACACAAGGGCTTGTACCACTGCATCTGTCATGCCATGCTGACTGACCTCAATTAATTAGCTTAATGAGGAGCAGCAAGCAGTTCAGAAAGAATGTTTAAAAGAATAATGTCTTTAGCGTAGTAAAAGGCAACTGCTGGCACAGTATCAATTTTCAGAAAATGTTCTAAATGGCAACTCCCCAGTTGTTTTGCTACTGTAAGATACTGTATACATGTACAGTGTTTAAGAGCCTTCCCTGGCGTGCTGCCCTTTCTGTGTCATGGTAGCAGTGCCTGGGAAAGCGGTAGGAACAGCAAAGCTAAACAAATCCTCCAGTCCTCCGACCACTCAGCAGCAGGAATCTGAGGAGCTATTTAACAATGAAGCCTCTTTTGAGATCTTAGCAATACAAAATTCTACATGAATCTTGGTATGTTATAGGTGCAAAAAGGTATATTCATTATGATTTTTTTTTAATTGACATTAAAATGATGAATTTCCATTCCTGGGGACTGTGTGCATTTACACTGCAGTCTCTAAGAGCTCCCTAATAACAATGTCATTGTCTGGATGATTACAACCCAGTGCCCATGGCTTATACTGCTGTTTGTTAATAGAGACAGCATTCCTTCATCTAAGATTATACATCTTTTTCGTATCACTTCCTTACCTCCTGGCTGGCATACTTTTCTGTCAGAAGGCTCTGGAGCTTCAGGTGCTGCCCAAGTTGCTTGAATTGTTCCTAATGTACTGAGATTGCATACGTATGCTTCAGGAGCGCTAAATCAGYCCACTGGGAACAGGTTTCTACTACTCCATTAATTAAGATTGTGTAAAATTAAATCTTTTTAAAAAAGAATCTGATTTCTTTCATCAAAATTAATATATATAACTAYACAAGTGCATAGCCAGCTAATGCTAAACAAGTTACATAATAGTTATTTGCTTGTTAAACTATTGCTGCTTTGGCCAAACAAGCTAAAAAAAAATCTGTATAGGGCAGAAGAGTCCAGACAAACTAAACTTGGCAAGCCATAGTCCAGAAGCTTTCCAAAGTAAATAAAAAACCTGCAGTCTGTTACTACCAATGGCAGCACTGTAYTTAATGGGCTATTCAACAGCACCCCATCTCCATTTTCCAAATCACATGTGAATGAGTGCTTTAGATGGCTCAATTACCAACAAATGTATTGGCAAAAGCAGGTTTGCTGTTTAAGTGAAAGCGTGAAAAGGCTTCGCTTTAAGTGAAAGCATGAAAACCTTCCTTGGCAARGTTTGCTCTACTACTTACTTATGATGGTTAAAGCACACAGAAAWATTGGACTAAAATCTAAAATCAATCAATCTAAACCTAAAATCAACCAAGACATATCTATGCGGAGACTGGGGATGGAAAAGGGTAAGGACAGGAAAAGGTAAGGATAAAAAGGATAAGGGAGACCCTCTCACCATGTCACAAGGTTCAGAATGGCGCCCCTTGCCAAACCAAGCACTAGATTTCCCAATTTAGGCCTAAARGTTTTAACACTTAAACTCAGCAGCACTTAATCAATAGCCTAATTTAAACAGTTTAACAAAAGATTCAATAGAATTTACTATAGGCACAATAGTAATTCACATATAGGCAAAATCTACCTATGAATCTAAAGTACTTCAGAATCTAGTAGAGCAACATTCATAGGACATTTGCTAWAGGATATTCACACTTGCATGCACACAGACCTAAACAAGTGCATACAAGGTATACCTATGAAAAATTCCCCTTTCATTCAATGAAGTACCAGATCCTTTTGCATCCTCCCCATTGAGGAATGGGGCTATTGGCCCAGGTTCTGCTASCAGTCTGGTGGCAGTCCTCCAAGTATACCAAATTTGAAATTTCGCTGGTTCTGAGAGGCCCCAGTCAGAGGGAGTTTTCTGGTCACAGCCCATGGGAGACTAGGAGAGCTCWAAGGATCTCACTTAGGACTGCTGTTTAAAGGGTGACAAGAGGGATGGCTTTGGTCATAGTAATTTTCCACCCTGGCTGCAATTCAGGTTGGTAMCTTTCAAAGAAATAACACAACTACTGTTCCACTTGTTTTGTTATTCAGGCAAGAAAATATTTTCCAATGCTGTTTGTTAAAAAAMCAGGAGCTCATTAGATAGCATATAGGTTTGGGGGAGCAGACAGCATTTCTGATCAGTTCAAGGGGAGCTGAGGCCAGGTTCATCAACGCTGAGACCTAACAAGCATTTCTGAGCAGCCTGAAGAAATGGGGAGGGGAAGCACCCCCACACCACAGAATCACAGGATGGGCTGGGTTGGAAGGGACCACAGTGGGTCATCTGGTCACACCTAGAGCATCCCAAAGCACACAGCATAGGATTCTGTCCAGACAGTTCTTGAACATCTCCAGTGAGGGAGACTCCATGATCTCTCTGGGCAATCTGTTCCAGTGCTGTCACCCACACAGTAAAGTTCTTCCTTCAAGTGGAGCTTCCTGATCACCACTTTTTGCCTATTGCCTCTTGTCCCACTACTTGGCACCACCAAGAAGAGCCCAGCTCCATCCTCTTGGCACCCTCCCTTCAGATGCTTGTAGACATTGAGGAGGTGCCCTCTCTGTTCTTTTCCCAAGGCCAAACAGGCCCAGCTTGCTCARCCTTTAATTGTAAAAGGGATGCTTCAGCCCCCTCATCATCTTGGTCACCYTCTGCTGGAGTCTCTCCTCCTACATTACCCTGCAGTCTTTATTTCTTTTGCATCTTCTCAATGCTATCTCAATTTTTAGCATCCTCCAGCACCTAATTAGAAATATTCCACAGACCAGTTATAGGTGATTTTTACAAAACAAAGCCTAGAACAAAACAACCCATTTGACTTTTAAAGGTCATACTCTAGTATGCTGCCAGGCAAGTAGAGGCATCTCAACTCCATTATCAAGATGCCAGGTGACCTCTGTCATCCACACAGTGGAAACTATGCTGYTCCTCAGTTCTGGTGAGAGAGCACATCATCAGAATGCATAATCAGTGATAAAATAACAGTGGTTGCTGTAGGTGCTAAGGAAAAAAGATAAAGTAAAAGGCAGTTCGGTAAGGCTGAGCCTGTTGTATATCTGGCCAAYTCAGGGTATACAATTATGTCCTATATTGTAAGTTGATTGCTCCAGCCCTCTGCCACAAAGGTCAAACTACATTTGAGTGCAGAAGAAACAGCTCTCCACTGTACAGAACCGCAAATGGAAYACACACAACAAAGAGAAGTGGCAGGGAAGGTTATTGATAGCAATCAGTGAGCAGCACAGGCAGCGAGCACTTTGAAAGACCTTTCACAACACTCATCCAGCATCCCCTATCTCTGCACTGCACAGAGACAGGACAGTAGCAGGGCGTAAGGAGAAAATRCACTCTCAGAAGACTCTTTATTTGCCACAAAGAATAGCAAGAACACCTTTGAAACCTACCCAATTATGAGTCAGCTTGGGGCCTATTGACTTATTTATCTGCAAGCCAACTCTGAAAAACCAGAATTTTAATCACAGCCAGAAATGTCTTGCCACCTCAGGGGAAGATGCCTGGCAGTGATACTTACTGCCTTTATTACTATATTGGAGAAGTTTACTTGCTTCCCACATGCACACAGGTGGAGGACCATTTGCAGGGAGACATTTCTATACTGATAGCTGCATTTACAGAGCACACAATGCCCAGCACAAGCATCACCTTCCTTGCAACCCTCAGAMTCCCACAAGCACACAAGTGCACACCCACAAAGTGCAGCTGGCCATGGAGCAACACAGCCCACCCTGCTAGAAATGCATGGAAAGTCTCTTCTGGGCCAACCTGTCCTCACAGACAAGATAGGGAGATAAAACTCTGCCAACATTCAGCCGCTCCAAAGAGTCACAGATGGTCACTCCATAGGCAAGAGGCTTTCACTAGCAATCCAAAACTGGGGCAAAGGAATCMCAGCCAACTCCTGTACTCTCTCTGMTAGCCAGCCTTCCCAAAGGGGAAACAGCATGGGAACTAAAGGTGACTGTTGGACAGGCTGCACTATGAACACCTGCTTTTAGAGCTTGTACAAGCATGGCACCACTCTCTGTCCAAGTCTCGCTATCAAAAGTCACAGATGTTAGAGAAGGATATATTGGCATAGCAACCTTATAAAGATGAGCTAYCCAGCAAAAAGAGCTAACACTACTTCTAGAGGCACTGTAAATGGAAGAAGGAAAGAGGTGCTTCAAAGTGATTTTTTCATTTTCTGCATTAAGTTCAGAGAGACAACTCAAGATATCTAACCTAGAGGGTAACTAGGCATTTTCAGTATCCCAGAAATATTATTTACTTAATTAATGCACATTACAGCAGAAATTATAAAAATGCAAGGATGTTTAGATGAAGAGCAGGCTGAGGCCACTGTGATAAAAACTGTAAAAAAATACACTATTCATGGAAAATTGCAGATATTGCTGTGAGTATGAAGACTCAGATCACACAYAGAATTCTTGGTTTTCTCTGCTTAAGGATTTCTTTTCAGATATTCCATCATAGGGCACCACCGGAACCAGTTACAAGTGTCCCAGTGGAAAGGAGAGCTTGATATACTCGCCCCTTGCCAAATACCAGAACAGAATTCTATGTCTGATGGGAAAATGACAGTGTGCCCTGGCAGCCAGGAGGACYAATCAAATCCTAAAGCACATCAGGCCTAGCACCACCAGCCGGGCAAGGGAAGGGATTGTGCTGCTGTGTTCTGCACTGGGGCAGCCTCACCTTGAATATTGTATGCAGTTTTGGGCAGTACAATACAAAAAAGACCCTGTGCTATTAGAATGTCAACAGGAGGCCATGAGGATGGTGAAGAGCCTTGAGAGAAGCTATAGGAAGAGCAGATGAGGGCACTTGGTCTGTTCAGCCTGGAGAGATTGAGGGGACACCTCACTGCAGTTACAATTTCCTCACAAGTGCAAGCAGAAGGACAGACACAAATCTCTTCACTGTCATGACTAGTGACAGGACCCAAGTAAATGGCCTCAGTTGTGTCAGGGGAAGTTTAGGTGGGGTATTAGAAAAAAGGTTCTTCACTCAGAGGGTGTTTGGGTAGTGGAACAGGCTCCCCAGGGGAGTTGTCACAGCACCAAGCCTGACASAGCTCAAGAAGCATTTGGACAATACTCTCAGGCATATAGTGTGGTCCTTGAGGTATCCTGCACAGAGCCAAGAGCTGGAYTCRATGATCSTTATGGGTCCCTTCCAATGCAGCATATTCTATGATTCTATGACCTCTCAAGAGTCTGGTGGCAAAGTATGGCCACATCATGTACTACACAATGCATATGCTAAATAAAAAGCATAAGAATGAAGCCTACTGAAGCAGCAGCACATAGCTATCTACAACTAAATTATGTACATATAAATTGTCTGAGACAGTACAAGACTAGTTGATATAAATAGCAAATTAAAATATTAATTTTAAATTAAAAGTAAAATGYGATTATTAATAAAAGCAGTAACAAAGGACAGTAATATGTAGGAAGGAAAAAGACAGCATAGAGTAATCAGCACTTGTGAAAACATATTCATTGCAATCCCTGAAAAGATACAGAACTCAAGTCTTTCTGTCCCTGGTACAATCTAGTGTGTTTCTAAATGTCTCAATGAAACTGGAATTAAAACATAAATTTCTAATAAAAACTGGATATCACTGATCAGAGACTTTGACTTACAGCAGAGCAGCCACCATGTTATTAGGTTTCTGTGAGATTTCACTATAACAGCAGCTATTCCTTTACACTACACACTAATGGCTGGTATCCTGCTGATTCACAACACTGCTGAGGTGATAATGAAGCACTTGCCAGCTAGAAAGTTACAAGAGCATGAACAATTAATACCAATGAGAGTTATTACATATACATGGTTTGTTAGAGGGGAAAAAAAAGGAAGAAAGAATAAAATTCTGTGAGACTGCTGAGCAAAGACTTATAACTTCTGGAATGGGGGAAATTTATTCCAACCCACATTGCTTTCCCACCACACCATCCTGCTTGTCAGCATCTGCTTTTMAGCATGACAACTTAAAGAAACCACACTATCACAACATGTGACTCCTCTCCTTTCTTCAAATTTGATCATTGATACTGATAGCTTTTATCTTTTCTAGAGCAAACAATTGCGGTTCAGGTGTCAGATCATTTAGAGTTCTCTAATAAATTGAAATGTGTGATTTTTTCCAGTGATTTGCATCTTGATTGAAGTTAAAAATCCCCTTTTTATTACTTAAAAAAGTCTTCCAACATGCAGCACTGAAGCACCAAATCTGTTGGAAATAAAGCTTCTTAAGTTTCAGTTAGATCTGATGAGTATGGCAATAGCCTCAGGTGCGTTTCAAGCCACAAAGTGAAAAATAGAAGCTGGGAATGAAGAAATTCCACTTGGCCAATCTATACCTGTTACCAAACAAGTTATATTTCTTTAAGAAGTCATCTACGCAGCACTTGGTGAAGATGCTGGAAAACTTTTGACTTTTAGCACAACAGTATCTGATCACTCTATTCATGGTTAATGCTTAGTTTTGTACCATACAGCAATTAGTACAAATACCACAGACTAATGTGGCCATGTATTAACTCCCTGAATCTCTGACTAATAAGAGTAATAAGTCTTGTRCCAGCTAATGATTCTTTATCTATTTATATCAGTGATTAATATGTATTAGCAGATATCTTAGTTTTGAGAACAAGCATTGTATGTCAGAACAAAGAATGGTAAGAGAAGTACATTATGCCCTGATCACATATTTGACATACTCTTCAGGAGGTAAGATTCGCCATGAGATCAGAACCATATCCAATAAGTCCACCAAAATAATTAGCATATATGCATATAATCATGAATGTGATGAATATGTATTGCTTTGAGGAATATAACCTGGTCTGTTAGGTTATTGGGCATGCATGCTTTGAGGAGAATTCCCCATGCATCCAGCACTGGTAGTAAAGTAATGCTGGCTTTCTAACCTAGAAAATTGAAAAGTTTATTTCCTGTTTTTCAGTGACACGCCTAGATACTGGCTCAAATGAACAAGTAAATGACAATAAAGAAACTTGGCCAAAGACTGAAACACTGTGTATCTTTTTTTTTCCCTTTATATTGCCTTCATTTATGAAGATTTGTCTAACCAACTGAGTGCCTGTGCCCTACATTCACATTAAGTCCCTTGCTACTCCTTGTATAATACCTCCCTGTCACCAGCAAAGAGCTTCCATGCATAGATGTTTTTCAGTCTGCTGTGGAAAGGAGAATGTCATACCAGGTTAACAGCTTTTCTTTATACCCTCAGTTTACCCAAACTACTTTGGTACACCTAAAGGGGTCTCACACCTGAGAGAAACTAACAATACTGTTACCAGACTGACTTTAGCAGGGATTGTCTGCTTCTTTCAGTTAAGAAAGGATTTAGGAAGCCTGACTCCAGCCTCCAACCTCTCAGCTGTCCTAATAGATTAAAATGCCAACAGGTGAGTCCTGAACACTGTTAACTCAGAATTAATCTAAGATACTACCCTGCCACATCAATATTCTTTCTTCCTGTCCTTTTAAGAGACTTCTTCTCCTCTATAAAGATTATTCTTAGAAAGAAACGTACCACTCCTGCCTCTGGAAATGAACATTCTGAAAGAGCAATTTCCTGGGGGAAAAAAGAAAAAAAAAAGGGGGGGGGAAGGACAGGAGACAGCCCTTAAAGCACTAGACAAATCAAATTACTTCCCTTCTAAGCCACATAGTTCAGTGACCAAATCACTCAGTAGTTTGCGCCACTAATTGGAATTTTTTGAATCTTTTCATATCATTCTCCATTTCCTCACTCTTTTTCCTGAGAATTGAAGCAATTCCCAAAGGTTCTGAAACTGGAAAAAACAGCAGTACAGGTAATSCACACAGAAAATGAGGGATGTTGCATATTATTCCAGGTACCATTATAACTGAGTCTACTCCAGTACTCTGAGTTATGTAGTTTCACAATCTGAAAGTATGTAAACTTCTTCCAGCTAAGTAAAATCCAGGGTGTTCCTTCATCTTTGTTCTTTCATAACCTCCTCATATATGGTCACAAGGAGTACCCTAAAATTCACATCTCATCCAGACTGCAAAACTGGTAATTCTCTCCTGTGTAGGAGGTAGCAAGTGCTCATGTAAATATGAGCATAAACCTCAGGAAGCATCAAGAATATTCATCCTTCAAAGTGATAAGTCTTCTGGATCCAGCCTGATAAGAGCAATTTCTTGTTCCTGCTCTTACAGGCTTGCAAAGTGACACATTTCTCTACAGGTGGTCCAAACTCTCAGGGTAATTGAAAGTTACAAATGTCTTACTGCTTTTGTACTTATATACAAAAGAAGATCTTGCCCTTGAAAAGTTGTTTTTTTGGGTTTTTTTTACCAATTAGGGTTTTCAGGCTACTGACTCAGATTACTGAATCTATCGAAAATTGTTATCTGCAATTTTAATAATCATCCCTGGCAGGATTATCTATACTCAGCTCCATGCCAGGGTCACACTCAGCACACATATCTGCATTAAAGCAAACAGAGATCTTAAAAAAA
>QVAJ01000052.1:2703070-2720121 GCA_003546035.1 Mixornis gularis | reverse complement strand
AAAAAAAAAAAAAAAAAAAAAAAAAAAAAAAAAAAAAAAAAAAGTGTTTCTTTATTCCTGGAGGCCTAGTACTCGTCATTAATTCATCTGACATGTGTCACCAGAAAAAGAGGAAGGAGCATAACTTGAAAGTAGGAGCACACACAACTGTCATGCCTGGGAGGCTGATCTTTCCTATTGCCCAGATGCTCTCCTCCTGTCTATGATAGAAAATTGAACCCTGCAGAGAAGACAAAAACATCCCTCTGGAAACAGGTATTACAACTTGATTATGGTAGGTCTCCAGCATTATTAGTACTTGCTGCCTGTGCTTGCCATTAGCTCCCATCAAGTTTTAATAATACTTTCTGAAGCAGAACTGGAAACATTTCTCACATCCAAATTAACACCTGATTATTTTCATTCTGGTGAGGGTAGAATGAATACATAAAGCTTTTTTTTTTTTTTCCCACTTTCAATTTTAGAACAAATAAATGTGGTTTTATAAATCATGACTGAGGTTGCTATTTTTCAAGGTTTTGACATTTCCTAAAATGTGCATATCTTTATTTTACAAGTGTTTAGCAAGGGTAATGGCAAATTTCTTACCTTAAATTCCTTTCAATGTAATCCTAAATGTCAGTTTAACCAGAATTTGTCAGTGAATTAATTTCTTTATTTGGAGTTAGGGAAGCTATTATGCAGTGGATTCAGGGACAGTACACAGCTGCTCTAAACCAACTCAGTTCAGGCCTCCCACATGGAATATTAAAAGTGCTTTTATGCCAAACACCTGCCATAGATCATCAGTAAAAGTTTTTCTAAGGATTCAAACCTCTTTTATAAAATCTCTCTCCATTTCATCCTAAGGTCAATTTATAAAAGCAAGTGAGATGAAGTATCTTTTGGAGAGGAGGAGTTCTATTTACATTAACAATACATGAAAAGTACTCACTAAGCTCAGACTACAGACTTTTAGACTTCCAGTGTTCAAATAAACAAAAGCAGTCCAGAAGAGCATAGCTGCCATACAATGTATTTGTTCTCTAGCTCATCAACCTGAAGTGTGTATGTGAAGATAAAATCCCAGAAGGCCAAATAAATCACTTGTTTTACTCCCATTAGGAACAGAAGAAATTAGGATTAGTCATGGCAGTTGCATGGGCTGTATTAGATTCTCTGAGGGTTTTTTTTGATTTGAAAAGAAATCAAAAAATACTGCATTCTGTCTTACTGCTTCTTTGAAAATTTATTAATTTAGTATCAGAGCACATCTGCATCTCAAAAACTATCAGGATTGCAATCAAAAGCAAGTTKGTTGAAACAGTTTTTTAAACAATCTGGTTCTTTTTACAGTCCTTTATGGTACACTTGCTTGTTCTTTTTTATGGTAGAATCCCTCACTTGGGATCCCATTGTTCTAACAGTACTTATAAAACCTCTTGCCTTCAGTTGGTTTGAAAAACATATCAACATATTCTTCCAGACAGAAAATTGACAATTATCTAAGCTCCAGTTTCAGTCCCTAGAAGTCAGCTACACATGCTAGGATTCATCAAGGCCTTGCCTGGGTAGCAGTAGAATCAAAGAAGTGCATTACTTGAAGGGTAGAGAGAAAATAAGAAAAACATCCACGAGTATAGAAATGCAACCCAAAACACTGTCCCACACTAATGAACAGTTTACCTGGTTGTATAACAGAGTTGGAATATGGGTATATTCCAACTCTGTTATACACTGACTCTTATGAATTGCTGGCTTAAGCATTGACAAGGAATTGAGAGCTTTTACTTACACTCTTTTAATATACAGAAAGCCTCGCTCCTGACACCCACCCTCTGCCCAGTATGGTCAGCCCAGCCAGACTGGTGACACCCTGGCCCGACCAGTATCAGACACACTGACAGATGGCCAACACAGACAGAATACAACACACATCATTTGTCTAAGGTAGGATTCTCTCACATCACAGTGCCACTAGTGGAGCCAAGGGGAGACATGACTCCTACTCACCTGCAAAAGTCATTTGCATGACTGGCAGTTGGGGCCAGATGACTCCAACACCAAGCGTCCCTGGAAGTCCAAAGCCATGGCATCGCTAAGGATGCTGTGTTTGCTATTGGGGACTGGGTGAGTTTCCATGTAGCTATGCCACTGCTCATCTTTCCCTCTGCCTCAGTAAAACTTTGGTTTATAACATGTTGTCAGGCTCCATTATTGTTCAATTGAAAAATGTACAGAAAGCCTAGTTCCTGACAAGGTGTATAAAAACTCACACAGATCATTGCATATGTAAACGAGATGATCATAAGTACATCTTCCAGAAAAACAACAACAACAACAACAACAACAAAAAAAACCCAAAAAAAATAAAACCTAAAAAAAATAAAAACAAAAAAACCTTGTTTATAAAACATTTGAATTTATCACTCGTATTGGTATTGCAGCACTGACATCTCAATGCCAACATCATTAGCTTGGCTCACTGAAAGCAGAAGGTTTCAAATTTTTTACATTTTTTATTTAATACATATATGCTGCARTTCTTTGAAGAGCGGGTCTTTGAAAACTTGTGGACCATTGAGGACAGCCCATGTCAGTTTTCCATCTCACCAGAAGCAATGRTTGCATCCTATTCCATTTTTTGAATGGTGCACAGGAGCTGATGCACTGTAAAATGGACTTTGAAAATCAAAATGCTCAGAGATTCTGTACTTTCAAGTTATCACCAATAACTCTGCAGTCCATAGCTGTGCTATATATTGCTTAGTTGCAGGTTCTTACTCTGGTGAAAGATGGAAATAGTATCACATTTTTAGTTTGAAATACCACATGAGTCACATTAACAAAGCAGCACAGAACTAGTGCATATCTAGCTTTTTCTGCTGGGGCAGATTATGCACAAAATTGCCATGAAAGGAACAGGAAAACATTTACGTACAGTTTTATAAAATTGCAGCAACAGRGAAAAGCTAGGCTTTCTTCCTATAGGGATTAAAAAACTCAGGGAACAAAGAACAGTTTGTAACACTTCAGAAACAACTTGTCATATCACCACTTATCCATCTTTTYAGTGCTGCTGCACTTAATGTCATTATACAGTAGTGCCCTCATGGACAGATCATGTGGCCAAAGTGCCTTTCAGCATGCTTCRGAATTAGACACGTGCTTCTGACAGCTTGTTCTCCCTCTTGCAATAGTATGCTCGGTCTTTTATCTTCTGGTCAGTTGAAGCAGGCAGCACAAAAAACAGTCAGCCACCTTTTTCAAGCTGCAACTGAAGATAAAAAGCTCAAGCCCAGATTTCAAAGACTTTTGTCTGCCTAAGTAGTCGAGTATAGTGTTCTCTCTTTGTAGCCATCCCCTGTAGGWTTGGAAATGCCAGACAACTCCCTGATCCTTCTTCGGCTCACCTCCTTTCTCCACTCTTCCAAAAAACAAGAATGAGTTCCTGTGGCTTATAATGCTAAAAAAGGCCAAGACATCATTCTACATGCAAGGACAATGTCCAAGGACACAGTAACAGTGGAAAGTCTCTTGGAACCAGAAGAAATTGCATGGGGCATGACTCTGCAGTTGGAAAAAGGAGTTAAGTGCCATCTGAAGCAGTTCAACTGTGTCTACGTCAGCAGCTTAGTGATCAACATAGACTCYTTTATGTGTGACTTYTACATATGACCACAGCTGGAGTTACAGCATTGCAGTAGCAGGCAATATTGGTGTTACACTCCTGAATGTAAACTCAGGTGCTAAACCAAAGGTTCCTTTACTCTAATTTGGTGCAAGGGCAAATCCCAACCAGATATTCTCAAGAGGTCATAAATAGACAAAAGTTTACTGGTAAAAATATAGGAAATTAAGGAACTTTGGCAGAGGAGTAAATAYGACACCAAATTCAATATAAAACACTTCGCAGTACTTTGTACTAATTTAATATTGTTAGCATAAACTCAGTCCATTCAACCTAGAAACTTATAAATCTATGAAATGTTAAGTTACCCAAAAATGTTCCATGTAAAGAGAATGAGCAGACGAGCAAAAAAGAAAAGGTACAAAAATCCACACATAAAATAGTCACCAACTCCTGAGTTCCCACATAGAACACAAGAGAAGGCAGGGTCCAGAYAAACGGCCACCTCACGGTCAGCCCCTTTTAAACCCTTGGTGCTCCATGGGCCTGCCCCTCATGTGGGACTTCTGGCTGCTCGGCCAATCAGGAGCTGGACTGGCAACACAGTGTGTGATTGTTTGAAAGCTCCGCCAATCAGAGTCTGCGTTTGCACTGTCCCAGTGTGTGATTGGTGGACAGCTCTGACCAGCTGAGGGTCTGGGGGGCAGGACAAGGCACTGCCTCACCCACACAAAGCCTAGCATGCCGCTCCTGCCAGAGACAGACACAGCAAGATGACTCATGACATTGRTCTAATCCAGTCTCTGACAATTGGTTCACATAAGAAAAGTTGCTCTTCCTGTTGAAACGAACCTGCACACTGGAGCCTGCGCGCAGTGCCCCTTCTGTAGTGAGGACRTAGGACACTGAGCTTCAGGGGGTAGGGCACCAGCTTGCATTCTCCTAGCAATGACTCATACAAATACAATATTAGAAATACCTACAGATCATATACTTCCCTCTCATGTCAAGAAAGCTTAAAAAGGTGATGAAGATCATTGAAAAGCAGCTACTGTTTCCTAAGCTTTCCATGGASATATCTTAGCAGACTTGGGATTACATAACTGAACATCTAAGACACTGATTTGTAGGCTTTTCCATCAATCTCATGGCTCAATTCTAAACTGATTTTCTTACCTGACCAGCAACAATTTTAAATAACCTACAGGCCAAGCAGAAAAAAGGTTCCAGAGGAACAACCCAGAGACTTTGCAGATAATTGGTTTAAACCTTTTTCAGGTGTCATACTACCTAGCWGAAACACAGATTACCTTGCAATGGAGTGCTGTTGGTTGTTTGCAGCATAAGGTGATCGAATTCACCTGGTTTGATCTGGATAACACATACTCATTTTTCTGAAACACACTAGGGCAGAACCTGACAAGTTAGATAAACCACAGTTGGTAGCAACCTCTACCTGGTTGGCCTCAGTRATGGAGGAAGTTCAAGAGCTGGTCTAAGGCTACAACATTAGAAAAGCCATTAGAAAGCAGTAAGTAATTATGACACTATTTGCTTGAAAGGAAGTCATAATACACAGATATTTAACATACCTAGAAGCAAAAGTTCAAGGACAGGAACCACCATGTGCAGGAGCTGAGCTGTCCACTGTGGCTGCAGCACAGAACCAGTCAGAGCAAGTATCTTGCTCCCTCACTGGTACTTAGCTGGTCTGCACCAGACTGGTGAGGCTGAAGCTCTGATTGCCATGTACATGTACATATTGGTGGCAGAGAGAGGGGGTCTGCTCATAAAGCATGTATTGCTACCCACCTGCTACATCTGTCCTACCAAGTAAGTAAATTCATATATCACTAAATGATATAGTTCTCTTCTAGCAGCCACACAACCCTGTATATCCAAATGAGATYATAAAGGTATTTGGAGCATCTGTACTGAAAAAGCATCTCATATTTAATCTTTAGCAGTAGACTCCAGTTTAYCTCAGCCATTCATGTGCTAATGCTCTAGAGTTTATCTTGTTTAGAATTTGAGCACTGTACTAGGATATTCCTGTTTTACAGAAGGGAATTGCCCTCCATCACCCTCCCTGCTAGGACAGGAGAGTTATTTACATAGTGAATTGCTGTTGCAGGGAGACATTTCCTATATTTATACTTTATCTTTGGTCAACAAAGAATGAGAATATTCTGGTCAGGGTAGCTTTCTCCTCTAAGAAGACATAAATTGATAAGACACACCATTGATATGAAGAGCCAAGTAAAGGTGAGAATACTCAGAGTGCTGTCACACGCATTTTTCCTGAAATAACGGAATTGAGAAAATCACCTTTAGCGGACATTTGATTATTCAAGCAGCTGGGATTAKTTTCAGTAAGAATTATGGTTTGCTCCTGTTTCATTAAAATGATTTCCCTTTTTCTCTGCTGCTAAAATTTGGACTGCTGGAAGAAAAAAGCTAAAAAGGAAGAGGCAGATATAAACACTTCATCTCAGCAGCTACATGTAAGATCTCCTCCTGCAAACAGCTTCCATCTTTTTAAAAGCAGAGCAGTGGTTTGCCTTCACCTCATAGCTCACTGTCCAAGCTTTCTGATGAGTCAGTTACCACTCAAAGAAATCCCCTCACCTCCCCTGCTCTCTTCCCTCACACGTTTTACAATACTGCTCATCTGAACTGGAAGCAGCTTCTTTTGGCAGCACCTACTCTGCTTCATTAAGATTTCTTATGTTTACAATGATGATTTTGGAAGTTTTTTGGTGGAGAGGCGGGGCGTTGGGATGTTGCCAATATGTGTTTTCATGAAAGCTCCCCTTAACTGTAATTTTCTAATTATGCAGTTCTTTTTTGGCTGGCAATCATCTAAAGTGCCGCATGGCTTTTCCTCTTTCTCTGGAACGATGTGTTCCAGCATTGCACTAGTTGTCAACTGCTGTGTTATATTTGTCCAGTTTTTTCACCCTTTCCATTTTTTCAGCTGTGTACCAGACTGTTCTCTCTGCTCTGTCCCAGACTCCTCTTTCTGCTCCTGTTTCTGCTCCTCTTTTTAACCTTGAAATGCAAACTTGTTGTGAACCAATGTCACTTCTGCTTTTAAAAGGAGACCTGTCTTCCCTTAATACCCACTGTGGGTATGTTATCCTCCCTGCCACCCTCACCACTCCTCTGGAGCTCGTGTTCATATGACACATGTATTTCTTCCTGCATCCATACCATRTTACTTTTGGACAAGTTCTCCATTCTTACCCACAGCTGCTGATGGAGATATGGGTTCTCTAGTTTTATGTGTATGTCCTTACAACCTGCCAAGACACACTGAGGAAAAAGCATGTCACAAGTTCACATACACACCTAAGGTGAGGGTCTCTGTGTCAGAGTGTTGCTCCAGTACCTGGATGCTCATGGCATCTGACTAAGATGCTRTTCTCTTCTACTAACCCCAAGATCTCTCCCCACAACCACAAATTTTCAAGGTTGTTTTGTTTTTCTTACTTTACAAGTTTTTTTAGTTTTCAAATTGATTTTTTTTTCAAAAAGTATCTTGATAATTTCTTAGTTATAATTTAATCAAAATTAAGGTCATCCAAAGCAAACTCAATCATTGTTACTTACTTTCTATCAGTATCAGATTTTTGGGCAAACACCCCTTAGAGTAATWTGTTTGGAGTATTGCATTCACTCACTCATATTCGTGTTGTATCAGCTGTAGTTACTCAGKCCATACTGTCAAGAAGATTCCATGCAGATTTCCATACACACTGTTAGCACTAGAAATCCTTTCCTCTCACTGTCCTACAGAGGTATATATTATCCCCAGCAAAGGTTATGTAGTTTCAGCTGTCATATGTGTAGCTTTGTTATGAGATTACATCCATAAATAACCGTTCAGAAGAGATTACAGCAATTATGAAAAAGGCGTCTATATCTTCCTAAAATAGGGAATTTCTTACTTCATACATACAATGCCAGCCCTTACATGGGTTCTGACTCATCAAAGGCCAAAAGAGAAGAGAGAAAGCACTCGAATTAGAAAGCAAACATCACAACAGTGCCTGTGAACACCAACATGGATTTGCATGACAAGTAATTTTTTCCTAAAATGGCACTTAACTAAATAATTTAATAGATTGTTCAAATCATGACTGGTGAAAGTTATTACCATTATTACTAAAAGGCTTAAAATAGCATTTCAGATTCTGACCTCCTCCTGAGCATTACATGTGCTACGAGTAGTTTTTGTCGGCTGGGAGGACAATTGTTGCAGAAACTGGAACCACAGTAACATCTTTCTCTTGCATCTTCACATTGGTAATGAAGAGCAAATCAGGCTCCAGTTATTCACAAAGTGTTCAAAACATTGGCRCTTATAAATTTCACAGGCATCTCTGCCTGCAGAAAGACTACRAAAGCAATGCTCCATCATGCTGTGGCACAAGAAAAGTGCATGCCTGAATTGGCAATGTGATCTTTCACTGTCYAGTAAGGTTGTATTACCCAGTGAGAGAGGGGATTCACCCTATCAACCACATGCAGATAAGCACTATGACTCCATCAATTACGTTTGTYCACATTTGGAAAAAAATAACAATACTGCTGTATTTTTCAGATGTAGGCCACAGGGAAGACTATAGACATTGATATTTTTCAAACAGGCATAGCCCAGCATATAATGACAACATACATACCCTCTCTGTCTCCTACATTTTTTGAAGAAAGTGGCTAGAGATGTATGATGCTTGTACTGGGTTTATGTGTCAAGCTGCTGGACAGTGGGGGGATGCAGAAGAGCCACTGTGGGCAGAGGACAGGGCTATCCTGTGTGGGACACATCACGTTCCAGATGGCTCCAACCAATCCACCGTAGGGCACAGCTGAGCYCCACAGCCATGATGGAGGCACCTGTGGGAGAATATGTCTAAGGAAGGGTAAAAACCACTGTGCAGTAGAATGGTAGGGAAAACGTGTGTGAAACAGCCCTGCACACACCRAAGTGAGAGAAGAAGCAGGCAGGAATGGTGCTYCATGCACTGGAGCAGAGATTCCCCTGGAGTCCATGGAGAAGACCATGGGGAAGCAGGTTGCCACCTTGCAGCATAGGGATGATCATGTYGGAGCAGATATCCACACTGCAGCCATGGCAGACACTGTGCCAGAGCAGATGAATGTGCTCTGAATGAGCTGCAGACTGGAGAGGCCATGCAGGAGTGGTTTATCCCAAAGGACTACAGCCCATGAAAGAACTCATGCTGGAACATGAGGGAGACGTGGACRAAGGAGACACAGAGATGATGTGTTATGAACTTACTACAGTCCTTATTCCCCTTCCTTTTGTACTGTTCAGTGTGTGCAAAGAAGGACACAGAGGAGCCAAGAAAGAAGGAGTGAAATTGAGCCTGGGAAGAAGGCGTTAGAAGGGAAGTGTTTTAATTTTTGTCTTTATTTCTCTCCATCCAATTCTAATGGACGATAAATTAATTTTTTTCCTGAAAGTGAGTCTGTTTTGGCCTTTATGATAATTGCTAAGTAATCCATCTCCCTGTCTGTATCTTGACTCTTGAGGTTTTCTACCTTGTTTTCTCCCCTGTCCTGTTGAGGACTAGGAATGACAGTAGCTGGGTGGGTGCCTGGGAGCCAGCCATAGTCAACCCACCACAGTACTTGACCATGGAAAAGTGAATGATGCAAAATGGAAGTTTCCAAAAGCGTCAGTTTCACATTGACAAAGGAAAAATCTTGCAACATGGCAGTATGTGTGGTCATCCTGCTTGAGGCCATAGTCCTCCCTACCCTACCAGCTTCTTTCTGTTTAAAGCATTTCTTCTATTTGATACTTGGCAGCTCTGGAGGGCTGCATATATTTGAAAATCACCCATGRGATAGCTACTTTTAATCCATTGATGCTTCGGTCTTTTTTTAGTTTTGGTTTTGGTTTTGTTTCTAAGCCCTTTRTCCTAATCCTTTAAGAATGCTTTCTCTTTGCCTCCTTCTCTTCACCTCCTGTGTGCCACACTCTGGCTTTTGCCACCTTCTCTTCATCTTGCTCCAAATGTGTTAGTGCCTCTTATGTTTCTGAACTCCTTTAGCAGTGAAACATTCCTGTCTAGTACCAGAATGTGTAAAAACTTCAACAGCTAACATTACTCCATGTCCCCTCTGCAAGAATGAAGAGCTGGCAACACTACACTACATTTCATTTGATGAGMTGTTACTTTAAATCACAACAGCACCCATCCTCAGTATCCTATTAAAATTATCATGGAAAAAAATCAAATCACTTTTTATGCTTTACARCTTCATCTCACAATGATGCAACCACTGAAACTGAGGTGTCATGAATACCAGACACAGTAGACAATTGGGTAGCTGCCAGCTCTTCGCATTGTGCTAATCTCCTCTTCTGCATTTTTTCATAGCTTTCTTTGTTAAATTTTATAGCACTGAKCTTGCTTTAGGCAAGCTAGCAGAAATAGATAACTTTTGGTGCATGCTTACTCCCCACCAAGAAAATTCAGAACTCATCTCTCCTTTCAAGGAAAGAAGCGAATGCGTGGCTTTATTCAGGATAAAACATTAGAAATTAAAATCTGTCATTGTCTCAGTGTATATTTGGGTTGTATTGTTACCCTTTGGGTGACACTGGGTAACACTACAAAATACACAGTAATTTGCAATTTTACCTGCACTGACAGTGATACTGACTTCATCTCGATGACAAAAAATGCCAGAAAAAACAGCTTTTATAGACTTAGTTTTTGAATTTTCTTAAAATTAAAGCAGTTTCTTCTGCTTTAAGATTGAAWTTTTTTTATAAAAATTATTTTCAATTCCCATAACAGCCCTTAAAACACAATTCTTAAGTGTAACCGTAAAAAGCCTTTGCCATTATTTTTATAACTGGCAACATTTGACTTCAGTAAAAGTGGTGCTTAAGAACTGCCAGAGTCATTTCCTAGTTAATGTGTTGCCTATTATAAAAGCCTCTCAGCTTCTAAAATGATGCCAAGAATTCTCAGCCCAGGCTCTGAAGGACTGGGAATGTCTTGACCTGATCAAACTCTGAGTCTACCAGTGTTCTGAGGAACTGATATACATTGGACTGTCACTGCCAACACCTCATGTGTGTGATCAACTGCTGAGGTGAACCAGTGGCTGTAACTATCATGACACATTTCAACAGCATTATCAGAAACTGCATTTTCCCAAAGCTGAGCACACACACTTGTTTAAAGGTTCTGGTGAGCCTGAGGAAGCTGCCTCATGGCTGCCACCATGCCAGCTCCTTCTCCTGTGGTATCTGATCCTGGAGGGGCCTCAAGCTGCATTGTGTCCTCACCAAAGTCTTTCTTCCCACCTCTTCTGAGATACTAACTCCTAAATAGCTTTTTTGGGAAGAGCCCCTTGGTATGAAATTTGTATTGCCAGATGTATCCAAAAAACAAATATTGAACCCTTTCCCTGCAAAAGAAAAGTGTCCTCTAATATATATATTAAAAAGTGGAAAATAATAGGACATGCATGGAAAGCAAATGGAATATTTCATGACTAACAAAGGCAGATTCATGGGTATTGACTTGGCTGTAAAAGTCTTGTCTTTAAAAAAAATCTTATTCAAGAAACACTCTTCACCACCAAGGTGAAGGAAAATATATAACTCTGCAGAAAGGACTCTTCTCATTCAAAAATCGAGGAGAAAAATTCTTAAAGTATTTGTTTATGGAAAAAAAATGTCATATATGCCTTATGTTAGGAGTTTATGTCAGAATACAACTGAGTTATCTTGTCCTTTA
This sequence comes from Mixornis gularis, assembly GCA_003546035.1. Classification (NCBI taxonomy): domain Eukaryota; kingdom Metazoa; phylum Chordata; class Aves; order Passeriformes; family Timaliidae; genus Mixornis; species Mixornis gularis. Next base: position 2,708,724 of record QVAJ01000052.1, on the reverse strand, counting down.
TAAAAGTGGTGTTTTAATAGTTGAAACTGAATCTTCACAATAATATAAAAATTTACAAAAGAAGGGACCATGGAGGCCAGCGCCAATCAAACTTCCTACTCTCAGCAGGGCTAMCTTCAGGCTTAGGTCATGTTCCTCAGAGCCTTGTCCACTCAAGTTTTGAAAATATCCAGAGATATTTTCAGTGGATGGAGATGTCATAATGATAGCATTCAACTGAAATTTACAAAAAAATTGCTTGAGGGAACAGTGCATTTTTTAAATCCTTAACTATACTCATCATTTCTCTAGACCAGTGATTTTCCAATATTTAGAAATACATGTTGAAGATGGGTGAGTAAACAATTTTTTTCTTTCAAATGCATAGAAAACTATGTAAAACTGAAAACCCCCAGCACCCTGACTGGGTAGGAACATCAGTTGGACATGCTGCTTACTCATCTGTCTGGAAAAAGTGCATTAAGTGTTTACTTAGCAAATGCCCTACACTAGAATCTCCCTCTGTAGGTTTATCCCCAGAGAAATCTTAAAGAGAGCAGTTGGAGCTCTCTAGGTCTCTAGACTAGGTCTAGCACACAGTTCCCATATAAATGAACTGCCTGAAAAGCTTTTGGTAGTCCTGCCCCCTTCAGCTACTATAGTCAAACCTCTTATTAGTACAGCCTAAATTAATAGTTCTTATTTCCAGCAAACATTTGTAAGAAAAAAGTGTTTTCTGTAATTAACACTTTTCTTTCAAACTTTCTTGTTAGCAGAGAACCCCAACTGCACCAACTTTCATGCACACACACATTTTAAAAGAATCAATACAGTAAGTCAATAGTTCTTATTTTCTGACATTGCAATTCAAGTTCCCATGCCTAAAATTCTCCTTTGATATCGAATTTTCCTTTAATATTACCTATCAGATATTATTTAATTTTCACTGTCATACWTGTAGCAAATATCTAAACTCCATCTGTTTTTAAACATTTTAATTACTAAAATTGTTTCCGCCTTGCATCTCCCATTAATCATTATACTGTGAATCCACTAATTACAATATAAAAGTTATCTAAGATTTCTTACAGTTGATATCAATACAATAGAACTGCAGTCTATCTTACTATTTTTTTCAATTTACTATGGGTTTTCTTTGTACACCACTGCCAAAGTATTCATAGTTTCCCAAGAAACTGTGAAGACCTGAAAAGCCCATTGATCTTTTGTTACCTGCTTATTCAATCAGTAACATTCAGGTATGTTCCATGAAACGTTTTTTATTTATCTATTTTTTTTTTATACAGAAGCATTAATTAGAAACCCTAAAGAAGACCATTTTTTAATGTCTATAACCAGGCACCTTCTTCATGCCTTTGGTGCTTGCAACTAACACAGATTTTCACTGTTCATAATAGAAGACTCTTCAAAGCAGGAGTCATTAACAGCAGTCTCTTTTCCAGAAGACCAATATTGGGAAATCAAAAGCACTTCTGCAATTTACAAAACAAACATTAAAAAAAAAAACCCAAAAAACACCAAAACCACAGAACTTTATATAATACAAGTTTCAGGTCCCATTTTTCAGGTGCACTTAAGTTCTAGGATTTTTATTTTTCCATGACTGCATATTGCCTACATTTGGGCATGTACTCAGACTGAACTTTTCTTCCTACCAGAACATTCCCCAAACAGGGAAATGGGCATACAGAAAGGTAAGGCTGCACTTCAGCACTAATCCCACTGACAATATATAGAAGAATTCAACAAGACTGGTTTCATACAGGATTTTCCATAATCTTCAAATGCATCTCAATAGGCTGGAGAGGCACATGCCCATCCCCATAGTAAACCCTAATTCTTATTCCACTGTTCACAGCATGCTAACCCATTCTCTACCAAAATTTTCCTTCTCCAAAAGATGTGAATTACTCTATTCATTTTCAGGGCAGTTTCTCCCTACACCATCATCGTGAGTCTTTAGAGAATACAAGGAAATTGGATTCTTGTGGATGCAGCCCAACAGCACCTCTCTGTAGTAAGTTGCTTTCACCTAAGAGATGGCAATGGCCAAAACCTGCTTTAGCCAAACACTTGAGTATTATAAATTCAAAATCAGGAAACTAAAGAGATTAACTGCTTACCTAAAAATGCAACCTAACTGCTTACCTAAAAATGCAACCATACTTCTTGGAAAGAAAGTCAGGTCTTCCCTCATTTGTGAAACTCAATTTTATGCCAGGATTCTACTGTCAATCACATCATCACATGGAGATCCTCCAGTTCTGTGCAGCTAGTTGAGGTTCCAGAGCCAGCCTCAACAAAGAAACCAAGAGCCACCAGGGTCAACGTTTTAAGTTGCACCAGGGAGCAGGGCAGAATCCAGAAGCAATCAGAACTCTGATCAGAACGTCTTTGTCCCCCTAAATGTCAAATTATTCTTATGTTAATAAATGTACTCAGAAGGCACCAGTGATCAAGTACACTACAAAGAAATTCTGCTTAGTAAAAGCATGTCACAYGGCACTAATTGATAAGCACAGTGAGTGATTAGCTTTGTTTGTATGGCATGGCTAGAAAGCTCAGAGTCTGGTTTCTTGGCTASTGCCCTCCTATTCACCAGCCCACCCACGTTCCAAATACAGATTTCCTTTTCATACTGATAGCAGGAACAGCTGTAGGACACAGCACAAAKGAACCAAAGCAGATGCTGTTTCTCATGCACAGCACTGCAGACTGTGCATGGGACAGACACACTTGCAGTAGGTGTTGGCTCATAGCAGACACCCAGAAAAACAACAGTTTCCAGTGTTTCCACAGAGATGCCCAACACAGTCTTTTTAAGTCTTAGTGGTGACATTTTTTGCTTTCTTAACCTTTAAGGTAAAAGACCTTGCCTGCATTTTTCCCTTACAAGTAATGTCCTACAGAAATCTGCAGTGTCTTTGTACCCACAAAAATATTTAGCAGTAGGGGCTAAAAGAGCAATTACTAATGCCTGTGGGAAGCATAGGCGTTGTTCCATACACTTAAGAGGTGTGCTGGGCTTTTTATTATGAAGAGGATCTGTAGAATAAAACTTCCTTCGTCTGAATGTTTTGTGAATACTGCTCCAGTGCTCCTGAAACAGATGTCTTGAGGAAAAGCAAAGTCAGAGCGCCACCTGCCGCTGCTTCTTAACAGGAAAACGGCGCTGGATGCCAATTTCTCATCTTCACTGCGCACTGGAGCACCCCTGGACCCACAGCCAGCTTAGAGATACCGGGTTTATTGGACCTSTATGTGGACACCAACACTCTTTAAAGCTGTTTCTGGTGTTCAACAAGAATTGGTTAATGTTTTGCACTGARCCTTTAGCAACTTCAGTTTAAATTTCAATCACAGAAAATTTCTTCCAGCTCTCAATATTCCAAAGCAAAGMGCTGCAAGATACAGAGAGAATTTATTGGACAAGTATCACTATCTGATTTGTCCTGTTCTTATATACTTCCATAGGAATCTGCTACTACACACTGACACGCACAAATGTTGCACTAGTTAGTCTATAAAAGTCCCCTGTCCATAAAAGGAAAGATTTCCTGTAACAACCTTAGCCTTGTAACAGCACTAAAAAACCCCAAAACATCAAAACTAGAGGCCTCTAAAAATGCTCTGATATCTGCAAAATAACCCCAGTGGATTAGTCATTAACAGATACTAAAACTACTATTTGGATTTTTCCTTTATATGTTAAACAGATCAAATAAAATAAACTATCAAACACAGAGACAAGTATTTCATTCTCTCAATTAAACAGAAACAAGGTGAATGAAATTGCTCTCTGAATGTTTCCATGGAAAGAAATTCTCACAGATATTTTCAACCTTCTGCCTGCGGCCTTCTTCCTCAGACCACCTCTAGAAGACTTTTTTTCCTCCAGTGAGGAACTTCTGAGTTAATTAACTAAAGATAACATACTCAACTTGAACAGTTAAGGTGAATCTACATTAGTGTTTACTGAGCAATATCACTTCTCATAGGTATGAATGTGCTCAGTATCAGTGCCTGGAGTTACACTTCGGGCACACAGCCTGTGCACACACTGTAGTTTCTCTCCTGAACTAAGCAGAAAGCTTCACACTGAGATGCAATCCAGAGTACCAGGGTTACTGGGGACACAAAGTACAGCCTTTAAAGCAAGAATTCAGCAACTCTGAAGTCTTCCTGCTATTTGCAAGCAACAGATCTGGAAATATTTATATGCCTTGTCCTTCCTCTATAGTTGAAGGAAATTCAAAATGATAGGAAAGTAATAGGAGACTAGTCAAAAGCTTGTTTAAAAAAAAAAAAGTGAGAGYAGCATCTTTTGTGATCATCACTGCAAACTGCTTGCTGAGACAAAAATGTGTATATGGCCTTTCTACTTCCAAAGAAGACAACTCTAAGAGAGTATTTAACCCATCAATGTAAATGTTCTTACACGACCATTATATCTTCAGTTCAGGAGAACAAAAACAAGGCCAGCTATTGGAGGGTCACCCACCCCATTCTGGGGAGTTCGGTCACTGAAAGGACCCAAAAATTTCACTGTAAGGTTAAATGATCTGATGGCAGTCTGCAAAGGTCACAAGGCCATCCCTGCATAGTCCCACCCTACCAAATCAATGTTGCATGAAGTTAAAATTAAAATGAAGGCAACATTTGAAAAATAGAGATAAAAGCCAAGTCTGCTATACCTAGGAAGATCCATGTCTGCTACAGGGAAGTGAAGAATTTTTTCTAGGAGAAGAAAAAAAAGGTTACTGCACTACTCAACACGAAGTCTCTGAAGTTTGGAAGAGATCAKAGGACCCTCTTGAGAGATACTCAAAGGTTTTGGAAAACGGAGATTCATAACTCTCCCCAGTGAGAACATCCCAATACTCTGGGAGTCTCCCCATGGGCATTTTTGAAACCAAAGAGATTTGATAATGCTAGAGTCCTGACTTTGACTCAATGTTGTAGTGGTGAGAGACAGTTAATTCCTGTGGTTCATGACATCTGGAAGATTGCCCATCAACAGCTAGTGGTGAAAACCTAGATTTAATCTTTAAGGAAATGATCTCTGCCTGCATCTTTCTCCTAGCAACAGCTAGTGACACAGTGAAGCCATGCAGTAGTTTGACTTCAGGGAYAAGGGGCAAGGTAGGCAGAGCAGCTACTTCCATATGATCATAGATTTATTTGCCTTCATTAGGACAACGGTGAAACAGTTTCTCTCCCTGTCCAACTGTGAATGTGTGTTACCCATACTCATGTAAATGCAGCATCTGGCAACATGTTAGGAGAGCTTGTTTTGAAACCATAGACAGTGCTGTAAGCAAGGTAAATTTAATTGCATTACAGAGAAAACAGCAGTAACAAGGAAAGGATGCTACAAAGCACACTGCAAAAGGGTGAATGTTGCCATTCCTCATATTGCTGTGTGTGTGGTCAAGCAGACAGAGAAGCACTGTTCTTTAATTGATAATGCAGGCTCTAGAATAGACTTTAGTGGTGCCCCAGGTGTTACCATATTTTGTCATTGCCTTTCTTCTGCTGTGCTCTCTCTTTCTTTCTTTCTCTTTCTTTCTTTCTTTCTTTCTTTCTTTCTTTCTTTCTTTCTTTCTTTCTTTCTTTCTTTCTTTCTTTCTTTCTTTCTTTCTTTCTTTCTTTCT
>QVAJ01000052.1:2625481-2702690 GCA_003546035.1 Mixornis gularis | reverse complement strand
AAACAAATGGCTACTATTTACTTTCTGGCAGTACTGCTTATGGTACAAGCAGGGCATGGAAGGACATGACACAGAACATAAAAATGGGAGGATAGAGCTGGAGGAGGGGATTGCCAGTTGTAGAATACTATTCCAGGAAGGAAGTACAGGATATAGTTACTGGACAGATACATATTTCTTGCTGAATTCTTTTACTTCAACAGAACATGAGCTTTTCCAGTCTAAACCCCACAACTCTCAATTTGAAACTGGTTACTTTTTGCACTGTACAGGTCCTCAACATGCCCTATGTACAACCACTCCCATGACAGTGCTTCTCGGCCAATGGCAAAGAAATCTGTTTTTAAAAACAGATACAGTTTTATGTGTTTCACTGTCCAAATAATACACAATCTTAGAATTGCAAACATTAGGCCTGCAACTAAGAATTCAGGAGTTAGGTCTGTAATTCTATCTGCATCTCTAAGACTAAGAAAATTAGTCTTTGCCCAAAATACTCTATGTGGTCTCTTTCTTGCGTTCATCATTGACCTGGAATTTGTGCAATTTGACTTTTCTCACAGGCTTTCCAGATATGATGTGTGTTAGCTTCCTAAATGTTTTTGCTGATTTACTTCTCATACATTTCCTTGTTCAGTGCCTCAAAGCTTCCATYCACAGGTTAATTCCTTGTACAAGGATGACGTCTCAGCTCTTAGAGGAGCTGCAAATGTACCTACCACAGCCACCTACAAAACTGGGAAATCCTCATAACTCAAAATCTCTGATGATTCAGAGCTTCTGAATCCCTGAAACAGAAGTGTCATACAAAATCCATGTAAAGAATAGTATCTAAAACCTCTGTCATAATCTTCCCAACAGTGGACTTGTCAGCACTGGTATGTTATTATGGGAGACAACCTTGAATTAAAATACATATATCACACATTGAACAGCAGTGTGTGAACAATTCAAAACATCACCACAGCAACACCCCCATCCAGTCAGGAATACAGCTAGAGACATTTCCCACCAATTATGAGGGAACAACACTGTGGAACAACCTATGAATCTGTAAAACCTCAACCTGCAAAAAAGCTGGAGGAGGATTAACTGACTGCTTCTCAACTCTTCTGATGCAAGATTTTGCAGTGGAGCTCCCACACCTGTGCCAGAAAATTTTAACATGTGAACATTCTCAGGTTATATGCTTTTAGCTTACAGATATTAAAGAGCTGATAGGAGCTGCGAATATTGTCTAATGTTAAATGTACAAATGTTTTCACCTTTGCAATTATTGTTGCATTTGAAAGTACATAATTTGTGTGTGTCAATTTCTATATCCAAAAAATCAAATGTTAACTAAAGTGCTCAGATGGTCKGAGCCATTTGGACAAATTATACCAAGAGAACTACGGACTGCTAAGGACATGGAATAGACAAAACACCAGAAAGCAACAACCATGGATAGCTCCAGAATCAATAGATGGATGTGCTGGCTTTCTAGCTCTTGGGTGTCTCTTGCAGAATTACTGCCGTTTTTCCACCCTTCATTCTTCATTCATTAGAGAATGATGATAAGCAAGAAGCAGCAGGAGTCTCAAAGTACAAGATTTGTATCAAGTGTTTGGTCTCAGAGATGAAAAGGCTGAGATCTCTCAGAACAATGACATGTTCAAAAAAATGTCTCTTCTGCTGATCCTGCTCCTGCTGCTCCCTGCAGCTTGTACTTCCCCAACATGTTAAGAATGACAGGCAGGAGTGGCTGGGAGGTGCCTTAAGAGCATGCCCTGAAGCAGAAAATACAATGCTGTCATGAAGTTCTGCAATCAGATACAATCATGAAAGTTGCTCTGCACACCCCAGATACTTGTATTCTTTCTTGTCCTTTCATTACAATAGCTGTATTGCAACTTAAATGCATTGCATTGTGTTGAGTGCAATGCAGTCATACATCAAAGAAATGCAGAGGTGCTTAATTTCCATACCATCCCGTGGRATGACACAAGGTGGTATTTCTGAAATGAAAAACAATCAATGCAGCAATTCTGTGAGAACACTTCAGAAGGAATCAGAGAGACAATAAAGTATATAATTAAGAACAGGATTTGAGATTGTCAGGACCGATTTTTGCTTGCAACTACACTTGGCCTTTTCCACCYTGACTGGACAAAAATCCCAACAGAAATAAAATCGGGTTGCTTTGCCAGAACACAGTAAGACTTTGAAAGGATTCTGAGACCTTTGTAGGGATTAGTGGAATGATTTAACAGGAGGTCATGTTAGTAGGTATGTGGCARTGTSCATTTTGGTTGTCTGTCTTTTCCTGTGTTCTTTCCAGTTTATTCTTTGTAATGGTTTATTCCATGTACCCCTCTGGTTTGTCTTCCCTTGGTTTGCCCCAGTTACAGTTACCCATCAATCATTGTTATGTAACCCCCAGGCCCTGTCTGTCATTCCGGGGCCTCTCCCTGTGTCTGGAAAGTTCCAGGGAGAGCCTCAAGTGATTGGACAGAATCCCAGTTCTCCCCTCCTSCTCCCCTGTGATTTGTTACTGTKTGTGCCCTTTATGTTCTGAGCCACTCCCATGCTGTTTCCCACTGGTCAATGGCAGAACCCATCCCCCTGTTCCACCSCCACRTAAAAGTTGTTGTTCTCSGGTGCTCCTGKTCTCTRGTGAGGCTGGAGGTGTGCTCTGCGGTGAGGTTTCCTCRCTCRGAGGTCCAATAAACTCTGCTGGTTGCACCCTCCTCAGAGTCCCCTCTTTATTCCTGCCATTGTCTTGCTCCTTCGYTTCCTGACGAACCAAKAACCCACASGTTCATGCCAGTGTCCCTGGACACTGAMGCGTGCCTAGCCTGCCGTGSTGCCAGGGCTGGCCGGGTRAGCYGAAGACTGRCACSGCGACATAGGTAGAGAACAAAAAGACATTTGCATTTCWCACTGTGTGTACTGTCTGAGAATAGTGGAGGAAGAAAAATAAGCATGCAGATGCCTGAAGCTACTTTGCAATGAGCAAAAAAAGCCCTGATAGAAAATGGATGAAAGAAAGGAAGTTAAGGGAATAAGATTCTGAAAAAAACACACAAAAGCATTTATTTCACTTCCAGGCTAGAACAATATTGTTTAGTGAACACTACTAAAAAGTTGTTTATTCTCATTTTARGTTGTGGAATCATTGAATCAGAATAATTCAGGTTGGAAGGGACCTTAAAAAGTCATTTCAGCCTCCTACTCAAAGCTAGATTCACTATGAGGCCAGACCACATTGCTCAGGGTTTTATCCARCTRGGTCCACAAAATCTCCAAAAAAGAGGCATCCTTCCTCTTCTGATACCTTTKCCACTGTTTGACTGTCCTCATGAGGAAAAGTCTTTTCTTTTTATCCAACCAAAACTTCTAGCTTCACTTTAGGGGCATTGCTCCTCAATCTCACACCACAYGACCAGGAGAGCTTGGCTCCATCTTTTTTAAAAGCTCCTCATAATCACTGTCAGGCTGCTACTAGGTTTCCCCTAGAGACACCTGTTGCCAGGCCAAACAAGCCCAGCTCCCTCAGCTCCTGCCCCAGGACAAATTCTTCAACTCCTTGAGTATTTTGAGAGTTCTCTGCTGAATTTTCACCATTTAGCTCTATTGTCCTTGTATCTGGAGTATGCAAAGGTAGATGCAGATGTGCTCTGATGGATGATGAATCCTTTAGTCTCGTGGTTGTGCTGTTAATACAGACCAGGAAACTGCTGACAGTATTTGCTGCACAGTCACACTAGTGGTTTATGTTCAGCTTTTTGCAACCCCCAGGYTTCCCAGGCTGTGCTCAGCAGTGCTGCTTCCCAGCCAGCTGGTCCCAGTCCATATCCCTGAGAAGTCAAAAGTATAGAGCAATGTAGGTCAGAYCTCTGGAGGTCATCCAGTCAAACTCATTCTCAAAAGCAGGGGCAACCTCAAGCTTAGATGAAGTGGCATCCATCATCTAAATCTGAAACTCCCAAATTACATAAATAAAGCAATCCAGTCAGTTTTAAATTCTATTTCTAAAGAAGTYTTTACAACACTATGATTATTATTCTTACTTTCCAAGCACATCACGCCCAATAAAAGCTGGTACTATAAAAAGATAAAAAGACAGCAGCTGCAAAAAATAATGGAAGTACTCAAAAATCATTATTTTATAATGGCAAGGAYGGGGAAAGTGAAGGATTTTAGTGAAACATATATTAGAATGAGTACCAGACTCAGGCTTACTTCTGTTACATGGGGAAGCAAATGCAAATTTAAGACAGCTTTTGAGCACAACCATAACTATAAGGAAAATCCTCAGAGCAGATAAAAATAATGGCCTTGAAGTGACCACAGCAACAATAATCATCCACACTCCTCTCTCAGGCTCAGCCTGTTTTCATAGTGAAGGTGCTCATGCCTCYCAAAGCTCTGGAAAGACTACCCAAGACAGTCAGTACAACGCATGACTCCACAGGACTCCATCTCCTGCCTGAGAGACAGGCAGGAGATGTAGAAATGAGCAGTCCCTGTCCCCACAGGAGAACCCCGCAGTGGGATGTTACAAAGCACAGAAACTGRGCTGTCAATACCTGTCACTAACCCCCATAAGTGGCCACCTTCTATCCTTGCCTTGTCTGATGAGGTGAGGGGCTGCCGCATTCACTCGCTCACACACCTTCTTGCATCTATCTTCTGCTGCAGAATCAGAGTTGCATTTCCCTCAGCAAGAAGTCTAACTGAGCACTTCCAAGTGGTTTCTAGTATCGCAAAATATGATCTGCTAGCAAATGTGCATGTAAGGGCTATGGCTAGGAACAAAATTTAGCATTTAAATTAGAGATACCCTATCATACATAGGCTTTTACCAGCCAGCTTTTTTTTTCAGCAACATAAGTTTAAGATAAATGTTTGATTTTAGATCCTTTCCCATGTAAAGTAAAAGAAGTTTTTCTGTTGTTAAAAGGAGAAAAAAAAAWTTACCAATCAGGGTTTTTTTATCTTTCATCCAAACTGCTTAGATAATACTGTCTTGCAGAAGGAAATTACATAGGAATSTGAACCTTGCAACAGAAAGCTGTGAGTAAGTTTTAGAAACTACTTAAGTTTCTTACTATAACAAGAATAGAAACATTTCTAGCTTATTATTATTGGTACTATATACTTAYGGTTAGTAGCGTATTGTAAAAATTATGATCTAATTGTAGCATACTGGCTCTGCAAAGAAGATATAAAAGGACAAACACACAAGTTTTTTTCCCTATAAAAGAGTAACGTATCTGTTCATTGCCTTTTAAGTACCTTGTTCACATTTCATTCTCCACTAAAACTAAATGAAAGAGAACATAYACTACACAAAAGATCTGGCAATACTTATGTATCTGCTACCATCTGCTGACAAACAGCATTATTGACTTTATCTTAGTCAATCTTAACTCCTATTTCCCTCTAGGAAAGTTTCCACTAATGCTACAGTGGCTGACAGTAAAAGCTACATGAATTTTTAATTCAGCATGTTATAGCCACAGTAAACCAATRATTTCTTATCCACCTATCTTGTCTGCATCACAGGTTCACCACTGACCACCATATTCTACTCACACAGGAGTGACTGCATCCTGCATTCATTGAAGCCCTTCAGCTATTGCAGATAGTTCCTGAAGTCAGTTACTGAGCAATTACACAAAACTCATTCCTCATTTACAAAACACGAAACCATTTAATTTATTATTAGCTGTAAAACTTTCCAGACAAGTCACAGAACAGGTCAGGTTGGARGGGACCACAATGTGTTATCTGGTCCAACCACCCCACTCAAGCAGTGTCACCCTAGAGCACATTGCACAGGATTGTGTCCAGATTGTTCCTGAATATCCCTAGGGATGGAGACTCCACAGGCTTTCTGGGCAGTCTGCTCCAGCACTTGGTTACCCACACAGTAAAGTTCTTCCTCATGGTCAGAAGGAACTTCCTGTGCATCAGTTTCTGCCCATTGCCTCTTGTCCTATTGCTTGGCACCACCAAGCAGAGCCTGGTCCATCCTCTTGACACCGTCCCTTCAGATACTGGCAGACATTGATGAGGTCCCGTCCCCTCTCAGTCATCTCTTCTGGAGGCTGAACAGGCCCAGCTCCCTCAGTTGTTTCTCATCAGAGAGATGTTCTAGTCCCTCAATTCATGTTTGCAGCTCTCCAGGTCTCCACTGGACCCTCTCCAGGTGCTCCACATCTCTCTTGTCCTGAGAAGCCCAGAACTGGACACAGCACTCCAGATGTTCCTCACCAGAGCAGAGTAGAAGGACAGGATCACCTCCTGTGATCTGCTGCCAAAGCTCTTCCCAATGCACCCCAGGATACCTTTGGCTTCTTGGCCACAAGGACACACTGCTGGCTCATGAGCGGCTTGTTGTCCACCACGACCCCCAAGTCCTTCTCCACGGAGCTGCTTCCCAGCAGATCAGCTCCCAGCCCATAAAGGCCCAGGGAGTTATTCCAGTCTTGTTTCCCAATCTGCAGTGTGGGATGAATATCTTTTCTCCCCTAGTCTTAATTTTAAAACAATAATGGTAGTAGAAATTACTACCTTTCTATCACCTTACTTAATTTTACAACACTTCAAGTGAAAGCCTTGATTAGCTGCCAGATATTATTTTTGTTGAGAAAAAGACTAACAAAATCCCAAAGCAAAAAAAAMCTTTAAAACCCCAACATAAACAACCACAAACCTAAAAAAAAATTCCTTGGTTTCATGTATCTCATATTAAATTGCAGAAGTGTGACAGTGAAGAGAGACCAGGTCACAATGATGCCCTGTATCTGGCTATATAGTAAAGTAAATGAAAAGAATATTTGTAATATTTATTTATACATGCTCTTCAAAGCATCAGGGAAAAAAAAAAAGCCAAAGCTTCACATCTGATATGCTAAAACGTCAGGGAAAAAAAATAATGAAAGCAGAATGCAGAGGTATATACTAAAACACTGTTTGTTTGACAAATCTAATCCTTTAGGTCAGATTTGGCTTTGTTGTTAGGAAGCTGAGTTTAAAATGCTCTTTAAGTGGTGAGTCTTAAGAGTAGTCAGTTCTTCCAGACCTAGATGCATTTAGTAAATGGAGTTATAARTTAGAGGCTTAACCTGCTTCTTGTTCCCTTTCCATTGTTAAATTTTATTTTTTTTAACTTCCAAAGTTAAAAACCGTCCCTGAGCCTCTGCCGTAATGGCGAGAACAGGAGGGGGCCCTGCTGCCCCTCAAGGTGGGCGGGGGTCGCGGTGGGCATTACTTTGACAGAAGAAGTGTTTTTAGTGGATTAGTTGAATTTGACTTAAGTTCCTGCCTGGCAAGTTCAACTGTGATTGTTTTAGAGAGCTTCCAGCTGGGCTTAAAGCTCTTTTTTTCTTGCACTTCCATCGCTAAAGCCAACCCTGGGTATTGCTGAGAGGAGACCAAAAGCCAACACCAGTCCTGGGCCACCGACCCAAAGCGTGCGAACACACGCACAGAGCAGATGGTGACACTGGTGGCATCCTGGTGTGCTCCTTCCTCGCTGCGGAAAGCCGGGGCCGCTTCTGTCGGCCGCCCTCAGGAGAAGGAGCCGCTGGGGTGTGCGGAGCCACGTCAGCCCGCCCCCCAAACCRGGGTACCATCTGCGGTCCCTCCGCCCCGTGGAATGCGGGCCCGCCKCGGGCCCCGCCGCACCTTTCCCTCCATCGCCCCGCAGGGGAAGCGGCGGCCGCCCCGGTCTCGCGAGAACCGGGGCTGCCGCCGCCGCCATGGAGCCGCCGRTGCGCGGGCCGCCCGGGCTGTCGGCCGTGCTGGCGGTGAGCGGGAGCGGGGCCGCCCGGGGGAGCGGGGCTGTCCGGCGGGGAGGTGTGGGAGGCCCTTGCTGGGGACCTGCTCCTTGCCGACCCTAGTGCGGGGGGCTGCGGGGCGCGGTGGGTGGCCGAGACCGGCCGCGTTCGGTCGCTGTGACCCCCCGGTGACGCCCCTTCTCCCGCCGCTGCCTGACCCGCTTTCTCTCTGCCCGCAGAGCACGGACTGGTCCGAGCCCTGGCTGCTGGGGCTGGCGGCCTTCCACCTGCTCTGCTTCCTCCTGACGTGCGCGTCCCTGCAGCACCGCCGGGTGCAGGTCGGGCACTTCCTCTGCATGGGTGAGTGCACGGGCACACCGTGTGGTGCCGGCCACCAGAGCAGTGCCTGCAGTTTCGTATCTCTCYGCTAGCAATGCATGTGTCTGTCGATGATAATCTGCGATAGAACCTGCTATGACCTATAAGTATGTATTGATTTTATTTCCAAGAGAATGYACAAAGTAGTGAATTAATACTCTTGACCTTAGTGAGGAAGTGGGATGAGTAAGTTTACTGCATGGTCATTGTCGTGTGTGCCACAGCTTCTCAATGAAGTGTTGCTGTGCTGGAGAAGCAGAAAAGAAATTGATTGAGAGCCAGCAGTTGCTTTGTACGTTGCCTTGTTCTAATGGTGCAGTTCAGTGAATCCGGTCAGCTTCAGTTTCTGAAGCAAGTTCACCATATGCCCTGCTGACAGCCCGATAATGGCATGAGGARGAGCCAGACTGGCAGTAACAACTTGTGTTATCTCGGGGTTTATCAGCCTTAGAATCCAGTGAACCTGCCTAGCCAAAGCAGTCGTGGCTGACTGGCAGAACACACACTAGCTTTGGTTTAATCACATGGATTTGGATTAGATGGTGTATTATGATCAGGTTTTTTTTAAAGAAATACTGAATCTAATGTTTTTCTTCTTTTGTTTAGTGGGCTTAGTGTACTGCGCTGAATATATCAATGAATTAGCAGCCATGAATTGGAGGTAAACGTTTTCACTTTCATTTTTTGCATAAAACTATACAGTACGACGTAGTTATCACATRCTTATAAGAAATAATAATAGCATGCATCTGTTGTACTTCTTAAAAWCTGTTTGTATGAATGCTTGTGAACTAACTCATCAAAAAACTGAGAGAAAAGCAAAGTGTTATGGTTAAGGGGGAAAAGAACGGGGTTTTTTTGTTTGGGGATTTTTTGTGTGTTTTTTTTTAATTGTCTTTTGTTTTATTTTATTTTTTCTTTTGTTGAGTTTTCTTCAGTATTCATGTTTAATAGCTGAAGTTAAGAACCACTTCCCAAAAATACCACTGCTGTTTTAGATACTTACTTACATGTGTAACAAGCATTGACTTTTGCCTGTTTTACTAAACCTGTATACCAGAATTAAACTGATGGTTTATTTTGATATTTTGAGCATTGAACTAATCTTTCCGTGATATCACTGAAAGTTGTGTGTTTAACACCACGTTATGCTGGTATGTAATTGTAGTCATTATGTTTCACTTCAGGCATACCTGACCTAATTACAGCTTTGCTACATATGTTAACTCTGTTMTATTTTTAATATAAGTAAGCAAAATACCTATGAAAGTAATTTCAGATGCTTCAAAATAAGCATGATTTGTGATGCACTCTTGTAGTCATGTTAGTTAGCTTTTGCACAGTAGAACTGAAGAGAAAGACTGATATTAATATTCATAACTGAAGAGATATCAACTGCCTCTTTTTTCTGACTTAATACAGTAAAATGCTGGCCCATGCTTGGTGATCCCAAGAGGTGGGATGACACTATTTTACAGTGTCCATGTAGAAATGTTGCTGGGAAAGTTGAATGTGTGAACTACACTAAATAAAGCTTCCCCTTTCATTTTCTTTTTATTTCTTTTAGGCTCTTTTCTAAATACCAATACTTTGATTCAAGAGGAATGTTCATTTCACTTGTATTTTCAGCACCACTGCTGGTGAATACTATTATAATTGTGGTATGTATGTGTTCATTCATATAGGTGCTTTCATTAAATGAATAAGTAAAGGTATATGGTTTAGTTGAATTTAATAATATACTTACTTTTCAGGTCACCTGGATTTACAGAACTTTGAATGTAATGACTGAACTAAAGATGCTACAGCAGAGAAAGAAAGCAGAAAGAGAGAAAAAGAAGTGAAACCGTCAAACTATTTTTCTTTCTTCAGTTGTAATAATGCCTTTCCGGGTAATCAGTCCTTCTGTATGGGTATGCAATAACAGAASTATTTTTGTGTCCAGTGTCAAAAGGACTTTGTAATTGCAGCTGTGGACATTGAGGTGAAAGCAGGTATCTACAGTACCTTTAAATTGGATGTGAAATTATGAAAACCAATCTTAACAAGTCTTTGTCCCCTTCAGTGTAAGATTGTTTTCCTCCGTGACCAAGTCTGTTAGTGTTGATGAAACACAATCTTCCACTTTCCATTTGCCTGTATATTTTTTTACTGTGTCTTTATTCTGTGCTTATCAAGTATCAGTTATTCTGCTGCTTAAGCCAGTTGGAGCTGTGTTGTGAATTACAGTAAAAATGAGAGATTTTATTCAGAATAACTCAGGAATCCATGCTTCTGTGAAGCACTTCACTTCTTTATAAATCAAACTTCATATTTCCTATATGTGCTGTGTTCCAGTGGCATTTTATAAATAAAACTGTCCACTCACTGTATCTTAAATTGAGTTAATTTGTATTCATTTTAATCAGACTTTTTCCTTCTTTTTTTCTCATAAAAATTCCCAGTTTGGCAAATTCCTTGGTTTAATTTCTGTAAATAATTCAAAGTTATCTCTGCATTTCTTTCAATTTATACTTTCATGTTTTAAGGCTTCTAGATAAATAGAATTTTTTAAAACTGGATGAAAATTTGATAGTTTTATGCTTTTTTTGTGGRACAGCAAGGAAGGGAAGAAGCTTAGTAACGTTATATGCAATTTTGTTCCCTTTTTTGCTTTTTTAACACATAAGTGAAAATTAGAAATAGGTGAAGTTAGTTTTGTTTCAAGTAGCCTGTTTTTATTGAATTAAGGTAATTTAAGAAGGGGTGTGGACACAATGAAGACTATCCATATTTAGTAAAACTTGTATCTTTGTGTGGAAACATACAGTTCTGTCTAAAATAGGTGTCATTTATGACAAGAAAGATGATCTACAAAACTGATCTCACAGTAATGTGGAAAATACTTGCGTACAAAATTGCACAACACTAGTAAGTTTATAAGCTAAGGAAGTATTTGTGAAACTAATTTTAGTTACTTGAATTGTCTTCACAAGAATGGAGATACAGACACAATTTGCAAGTCTAAACACAACATGGAGAAAGTGAAACTCCTACTGGAAGGGTAGTGAAGTGTTAAGTGTTGGGTCRATTTCTTTATCTTTCCTGTGCCTCTTCGGTGTTCCTTTACCCASTCATTGCTCCATCCAGAACTACTGGCGGCTAGACTGTTTTATATTAGTGACCTAAATAGATGCAGGTTCGTGTGTTATCCCATTTTGACTGTTCTGCTGCAACTCTTGGTGCAGCGTTGGGTGGCATCAGCTGTACGGAGAAGTCCAAGTGGTCTGGTAGATAAGGTGGGCTTTTTGGGAAGGAGTGAAGAGAATCTGTCCAAATGACTGCCAGGTGGGCTGTGGCAGCTGTCACGAGGACCAAAGAACAGACCTTTCTGATTTGATATACATAGGATGTTGTCCTTCCAGGCTGGAAGTTCAGCCTTGCTCCTACAATTTGATGCGGAGAGTTGCAATTTTCACTCATGGCCCTAAGCATGACCCTAAGCAAATGTTGCGCTCCTGGCTTTCCCGCTGATAACTGTTCTGCAACAAATCAGTGCATAACTGTTTTAGTGTCAACACTTGAAGCTGTAATGCTTCATATGGAGATACCACCTGTTACCAAGTAACCCTTGGTTTCACAGTGTGATGTGCATGAATTTGATTCACGGTAAGTGAGGAGGTTCAGAGCATCTGAGCAACGAGTCTCTTGCAGTGGAAAACAGTGTGCCTTATTTAGTACATCCAAACTTTCTCCAAATAGTTTGGTATTTTTTACTGTCACGTGTGTGAGTTTGGAAAAAAGATGGGTAATACTTGGTTTAGAAAGCATGAAGGCTTTTTTTTTTTTTTTTTTTGGTGTGTCTTCTAAAATATTGCTGTGTGAAAGTATAAACAGCTTCAAAATCAAAACCAGTATTTTTGTGAAGGATGAGCATCTCAAAACTGTGAGTTAAAAACCTTCCCTGACTCCTGGAACTACAGTAAGTAAATCTAGCAGTTACATGAGATAAATTTTCACAGAYACAAAACCCTACCTTCCATATATTGCAAAAACACATGGGTTGAAAGGGACCTTGAAGATCATCTAATTCTGACCCACTGGCCGGGGTCAGGGATTCCACCCACTAGACTGGGTGACTTAAGACCCAGTCCTACCTGGCCTTGAACATTTCCAGGGTRCAGCATCCACAGCTCTGGGCAGCCAGGCCCCACCATTTTGTGAGTGAGGATGTTCCTCCTAACAAATGATGTAAACCTGCCCTTTTTTTGAAAGCTGATCCCCTTTGTCCTATCACTACATGTCTTTATAGAAAGTTGCTCTCCTTTTTTTTTTTATAAGCACCCTTTAAGTAGTGAAAAGCTGCAACCAGGTCTCCTTGGAGTCTTCTCCAGGCTGAACATCTCTGGATGACACCCCTTGCTTCTTTGTGTCACCTGCACCACTCAGCTTTGTATCAGCTGCAAACTTGCTGAGGTTGCACTGGCTCTCAACATGTTTTTGATAAACGTATCAAAGGACACCAGTGCCAAGATGGGGGCTCTGAGGGATACCACTTGTTGCTGGCTTCCACCTGGATGTAAGCAATTGACTACAATTCTCTGCTTGTGTCCATCCAGCCAATTCTTATCCACAGAATACAAATCGATGTCTCCCCAGTTCAGTGATGATGATGTGTCACAGGCCTTACAGAAGTCTGTGTAGATAACATCTGTCTGTCTTCTCCTGTTGATTGTTACAGTTGCTCCATCATAAAAGGCCACCAGGTGGGTCAGACAGGGTTTGCACTTAGTGAAGTCTTCTTGGCTGTCTTGGATGACTTTGTTCTCTTGCATGGGCATGTGTGTTTGTCAGAAAAATATTCCCATTTTCTACATTTCAGAAAGACTCAAATTTATATGTGATCTCCTCTGGCTAAACTTGCCTAAGAAACACTTAAGTTTAAGAGCAAAGTTGTTTGTTGGTTTGCTTTGTTCTTTTTTTTTTTTAAAGTATGTATCATAAACCATAAGAGAAACCCTCAGTAAATGAAGCACGACTTCTTTTCATCATGAGTCTGCATTTATGACATGATAGTGCAATAACATTAAGCATGGGCCTACTTGCTGACAAACCAAAGTAATTAGATCATGAATTTAGAGGCTGTTCTGCCTGATTAGAATTTGTTTGTATAAGTGGAGGAGAGCCAAATGTTTAAGACTGGTGGAATACCTTTGCTCTTAATTGGGAAGCCTGAATTTAGGTTGCTTGTGAAAGAGGCAGTTTATTTAATTTTCAAACATGCATACAGAAATCTGGTCACTGCTATACTGGACCCTTTGGAGGGTGAGAGGAGTCAGAGGTGATTTGTTACTGGTCTGTGTGTCTCGAAGGCAGTGACTCAAATCTTCAGCCTCCCTTAATGTGTCTTTCCATGACAGTGCATGGTGTCAGCTTCATGGAAAACAATGCAAGGGAGAAAGTAATACTAACCTGGTAACTTTATCATAGTAGAAAGTAGTTTTGTTGCACTGTGAAATAATTATAATCTGTGAAAAACCAGATTATCAGAAATTAATTGGCAAATTTGCTGGAGTTTGAGGTTGGCCTTGTTCACTACGAAAAAGTAACTGAGATGAGTTTCCAAAAATGAGGACCTAGAATGCTCTCTTTTTCCATACCCACTGAAATACCATATTCTTAATGTGGAATGTATTTTAGCCTTGTTTTGCTCCAATGAATCTCACAATTCTAGATAGAATGGAACAGATACAATAAGGGATTTTAAATGTCTCTTCCTCAGCAGTATTTCATAGCTTAGTAGATACATTGGTCTCTATCTCCAGTAAAAACCCCACCTATCTCCAAAAGGCACAGAAGGACAGTGAATTGAGGTCTTCTACATCCTTGAGTGTATTCTCAAAGAACATAACCTTGAAATGAATAAAGAACTTTGAAGGACAGTTTTAGTGCTTTTCAACAGCCGGGTCTTGAAAGGAGGGGTCTACTCTAGAAGAGCTGTGTTTGAGTTATATGGTGATCTGCTGTGGCTGTGAATCCTAAATGGAGCAAAATTTTACAAAGAATTGCTTTGTGGATCTTGAGAACCATAAGCTCAGATCTTGAGCTTCATTTTTATAGGAACTGAGATTTTCAGGAAAAAGAAGAGTAGTGATTCTTTGTCTGAACAAGATAGAATACAGCTATAGAGTAGGAATTGTTCTATTTCTTCAAATACAGCTAAACATTTTTGTGTACTTTTATTGTAAGCTTGATTAAAAGTTCTGTATGCAATCCTGTAGAATGTGCTCTAGGATGACCCTGCTCGAACATGGAGGCTGGACCAGATGACTCACTGTAGTCCTTTCCAATGTGACCCATTCTGTGATTCTGTAATTTTTCACTTCAGGTGAACACACCATTTTTATAATTAATGTATCAAAGTTTTGGGTTTTTTTGTTTAGGGAACACAAACACTGTGTATATTTCTCTATTGAAATATTTTTTTTATATTTTAAAATATGTTTAAATTATTTTAATGTCTTTCAACTAAATACAAGCATTGATGTTTTTCTGTCCATCGGGGAAGAGATCACTGCAGGTAACCAAAGCCTCCACTTGATGTCACTGTCTCACACGCAAAAGCTGACTCAAAGCTTTCCTTTTGAGAGGCTTCTGTAGAGCTTTTCGCCATAGCTTCATAAATTCTGCAACATTTTGGAATGACCAGGAAGCCTTCGACTGTAACCTGTGAAAACATAAACTGTTACCTGAGCTCCAAGGTACATCTTGAGCCACTCTCAAGTGTTTCTTGACACTTGCTTTTTACATTAAAAAGRAGCAGTGATGAGGTACATATATATTTCCAGAGTCAGGAAGTATATATGTGCTTTAAAATTTCTTAATGTATCACCCTGTTCGCTCATAACTACATTTCATGAGGAGGATCCTGTCTTCAACCAATTAAAAAGTAATATAACAATGAAAAATAATTACATTATTATGTAACCAATATGCAGGAAAGTTTACTGAAGCAGTCTAGTTCACAAATGGATGGAGCTTATGCATGTTCTCTATTTTTTTGTAATTTACCATTGCATAATGCAGTTTTACCATGTCTATTCTTGTTACATGACAGCTGGCAGTCACTTAACAGTCACGACTGAGGTTCTCAGAAGTCACTTCAGACTTTCTCCACCACCTGGCAAACAGTGCTTTGGAGTGTTCAGAGGTTTTGTGGCTTCATTTGAGAAGGTCTGAGTGCAGTGTTCGCCACTTGATGTTCTCCTTTGTGTACCAGGTTTTGAGCCTGGTGTTTTTTAACTCTGGGATTCATCCGAGTTCTATTTTCCATACACCACCTGTTGAAGAATAGAGACTTACAGTTTGAATGGACTTTGTCCCGCTTCTTCACAGCATTCACATTCACATAACAACAAAAAATTAGGCAATTATAATGCAGCATGCTTGAAAAATGCCAGCCTCATAAATCAAACCTGACGTGTTTTGTTGACTTCTGTTTTAGAATCTATATTCTTCCAACTAGTTCCTCCAAATCGTGGCCATACTTAAGCCACTATTTTGCTGTAATACCAGAACAGTGTTGTACTGGATAGAAAATATCTCAGGGGACTCCAAAGGAAGGCCTCTATATTTCCTATATTTGTATTTATTTTTTCATAYAAATATGAACTGTAAGAACCTTTCTCATATAGTTTCAGAGGCGTAATGAAGCTGGGAAAGGAGCTGTAACTGGTAACATGTTACACTGCTGCAAGCACTGRTTTTAAGTGATCCCACTGAAATCATAGTCCTGTTTTCTTTGGCACTGTCTAAAGTTAGAACCAATTGAAACTAGCAGGACAGGATCAAATATATTGCCTCTTTCATCTGAACACATCATAATTAACAAGGCATTCAGCAGAACTGATTGAAACAAGGCACATGCCTTAAAATGGACAAGTTCCAAGTGTCATTTGCAATAGACTTGTTAATCCAGCCCCAAATCAAAGAAATACAATCTTGTGTACCTTTCTTTCCTTCTGTTCCATCAAGAAGAGTTTGCATAGTGACCCAGGGGGAGGCAGAATGAGATTCAGCTGGACAAAGAGGCATCTAGGCTAGGACTCCTCACTGAAATCACTCATCTGTCAGTATTAGAACTGTGTAATAAACACACCTGAGTACTTTCAATCAGCGGAGGAGGATGTGAGGTTTTTCGTATAATCAGAGCTAATACACCTTGATCTTAAAGAACACTAAGCTTGGGAGGGTTTTAATATGGTAGGATCTACAAGACATGAACTGTTTAGGTCTGTAATTGTAAGAGTAATGTCTCTGATAAAATACTGGTCACCTTGATTTAGTGATTAGTGAGAGTAATCAGCTTCCTATAGCCATCCTGGAAAGAATGTGATTTGTAATGTCTGTCCTCAAGCAAAAGCAGCACAAAAATCAGGAAGCTGATGTACTAAACAAATGACATGGGAGCTTTTGGCTCTTTATTGCAAAGGATTTTCTAGCAGAGTCCAGGGAACTGTAAGATTTTGGTTGTTTAAATACATTAAATCAGTGTTGAAAAATGGGCTTAGAAACAGATTTAATGGTTTTACTTAAAGGTGTTGTATTCGTACGTTGATAGTGAGAACTTTTGTAAGTAATCACAGGCTGTTTTTTTAAGTCCCGGAATCAACACAAAACAGTTCAGTTTAATCTTTTTTGTTGTTTCAATGTTCCTAAATCCTAAATTAGACAATTAATTCCACAGTAATTACCAAAAAGTGAGACACAACATCCACCTGATTAAAAAGAGCTAATTTATAAAGAAAAGGCTTATGAGACTGATTTCTTTCTAACAAATTGCTTTATTGATTTTTATMATCAAAAATTCAAATAGATTAGTAAATAGTGTACGTTATGCAAGTYTTCTGCTTCCTCCATGTTGTAGGAAGAACAAATGTAAAATGCAAAATTAGCTGATTAGATTTATATGTCAGCGAACCATGACAGTTAAAATGGTATGTGACTCTATGTAATTCTCTTCGAAGTAGCAGTAAAAATAATCCAAAATATTGTTAAATAGAGGTCCTTCGGAAACTGATTTGTCAGTAACTTTGATATTTATAAAAAATAACTTGAAAATGTGCAGAAAACATAGTTTATCCATGAGCTGTGGTTTCCTAAACCATTAACTTGCATGAAGTTTATAAAAAGTTTGGCAAGTTTTAATTTGAATGAAACACACTGAAGATACTAATTTGTACATTTATGTCAAAAAGAAAAGCTCTGAAGAAACTCACAGAATGATAAATTATTCAGAGTTGTAAGAGACCCTGAAGGATCATCAATTCCATTGAAATTTTGTAGAATTACAGAATATTTGGATTCGAAGAGATTTTGAAGGTCACCTAATTCCAACCCCACTGCCATGGGCAGGGATGCCGCTCACCAGACCAGGTTACTCAGGGCACCATCCAAGCTGGCCTTGGAAACTTACAGGGGTGAGACATACACAGCTTCTCTGGAAAACCTGTTCCAGTGTCTTACCATCCTCAAAGTGGAGAATTTCTGTCTAATGTAAACTTATTTCAGTTTGCAGTCATTCTGCCTTGTCCTGTCACTACAAAGTCAAAAGTCTCTCTCCGGGTCTCTTGAAGGTCCCCTTTAGGTACTGGAAAGTGCTCCAAGATCTCACCAGAATCTTCTCCAGGCTGAACAACCACAAATCTCTCAGCCTGTTTTCAATTTATGACTTCAACTCTTCAATGTTAATAGAAATCATCCAAAAGGACACAGTCTTAAGTGAAGTGAAATACACTGGAGTATTTCAGATTGTTTTTTGTGGTACGAATTTCAGATCATATCAATGTGTTTATAAGGTGAAATTATGTAAAATTAATACACTTAAAGACAACTTTTCATGGTTCTATCATGACTAAGAAATATAAATGCCAAGTAAGATAAAATTACAGGGGRAAAAAAGGATATTAATTTCACATTTTTTGACTGACTGCATCTTTAATTCTGGTGTATGTTAATATATATCAATATTGACAAATTTCAGCCTGCTATAGCTCAGAAATGTCACCAAAAATCCTTTCAACTGAAAAATTGAGACCTTGTCCTCTCAAATAAAAGCAAACTTCTTTTAGAAGTTGAATCTTCAAACAAAATGTTGCATGAAAACGCTGAAAGTATGCTAATTGTATTAAATTTAATATTCTATTATTATTATTACTAATATTTATTTTGCCTATCCAATGATAGGTTAAAATATCACAATATCATACTTGATTAAACAACACTGAAGCCTTCTGATTTTCTTGTACATATGCTTATTAGGTAGAGACATACTAATTCAATTCCAATTTTCAACAATCAGTGTCATTCAATGCCATTAACTTTGATCATTTCTGTAGCAGATACCCTTTTAGAGTGGTCATCTTATTTAAATTTAACCCTGTAATGTGATGAACTATAGCTTTATTAAATAATTCAAAAAATATCAAGTGGAGAATATACATAATTGTTTCAATTAAATACATAACTGGCCATATTCTATCTTGGCTAGAAAGTGATCAGTTTGCTTTACAACCCTTAGAGGGCTCCGTTGCTATGTAGGACTGGAAAACAGACTAATTTTGTCATCTTAACATATTCTGACATCTACTGTAATTTRATTTAGACCCTATATTAACTCTGTTTACGTGGGTTTAACTGTGTTCAGGGCCTTCCAAGCTGGCTAAAAGGTCTGATGACGTAGATTTAGGATTGTGAGATGAAAGTGAACGCCTACAATGCTGTTATGTGTAGTTTTATTGGAATTAGTAGCAAAAATGTGAGAAGATTCTCAGTTCCCAGATTTCAAAARACATGAGGACTCATCTAAAGGCAGACAACTAAAGCGTGACTTAATAATTTCTCATGATTTTGTGAATGCTTCAGTGTCCATTCACAATGTCTGTGTGTAAATTACAACATTGCAGTAATTTGCCCATTAAAAGGTTGAGGCAGAGTGTTGCCTCCAAATAACATATCTCCTATGGGCAAAGAAGCATAATTCCTTTTTTTTTCTTCCAGGGTATTCAGGTGTGACTCAGCTCCTTTCTAGAGGCACAAAACCGACTAAGACTGACAACAGCTCTAGCAAAGGGCTAGCACCACAAATAAGAAGTGTTTGATATGAAAGAGAAAGGAGAGCATGGATGTGGTAACTGAACTTTCATCCATGTTTCAGCTTTCTAGAAGATGCTCATTTAAAGGCCAAAGTGGAGGCTTCCATAGTAACCAAGACATCAGAAACCTTGAAGGACAATTTCAACTTCACAGACTGCTCCTGTAAGATGACGTGCTCAGCAAATGGGAAGAGGTTTGAAATGAAACTCCTGGACAGAAACAAATCTGGCATGTATAGAAACAGATCTGGGGGAAATGAGGCATTGAAGTTAAATGTGATTTTGTTTGTTTAAAGTAATTTTTATTTTTTTAAATCTAGTATTTGGAAGGAATTGTTAAGAACAACCAAACCAATAATCAGAGGAAAAAATTCATGGAAGAAAAAAACATGGTAAGGTGAAAGTTTTTGTGGTAGTGGTGGATATAGGGAAGCAGCCATCTGGGACAAGGAAAGGAGAAAACAGCTGTGTGAAGGAAAATAGAAATGGACAGTGAAGTAAAAAGAAGTGTTTTTTACAGCCTGCCAGCTTTCTCAGGAAAAAGATAGCATATTCCTTGCATAAAAATCCTCCACAAGAGTTCTTGTGAGAAGGACCCAAATTATGTTGTGCGTGTAAGCTGGAAACTCTTCTAAACCCATCAAATCATGATTATGAAAACTTTTTTTCAGAAATAGCAAGCAAAAACTTAATAAATAGGTCAGTGCTGAGAGKTAAATCCACTAAACCTCATGCACTACCTCCAGTACTCTGCTGAAGAGGGAGACTGACCCCAAGATACTACTCCTTGTTCCTTTATTCTTTGGGTGTGCTTTACAAATCAAAATTCTTCCCTCATCTCAGTTCATCTAGAGCATGAAGACATTAGCCATGACCATTTTAGCACACAAATCTGGCCCCCTTATCCCAATATGTTGCAGTGCATTTTCATATTCATCTGATTTGGGCTCACCAAAATGAACCATCTGCCAACAYGGTCTCTTCCTCAAAAATCAGTTATCCTTACCATAGGAATGGGAAATCCTGTCTTGCTCCACCCAGAAGGTTTCTTTCAACAAGCCATGCTCTAAACATTGCAGGATTCACTATCAGGAGACTACTTCAGAAGGCCTCTGGTTGACCCTGTATCCTGGAGAATGCTAAATGATTTCCCAATAGAAAAAGGAGAAACTGCCCACCTTGCTAATATTCTCTCATAGTCTTGGTGATAATGGATTCTATGAACAAAAAATTATTTTGATGAATATTAATTTTTATTCTTGAAGATGTTCATTTTCCAAGAGAAGAGAAAAAGAAAATAAGTATCTTGGAAAGAATGGGATGTTAAGGGTACGAAACCAAAATTGTGTGTTGTCTTAATTGAAAGTATTTGTCTAATACTCATAAAACTCCTATAAAATACAAAAAAAAGTGTTTTAAAAATTAAATTAATTAATGACTGTTGTGCTAGTAGGGATAGAATATGGGATGTATGGGATGTATGGGATGTATCAAAGTTCCAGAAAATTTAAAAGAAATAGGCAGGAAGGAAGGAAAATTATTGCATGAATCATACTCCCTTGGGTAACAGTGTCAGCAGACTAGAAATCATCATGTTGCATAGGACAAACAGATGAGCAAATTGATGAGTAACTGGCAAAAACTTTTTTTTCCTGAACACTGAACTGGCAAACAGCTCTTTTTATATAATAAAGATGTGAGSTAATCACTAAGATCTCTCTGAAAGTCAGAGCTATAAAGAAGACTATAAAGGAGCAGATGCTGTGTTATGATAATGCCCTAACAAATGGCTGCAGTAGCAGCCATGCTACTGCAAAATGTTTCCTCACAGACCTATTTAATCAGAGGGGATAGACTTTGCTCTTACTATTTTAAAGAAGGTATTTATGGCATACTTTAGCCCATTAGGTTTGTTTCAGTTCTATATACTGTGGCTCAAATTTCTTAACCAGGAGGGTTTGAATTTAAGCTGACCTCTTGGTGTGCCCAGACTTGTTCCTCAGCTGGGCAGTTTAAAAACAAGCACATAGGCAATTTGGATAATCAATGAGTATAGACAGTTCTTAGGCTGACAGTATAGACCAATATTTTTTAAAACACTCTGAAACTTCCTTTTTTTAGTATCTGTCTCAGTGTGATCCCTCAAGTTAAGYTTTTTTAGTTCTTTCTTGGTTAGGCAGGGAGGTAATGTATCTGATGTATTTCACTCTGCAAGTTTGTATTGATTGCCCCTACATTAAAGTGATGCCAGCAATTCCCTTCCTCAAGCAGCACTTCAGTTAACCCTGGAAAATCTCTGCACAGAACTAGCAGTAAGTTATTAGAACAAAATTATAGTACTAGTATGAAAAAAATAACCATATACCGAAATAATTTTCCAAAGCATTAGGAGAGAGATACCTACAAGGAACAGCATGGACACCAAGGAGAAACAGAAGACTGTAGACACCAGAGGGAAGCCAGTGGGAATACTCCCTTTTTTTCCTCTTACTTTTCTGAAAACTTAGTATTTTCCTCTCAAATGAGACTCACAGCTTGAAAATAGATAAGCACTGCACTAGAGCAAGTTTCACGACACCTCATGTCTCCTAAACATTGCACATTATGCAATGTATGAACTTCCGTTATGATTTCCYAAACTGTATTTTAAGAACAAAAGATATAATGTTCCCAAAAAGTGTGTGAGAGCAGTTGTAGCCTCTCTGCCATGTGATAGTATGCTCTTGGTGGTTGGGATGGAAATACAAATASTAAGGTATGAGGAAGACAGAAAACAAATTTAGTCTATGTGGCTAATATTCCAAATGAAAAAAAAAACCCCAAAATTATAATTGGTAACAAAATTAGACCTCTTGGCTACAAATGAGGGCCACAAAAATGATCAGAGGGTTGGAGCACCTCTGCAGTGCCCCTGCCCACTTGCCCACTCAGTGGCTTTAGGGAAGATCATTTGATACAGTCTGGGCAGTGCACAGGAGAAACAACAAAAATTCTCAGGAGCTCCAGTAACAAATGAGTCATTAACCCACAGAGGGTTAATATCTTTTTCCCTGTTAACCCTTTCTGAGGGTCAGCTTGACTTTCTTACAGAAGAAACCTTTCAAGAGGTCTAGGTTACACCAGAAAACCTTTCAACAACTCTGATGGGCTCAGGCCATCTGAGAGGAGGAAGATTTTAGCAGTGGGGAGCACTAGAGATCGAGTGTATCACAAGTTGCCATGATCTTCTGCCAGAGATTTTGGATTCAACCAAAAATCTGTTATCTTTTTTGTGGCACTCTGGCTGTTATCCCTGAGAGAAAACCTCTTCACCRCTTCTCACAGGGTAATTCTGTGTGGAGAAACCCAATTTATCATTAAAATTTACTCTGGGCAGTGTGCAGGAAAAGCAAACATTCTCAGAAGGTTCCATAGCAGTGGGGAGTGTGATTGTGAGGAATTTGGAGGATAAAGAACTCATCTTTGTTTATACAGATTCCTGTGCTCTTCTTAAAGGGTGTACTGAGTGGCTCCCTTTCTGGGCACTGAACCAAGACCTCACCCTCTGTTTATCCTTGTTTGTACTTTAGGMCAGTGGTTGTGACTTGGGCTTTCTGTAGATGTTCTCAGAGCAGGGAACTCCACCTTCTTCCAGGGTTGACAGTTCTGGTTCTTCCTGCAGCCTCCAAGCAAACTGAAGATGCAGGAGAGGAGATTCTCATTGAAGCAAAGAAAGAAATCAAATAAGCTCACATACTGCTTTCCCCTCTTGATTTTGAGTCCATATCAGGATTTTATGCCCTGTCATCCCTACTTTTCAGGCAGAGATTATTATTTATTTCCCTTATTAGAGTTCAGGGTTATTTACTTAATTTATAAATAAACCTGTTACACACTGTGGACAGCACCTTGTCTATACAATACTATCATTATTCCACATTGCAACTCTGCTTGTCTTTTCACTATGTGGGTTATGTTTCTTTATGTTTCAGAAAGATAAAAATAATTGATTTAAAAAGACAGATTATGATATTCTTGTACCCAGAGCTAATAGGAAGGAACAATTAATAAAATAAAGGCTCTCTTGGTTGAGACCAAATCCATTCAAGTGCTGTGTCTCTATGGCAAATAGCAGTTACTTTGTGAAGCTTGTAAGAATGAAAAAATCATATGTTCCAGCATCCCACTACACATCACCTGGTCAGTTTTGCTGTGGGACACCCTGATAAGAACACAGCTGTTAAATAGCCTTGGATGTCCTTTCTTTCCCCATACAAATGCCATTATTTCAATGAAAATGCTTCAGGGCAAATTCAATCATGAGTTCTTCTTGGGGATAATTTTCAAGGGTATTCACTCACCACTGTGAGATGCAGAAAAGCTGTAGTCCACATTTTCTTTGGAAGATGAACTGAACCCACTTGGTATTTATAGACTAAGCTAACCTGCTGAAAGGCATGGGATCAAGTCCAAACTTAATGAGATGGGTTTTTTTAATTCATTAAAAAATTGAGTAGCAATAATGCTAATTTGGTTGAAATTCTTCAGCATTTTCCAAGCTTTTAATGATTCCAGGTCAACTCGGAAAGCAAAATATATAAATAATGTGATTTTTATACCATGTYCCAAATAACTGGACTAGCTGGTCCCTGTTTAAAATGATAGGTGGATACCAATCTGATTTGCTACTTTAAAGCTTGACAAATTCCATGGGAATGAATAATGTGTCTACTTTCTTGTCCGCTTAAGTGGGGGTAAATGGGAGGTGGGGTTTTTTGTGGGTTTTTTTGTTGTTGTTGTTTAGTTTTGGTGGGGTTTTGTTTGTTTGTTTGTTTGTTTGTTTGGGGTTTTTTGGTTGTGGGGTTTTTTTGAGGATGTATATGTTAATAATTTTGGAACTGTTGTTTTGGGTTTGTTGGTTTTTTGGTTTTGTGGGGGTTTTTTTGTTTTGTTTTGTTTTTTGTTTTTTTTGGGTTGAGTTAGATTGGTTTTTAGGAATAAGCTCTTTTGAGTAACATTTTTGTTGGTAAAGGTTTCTCAAGTCTAAGCTGAAACTGCTGACCATGATGATCAGACAGAAAGAGATGGAGGGAACCTCCTGATAAACCACAGCTTAAGGAAKGGGAACCTCATTTAGACAGTGATATAACCAGACTCAGTCACAGTTCTGGCCTGGATAAGAACATGAGCTTGAGACTCACCCCAGTGGAGTGTACTTACCAGCAGCCTCTTGGATCTTCTTGGGCAGCCTGTTCCTCCCGTCTCTTGTCAAGGGCCCACGAGAGAGAGCTCAGTTATTAGACAGGGAAAACCCTGGTTCAAAGTCCAACCTGCAGGGACAATGTGCACCTACAGTCGTGTCCCTTGGATCTCTCCAACCCTGGTGAACAGTCTAGACATCAAARTACTCTGGAATGAAGCCCATTGTATTTTGTCTTGCCTGTAAATGTTAATAAAGGATATCTATTTTGGAAATGCTTTAAGGAACATGACTTTACTCATTCTTTAAGTATCATACTGGAAACAGATGGGCAGTTTTTTATTTGGATTACTAAAGAAACAAAAAGAAACCACTGAGAAATGTGCTTAAAAATTGGTAACATTAGTTTATATGTTCATAATATTTGGGCTAAAACCAAGAAATCGTTGAAACAAGAAGTCAAAAGATAGAGTAGCAACAATTCAGAGTTAAAGCTATGTTATTTTTTGAAAGATTGCTGTACATTTTTAAGGAAAAAATTACTGTTCTGCAAAATACTTGGGTATTTGCATATTTTTTTAAAAAACAATTTTCTTTCTTTCTTTCCTGATTATAATTATTCTTGTACATGGAAATTCTAATGCAATGAATGTTAGTGTGTACAATAAAAATAACTACATGCATATGGCAAGGAAGGACTATTGCTAATCTTTTTGTWACAGCTTAAATGATCATTATTCTTGCATTTGTTGATAGGGTTTTCCTGCTTAACTGTTGAAAACATTTTAGTAGTGTATGGTGGCTTTTCTCCAGGTTTACATAATATTGTTTTCTTGTTGCAAGGGGGAAAATTTACATTAAACTTCATATATAGTAATTGACATTTATAGTGCATGTGGGAATGATTACTTTAACACATGAGAAAGCTGGARCCTTAAAATACAGAATATTATCATTTTCCAACACCTTATTTGCTCTTTGCTATTAAATGCTCCACTGTTGGTCAGTTTTTATGTTTTTAATACTCAATTTTTTTGCTATGAGAAGAGCAAAAATGTTATATATAAAGTCTCAATGCATAGGTGTTTCTGAATGTCCATCAATGTTGTATGTATTGCTGTGTTATTGTTTCACTTGTGTCACTCCCACTGTGAAATTTTGCCTGAAGCTYTGGCAAAGACATTGGCAGTAGAGGTATTATGAAAAATGGATGAATTTTTAAGGTTCTTAATTTTGGTYCGAATAGGTGTATTACAGTTGTTACAAATTCTGAGCTGCTTTTCCCAAGCAATTTATGTCTGAAATTAATAGATCATTTTTCTAGGGAAAAAAAAGGAAAGTTGGATTGGGATTTTGTGCAATATTTTGATTCTTAGAATTGCACAAACTTTGATGTTGTTTCCAAAAACTTGAAAGCAAAACTGTATCGTATACATCAAAAATTTTAAAATTAAGACAAGAATCTTTTTTTTTTTTTCCCAATGCGAGAACTTCTGCTAACATTGCTTTGAAAGTTCTCATTTCCTTTAACTATAAAAAATAGACCAGTTTAGCTCACAACTTTTTGGTCAAAGTTATGCCTAAAATTGTCTTACAGTTTGAGGAGAAAACTGAGAGAGACTTTAGCTGTGCTCCTCAGGAGGGGTATTGCTTAAGCACTGAAGGGAGCACCAACCTCAGTAAAGCATAAGACTTCCTTCATTTGTTCTCTGACTATATGCATTTCCTCTGTGTGTGTGTGTCCCAGTCTCATTCCATCCCCAAAATTCTGACTRTAAAATTCAGATAGCTTTATCTTAACAACAACCTCTGGCAATAACCCTTTTTTTGTTTGTTTGTTTGTTTTTTAAATTGAAAGGAATCAGATAACAAAATTATAGACAAGTAGCTAACTAAAGTTTCACATTGTCGTGTTAGAAACACAAATGTTTGAAATGTGATGACAGAGAAGGTCACAGCCACACTATTAAATACAGCACCATTGAAAGCAGGGTGAGAAAGACACTTTTCTCAGTGTCCTTTAAGTGGGTGCAGCATAGAAGGACTTGTCTTCAGGTCCTATCAGAAACTGCCCTTGTTGTCCCTGCTAGCTGAGAAGTTGCACCCCCACAGTGTATGAATCCCTGGTGGGCAGCAAGTGCTGGAAGACTACAAGTAGAAAAGGAGTGCTGTATCTCACCACAGCCAATATGCTGTTCATCCTTGCATAAGGAAGATGTGAAAATGGCTGGTGGGTTGCCTGAATAATGTTTCTGTACAATGGATTGTGCTTTATTTGCCACAAATTTTATTGTGTCCTAAAGCTTTGCTCTTGGACTTTGCTTTCCCTGACCTTAAAAACMTTTCAGAAAGATTAGTAAAGGTTACCACATTTTATACAGAAAGACAACGCATACAAAGTTTAGGGATGTCTCTGAGGGGGAGAGAGAGGTGAGAAGATGTTTTTCTCAGTCAGCACACAGCTGTTGCTCACCACCTGCAGGTGACCATTAGCATGGGAAGCAAAGGGTCATTTACTCTTTTCCTGAAAGTATGAATTAACATTAAATCTGTATTGGAGCAAGAAAACACACTACACTATGTAGTTAAGTGAATTCTAAGTCACTGAAAAAATATATTCAAAGATGTTAAACATGGCTGCAAAAAAAGCCTTATCTGAATTATTTTGCTGATTAGTCATTAGTAGTAGGTTATTTACAACTGTAAATTTAAATGTAATGTTTAATTAAATATATATCTCTTACATTTGACATTTTTATACTTAGTATGTAAATGTTAAAGTTTTATRTGCAGTTTAGATCTTGACTTCTAACTGTTTATTCTTTAAGAATTGAAAGTGTTAACAATGTTTAATGGGTTTTCATTGAATTTAATTTTATTTGCACTGTTATTGGAGAACCACTTTGCCACACTAAATTTTATTTCATGGAGAAATCTTCATTACAATGGTGTCATAAATACCTCATTTATATTCAACATTTACAATTTTTCCTTTCTGCCAAAATCAGCTTTACCTGTAAAATAAAAYCAGGCTCTTTGCACAAGACACTTACTCCAAGGTTACCATTGTTAGACAGTCTAAACACTGTTTTCCATCTAATACTATGAAAGCTTCTACAAAATGTTATTCCCTTGTCATGCAATCTTTTGGCTGTAAGGTCCAAGAATTTTCTAGGAAATTTTAAAATTAGTCACCTAACAACAAAAAACACAATTCAGTTAGTGCAACTATCTGGGAACAACTTTGATGCAGAAAAAAACAACTGCAATTTTTGTATTTCTACTCTCTCCTTTTGTTGTTGTTGTTGGGGATTTTTTTATTTGAARAAGCCACTAGTCTTCTGGCAGTCTGAAGTGTATCTTCTATTTTATTACCAACAGAGGTGAAAAATTAGGGAAACATTTAAAATATGAATGTTGGAAAACAAAAGTGATCATTTCCCTCACTTCTGTTTTTTTCTAATGAAGTCTTGATTTTTGCAATTTATTGGTAATGCCTCTTTCTAATTATAACATATACTTGTTTTCATTTACAGAGGCTAATTTATTTTGTAATGTTTCTTCTTACCTGTGTAATCTCACCTGTTAGCTCCTGATAGTATGGGATAAAAAGTTCTAATTTTCTCACTRTTTTATGGTCAAACTCTTTCTGCTCTTTTAGAAATCCTATACTCCTAATGTCTTATACTCTACTATTATTGCATTGAGAACAGTATTATTTCTTGTACAGAGCAGTCTTACTGGGAGGAATACAAAGATGCTAGACTCTGAAATTCATTATGTTCCTGTGAGGAAGCAAAAATTCACTGCTAATCTCACTGAAGAGAGAGGAGGAAAAAAATCTTGTCGTTCTGCCTCTGTTGGTTCTGCTTTTTACTTAATTCATCTACGGTTCTTCTTGATCAGTTCTGTTTTATCTTTTAAGTGTGAATTGCCATGTCATATCTTGCTGATTTGAACATCTGGACTTCTGCTTACTGCATTTACTAGAGCTCCAAAACGTGCAATGAGGTTTCAACAATTCTCACAATATAGTAGGAATCAGCTGAAGGTTTGTAATTACACAGATTGTCTAAGTGAAAGCAAAACATACCAAGTTGGGAGAATGKGAACTGTACAGGCAAACTGGGCTAATTTGAGCTAATTTAATTCACAGCATTATCAGCAATACCACTGGGCAAACAGGCGATCCCTCTCTTCATGTGGAGAATTAGAGCATGTAAGAATACATGCAAGTTACAAACATATTCTGCCTGCATCTTGGACTATCCTGAGAGAGGTGGTGTTTTGGACGAATGAACATTTTTAAAAAAAGTGTTTTCAGACATGGCCGGTGCAGTAAGTGAGTGAACCATTAATACTGTTGCAATCTGTGCCTAACAAAACCATTTCCTCTAGAAACAGGAGTCACTAGAGAGTAATCAAATCACTCTTGCAGGTGCTAAATCTGTGGAAGTGTCACCTCGACTGAGGTCCAGGGGATAGCACACCTTAGTCACTTCTGGTTAACAAGCCTGGAAAAGCAGACAGGCCACAGTGCATGCAGAGAGACAGCCCCTATCAGGAGACGCCAACACACTTCCTTTCCAAAAAAAAGTGAAAAGGTGGTGGACTGGAATTATTGAGTCTATATAGCTGTWAACGACAGCTAATAATTTATGTGTTGATCTCGTTCTTTTCTTCACAAATTTTACTTGTAGCATTTTTTATTTTGCTTCAGAAGATCCGGCTGATCATTAGTTAATCTTGGCAGTGTCCCTGGACAAAACTAAAGCTGTTCAACCCAGTGAATTCATGCTCAGACACACTGTAAAGTACCTTTCAAAGAGATTTTGGAGGTTAGAAGCAGGTTGTTCCACACACATTCCTTCACAGAGTATTTGTTAAACGTGAATTTTCTAAGGTTTCCCCATAGGGTGTTGCTCATCTCTCAGGATGCCTGGTTGCAGAAGGAAGGAGGAAGATAATTTTAACTATTTTCTATTAGGAAAGCTTTATCAGAAAATTTTCAACTGCTTCTAGCAAACTCCAGGGACACTGATTTGAATGAGACAATCCATGTGCAATTCAGAATGTAGTTCCAAGAACATCGTGTCAATCCCCTGTTGGACACAGCCAGGTGAGCAAACAGTGAAGTCATTAAAAAAGGGAAAGAGCCTCGAATAATAATAAAAAAAAGCTGAGTTCAACAGAATCGTGCCCTTCATTGGTGTAGATTTTCACACCCCAGTATACAGAGACTTAGTAGGATGAGCAGTTGAAGAATAAATCCTTAGTGAAGAATCAAGTCTTATTGGCTACATCTCTCAAAGTGTGTGAGCTGAGGAGGCAGTAAATAGCCAATAAAAAATAACAGCATGCCAGGACATGGTGCTATGCCAAGACCACCAAATTTCATTGCAAGCATGAGAGCATAGTTGCAATCAAAACACCTCTGACAGGCCACCAAGTGGCATCTGTAACCCCTGAGCTCAGGTAATACATGTCAGCTGCATGTCACTCTACTTTCCCTTCCAGGAACCAAACTGTGTGTACAGGCTATTCACATGCACCGTCTCCAGTGCAAGGCTTAACAGAAAGTTCCTTCTTGCTGTGTGTACCAATAGGGCCAGGAGGAGAACCTTGGTCCCAGACCCA
Organism: Mixornis gularis; assembly: GCA_003546035.1. NCBI lineage: Eukaryota > Metazoa > Chordata > Aves > Passeriformes > Timaliidae > Mixornis > Mixornis gularis. Next base: position 2,672,595 of record QVAJ01000052.1, on the reverse strand, counting down.
GCAGCAGAGGCTGAGGTAGGTGCACATGGCTCAGAGCTGGCATTGCTGGCTGCTGCAAATGCAGCTGCTGGCTCCATGCCCCTGGGCTCCATCCCCTCCATCCACTGGAGGTGGGATGCTCTCGCTGGGGTGGGATTCACTGGCTATAGGTGAATGATGGCAGGGCTCTTACAGCCCAGCAGTGTGGTGCCTTCACATCAGGATGCTGAAGCYTTGTGATCTGTTCTAAGGGGTGTCATTTTTATGAGACCCAGGTGTGCTGGGTCTAGGGGAAGGGCACAGCAAGCCCTGACAGTCCCTGCTGCCATGTCCGTGGCTTCCGACTCATTGCCCGCAGTCCAGGACTCCATGTCCAGCCCATGGGCCACCGGCCCCTGTCCCTGCAATTACATGAGATGTTCAAGAACTGTGCCCATCCTGCCTTCAGCTAATAAACATATCTATTTGTGTGCTTAACAAGCACACCAGGCACAAAATTACTAGCTTATGAATTTTGGAACAATTGATACTGATAGTTATCAAGTAGGCAAATTATTGCTTTTTGCCATCCTAATATGCATGTCCTTCCTTAAATTTACATAGACTTAGAGGAAAATATAGACTGGAAGGAAACTCTGTGTGTGGTATAGTTCAACCTGCTACTCAAAGCAGGGTTAGATGAAAATTAAATTCATCTGTACTGGACTTTGTCTAGTTGAGTTTTGAAAGTCTCTAAGATTGAAGATTTCACAACCTTGTTAGTGATCTTATTTGAATGTTTAACCCTCTTATTGTAAGGTTTCTTTTTGAAAGTAATGTTGTAACTGTCACCGTTTTCAGAAAGTAATGAAAATGAAAAAATTGGAAAAATTATTAATTAAAACAAGTATTTCAATTATACATTTTCTGTTTATTTTTGAATATTAGGAAAACCCAAGAATAATAAACAAACCAAATTCCCAAATTAATGTTCTGGATCAGTCTAGCAAGCATTTTATTTGACTCCAAAAAAAGGTTTATTTTTTTACTGTAAGAAAAAATATTTAGCAAAAATTAAAAATCAGTTATTCATGCAATCATTTAGGCTATTTTGATGGTACTTATGTATTGCTCAAAGGAAAATTATGTTGTCTTCTGTGTCCAGGGGTGTATTTTGGGTTGATCGATAATAAGTAAATATTTTGAGAGTGATTTTTTGTAAATAGTTCAACTTTGTAGTTCAGACTTAATGAGCTGCTTAGGGCTCAGCAGAAGCAGGATTGTTTTGTCATATTCATTCTATGTTGTAAGAAACAATATTAATAAAGAATTGGAACAATTGTAAATACGAGACTAGAAAATTGCAGACAATAATGTTCAATAAGGGGAGGATTGCACATGTATTGAAATTAATAGAATTCAAAATTGACTTGACAAACGGAAAAAAATAGTTTTAAAACACTATGATACATTACAAAGTAAATGAAAGATTAACTCAGACAATCTACCTCAGTAGTACGAAATGGAAAATGGAAAAGCTGTCAGTTTTGGAAATGAAATATTTTGTGATTATAATGGCCAGTACAATGGATGTTAACACGGTGGTATCATGCTCCAGAGCCACAGGTGGACAGCCTGTAACCCATGAAGAGAGTCACAGCCTGCATCATGTAATCTATCCTCCTCTTCAAAATTTGCTTGAAGTGCTAGGAAGGTTTGAAGCTCTGCTCTTCATGAAGGATATGGAAGATTTGCTGAGTGGAAGAAAGCGAAGTCTGAGCCATGACATGGAACTCTTCAGAGCTGTGAAACACTGCTGAATAGAGGAAGTGAGTGAGTGGAGTTAGAAAAGGCTTTAATTACAATAAATTTTAGGTTAGGCTTAGCAAAAAATATTGCTTAAAATTGCTTAAAATCTTACCTTCTTAGAAAGTGATATTATCATGGCAATTTTAACCAGATGATTTATTAGGCCCTGTAATATCTCTTCGTCATTATAAAAGACATTTCAGTACTTTAATTTCTTAAACAAAATCTCTTTCCAGTTGTTTTCTGCTAATTTTGGTTGAGATGTCATTTCATTTCTAAGAGGCTGTGAGTACTTTGATTATTCTATTTTTATTAGCAATATGCTGTGTGGAACTATGTAAGTTAAAATGTGCCATCTACTCTACACAAAGCAGTATAATTTTTAAACTTCAGGATAAAGAAGGATGAAAACATTCTTTTAAAGCTCCCAGTTAAAAAAGTTATTAATTTTCAGCTTCAAGATTCAGATTTGCCATACCTCCAGTTTTTTTGAAATCAGAAATACATTGTAATATATTTATATTGTATTACACACATGCATACATGTGGATTTAAGTTCCAGAGAAACGTGTAATCCACAAGTAACTTCTGAAACACATAACTCTTTCTAATGATGACCACAACTAGCTAAAAACTGGCTTAAACTTGTGTACCTAAGAATGGTATTGACACATCTACCTATTGTAACTGTATTTTGGAAGATCTATAAGATATCAATGTTGTGAAAAATGAGGTACAGATGATAGTGGGAACTATAAGAAGGGATCAGCTTCCTTCTAGAATTTTCTGAAGGTCTGTGATAAGAAAAGCCTTGTAACCTATCCTTGAAGGCTCCCTCTCTGCTCACTGGAGCTGTTGTGTGCCATATTTAATCAAGCAATGAGTCAGTGCCATGAGTTTAGTGGAATACTCCACTTGGATATTATCACTAAAATCATTCATCTTYTTTGTTGGGACATGAGTCACCATAGTTACAGATTGTGGCATCATACAAATTTCTCATTGCTTACTCTTCAAGTCCATTGATTGAATTTGTGATAGAATTGTTATGTTTTGTTAGAGGACTGTACTATACTAAAAGTACTCCAAAGGGAAAAAAAAAAAAAAAGAAAGAAGAAAACATAATGTAACCTCACTAAAAAAATCAGTAAAAAAGTTTCTGAAGTGCATCTGCTTCCTAAAACAAAAGTGTAATATTCTTTGCCAATATGACAAGAACAGTGTGGGAAACATTTGCTTCCAAACAATAGAAAAGAGAAAAAGAAAACAATTCTCTCCATCCTGACCCCATCTCCTAGAAGGACTAAAAATCAACACTCTGTCACTGAGAGTATGCAGTGTTGAGAGTATTGAGTGAGAGTATTGCTAAGAAGTCTGCCAAAAAAACACTCAGTCAAGAGTTTAAGAACACTTCTGCCTTACTAGCGACATTTACAGCAAATCCATTAATTCAGAGCAAAACATGAGAATCATTTTCTGTAGTATCCCAAAAAATACCTTAACCATGGATGGCAGGAAGCTGAGCTGTAACTGGCAGACCTCTTGGCTGCTAAGTGATCAATTTAAAATCACTTTCTCAATCAAGGGAAATCATTATTAAATTTTTGCAATAATAATAATAATTGTTGCCTGCTATGTGGCCCATATTAATTACCATGTCAAATTAATTAAATGAAACCCACCTACAGTATGCCAAACTGACTTATTTTCTACAAAAACTTCTTGTTATGAAAGAATTTGAAGTTTCACCAGCAACTTTTTGTTTTTCACCTTCCATACACTAGATAAATCCAGAATACGTAACAATAGTTGCTATGGACATAATAAAATAGAGTAGAAAATTAGACCCTGATTGACATAAACTTTTCTCCCTCAAGAAGAGAGAAAACATACTAATTTAGAGAAGAGAGAAAACATACTAATTTAGAGAAGAAAGTGAAAATGAAGGAAGTGAAGACATCTTACAAGTGCTATGAAATGTACAAAGCAAACGAGCTGAAAATAGATGAGGGATAGGTTTTTCCATTTTTTTTTTTTCCATTACAGTCAGTCAACAGATTTGTTTGGGGTTTTTGGTTTTAGTTTGGGGTTTTTTTGGGAAGTAGGGGATAATGTCACTGGTACTCAACTGTTCACCCACAAAAAAGCATGTTGCTTTTGGTAAAAATATGATAAAAATATGACATGCTGCACCTGGAAGAACCCACTGACAAATGAGGCTGTCATGCCCTTCATTTCCCACCCTTTCTTCTGTGACATGAAAGTGGATGGTTCCTGGATAACACTCTGCAGTCCATCAGATAAAGCTCTCCTTTACTTCCCCACATTCTGGATGGGWTTATATACTCTTCAATGCCCTCTGTAACAATATGGGGCTTGGTCCCATATTGGTTCTTTAGTTATTGATATTTGTGAGACTTCTACACTGGTTAAATGGTTTGTTTACTGGAATTTGATATTGCAGCTCACGAAGAAAATCATTCCAGCTCTGGTTTGGTGGAAGGATTAGCATTTAATGTCAGTGGTCTAAACTCACTTGTGAACAGTGAATCATTGCTTTTATTACAAGAATAGGCTTATTTTAATGGGATCATAACAATCTCCAGWTTAATAATTACTCATTCAATTCAAAATGTAATGGTTATATATATATTTTGTTGTAGGTAAAAAAAAAATCTGTAAGGAAATGCAATGATGTAAAATCAATCTCAAGTCTAATTTCCCTCTGAGTTACATCAGTGCAATCAACTGAAATTATTTCTTCAGGGAGCTACTTTCAATAAAGAGTATCAATAAAAAATGCTTATAGACATTTTATATACCCATAAAAATTGTAAAGAATGTAAATATGAATATATACAGCAACTCTGTTGAAGCTTATACCTACCTTGAGACTACACAGTAACTTTGGGGATGAAAGTGCTAGCTGGCAAAATATAAAACATCTTGAAAAACAGAGATTTTGGCTAAGATACTCCACAAATGTATTCAAACCTTGCTTCTTTCATTTAAGTGCTCAGTGAGGTGCCCAATCTGACACAGAGATGCTGCATACTTGGTGCAGATAAACATAACCAGTTCAAAGGGTGAACCAGACCTGCCAGGCAGGTGTTGGTCTGCCAGCAGTGCCCTGGCTGCCTCCAGGGCATCCAGCTCAGCAGCTGGGTCCTGCAAACCCCTGAGGGTCTCCACTGACTTCCTCTTGCACTGCTGTGCCACAGGCCTTGGTCTGGAAGACATAAAAGTACCTGTTTTACCTCTAAGGAATCCACAAAGGAAATCTGACCCTGATGAAATTAAAGAGGTATTTTGCCTTTAACATTACTGAGTTCATTATTTGATTTTTTTTTTCACTAAGATTTATACCCATACTTAACACACAAGATCTTACTGAGCTTCTCAGAGCACTGTTACTGTGAAACACTTTTCTCATAGGGCTCTGAGCACAATATCAGCTGCATAACCTGCTCTTTCTGTGCCTTTTTACACAACCATAATGAGGTTATATGGGATTTTCTGCTGTAGTCTGTTATTTTGGTCAAAACTTTTTTTCCTATCACTATTATAGGGACTTAGCAGTGTCTGTTTTGTTTATGGTAATAAGCACAGCACCCTTAGTGAATAGCAAAGAGACAAAAATATTTGTGACCAAAATTTTCTCTTCATTCAAAAGTTCATTTTTATCTTTTCCCTTACCTGCTCTGTTCTCATATTTTCTTTCRTTCAATCAAACTTCACCGACTTACTGCTGTGAGCAAGTGCTAAGTTTTATATTTGGCAAGTGCTAGGACTTTGGAAAAAGAGCACAGCTGGAGTAGATATAATGAAACAGCATTCTTCTGTACCAAAGTTATTTTGATGCTGATGAAAAAATCAAAACATACACAACAATATGGTGTATATTTATACCAGTTTAATGAGGCTCTATTCAAAAATCCAGCTGTGAAAATGTGATTAAGCTATATATGTAGTCTTCCAGCACGAGAAAGTAAATTCTTCATAGTAAAAACTGATTTCTCCACTTTACAGTTTGTATCTTGTCACTTAATCATTTCCTGGAGAACATTCACAAGCATGTAAGCACACTTTGGAGTTTGAATATGCTGCATGGAAAGCATAGCAGCTACTAATAAGCAGCACTTCATCAGTAGGGGGCTGAGCATCCATATAATTCTAGTTCCTGAAATTCTTTATTTATTTATTTACTGGGGGAGGGGAGTACTCCAATTTTCTGTCTTTATTTAATTTTTTTGTCTTTCAACAGAAAATCTTTAAAGCTAATACTGAATTACTTCTGTAGGTGGTGCCAGAGATGTTTTGATGGTTTTGCTTGCTTAGATTTGACTGTGTTTTAAATACTTGAAACATTTGACTGGATGTCATATATTATAGTTTTGAATCTCTCCTTGCAATCTCTTGAGTGTTTTTTGTCAGAAAATAAAAACAATTGTTATGCAATCTGAAAAGCAGTGGATGTCATTCACGTTCTCTGCTCTGTGGTGGCATAGTGTATTTACAGAAGGAACCAAAATTTTAAAGCAACAGCATGGAATCTTTTAAAAAAGCTTCTAATATTCTAGTTTATCCAAATTTGGGCTTTATGTCAAAGTTAAATAGAGACTTCATTATGAATATAGCAACTTCACTCATTCCATAGCTCGGGTTTGGTTTGGGGGTTTTTGGATTTTTGATTGTGGGATTTGGTTGGTTGATTGGGATTTTTTAACAGAGGAAAATGCTTTTCCTTGAATTCACATGGTAAGACATTGAAGGGTGAGGGGGACAATGCCTTAAGGACAAGAACAGATAGAGTCTGTAAATTCTATTATTATTTATTTGTATTATAACAGAGTTGCTTGGGGCTCCAGGCATTGAGCTAGAAGAGTGACAAAGGACAAGATAGTACCATCACATTATTGACAGGGAAGAGGAGCCAGAGGAAGCTGAAAGGAGCCACAGGAATCTGCAAAGGTAGAGAAACCAGTGTCCCACATGTTAAAAATGCTACATCTCATGAGAGGAATCTGCACTGAACTGAGAGACCTGAGCTCCTTAAGCTATGCTTAAGAGTAGAGGACTTAGCTGTGCTTTCCGTGATGGAGTGACAGTGTTTTCTACATAGCTGCACAGCTTCCAGGGGAGGTTTGGAGTGTATCTCCTTTCTTCACTCAGATCCCCATGGGACAAACTATTATTTGATGACTAAGGTCTTCTGTGGAAGAAGAGGTGTTAAAATCCCCTCACTCATTTATATATCAAATCCCTACCCCAGGCAGTTCTGTTATTTTGTAGGATTGGTGCTCAAGCTTCCTATTTGGGAATTGTAGTAATTTTTCACTTTACAGAGTCACTGTGAAAGTAATATATTAAATATCAAGACATGAAAAAAAAAAGCTTATTTAAGGAAGTCCTTCTAAGTCACCTAGATAAACAAGAGTTAGGAAATGTATAATAGACCTGGAAAAGTAAAGTATGAGAAGAGAGAAGAAATGAAGACAAGAGTTCTTCTTGTCAGCAGAAGGAAAAAAAAAGGGGAGTGAGGAATAATTCTCTACCTGGGAAAGCAGGGTTGTAGTTGGAGTTTTCTGGTTTTCCTTTAGAGGTAGGAAAAAAGAAATTTTTAGATTATGGTTTCCTCTGCACATTTGAATTAAACATCTTCATTCCTTCAAAACATGTCAGCAGGAACAAAGTCTGATGCTAAGAAGCTTTTTCATCAGGGAATGCMTTCTCCGTCTGAACAGAGGATTGAAGACTGAAGTAGCATTTCCTATGGATGCTTGTTGCATATTATTTTCAATATTTTATCATTCACCTGGATATGATTTTGACTGTATTGACTTTGGGGACAGGCAAGGAACACATCAGGCTCTGCAATTTTATATATTTATTGCCTGTAATAGGATGATGAGATGGGAATAAATAATAAATAACCACAGGAATGCTAAACATAGACTACCAAACTGACTGCTTCACAATGGAGCCTTGTCACCCAGAGCATGTAAGTACATTAACAGTTTGTTCTCAGACACATCAGTGGAATAAGATATAAGTGAAAGGAAAGARTTATAGTAACAGCAGTCAAACAAAAGTCAGGAAATAGTAATCTGCACATTTCCCCACTGTGACACTGACATCAAAGTCTCTGATTCCAATTGTTTCAAAATGAGCATGTTGGAGTCTTCAGAGAAGAGACAGAAGCTAATTATGCCACATTTTGTCTCTTCCATGCCATGGTTCAGAAGCAAATGGAAGCAATAGCATTCCTGACACTGTGCTCTATATCAAGTTCATTCCTGTGAAGCCGAAATAATTCTGGAATCTGTGAATTTATTTTCAAAGGTAAAACTTTCATTGCAGGACTTCAGCAGACTCTGCTTTTACTGCCATTCCTCCCTTGTCTGATCCAGTAAAACATATTGACAAGATAGAATTATTTTCATCTGTAATTGATGCCAAACGTAAAATTTAAGCTTACAGGCAGTCTGTCTGACCCCAAAACTCATATGCCCACTAAACAATTTATGTGAGAGAGGAGCTCATAAAATCATCTAGGCTCATCTCCTCCTAGCAGGGCTAACACTAAATTGGAGTTACTCAAGACACTGTCCAAGTAGGTATTGAAAATCTCCAAGGATGGAGACTATATAACCTTTCTAAGCAGCCTGTTACAATGTTTTATTCCAATTTTAAAAAATAAGAGGACTTTATGACCTCTATCACCTTAAACCACAGTTACAAAAGTCACCTTTTCTTCCTACTTCCTATTCACAGTGCGTAAGCTTTAACATATAAATTCTGAGATGGTGTGAGGGCCGTTGATAGAGACACATTTGTTGCCTGAATTCTRCATTTAAAAGTTCAATGTTGATAGCTGTGACTGGAAGAAGACAATCTTTAGAAATGTTTGTCTGTAACCAGCTTGAGCAGGAAGGTTGGACCAGATGACCCACTGTGGATCCTTCCAACCTGGYCCATTTGGGGATTCTGGGACTCTGTGATCAAAAGAAGTTCTGCTTCCTGATAGTCCAGAGACCAGGGCACAGCCGCCACTGAGAATCCTGGTAAATGTTACTGGCTTGGTTTACTGTGCCRTGGCACATGCATAGCTCTTCTGTCATACTTCTCTCATACACCCTGGAAGGTCACAGACTGTTCCGTGGCTCCCCGTTGCATCCTCCTCTTACTGAACATCAGAAGTTGTTCCCTGGTCAGGGGAGGAGTTGATGGCTACTTCTTGTTTCACCTGGCCTTGGAGTGGCTAGAATGGTTCTAGAAAATATGCCTTGATCTTCCTTTACTTTGGAAGGACTATGAGCCTTTATTTAAAAAATAAAGATTATTCTATTGCTATTAAATCATATATATTATATTTCACTTCAAATGTATATTTCTATTTTCTTCACTTCAAAAACATATTTCTATTCCATTAGCARTATATAGTAGTGCATGGGTGTCTTTTAAGCATATGTGTAAAAACTCCACAAAAGAACGATGGCAATTCTTCTTGCAAATGATCTTAATRGTTTCATGAGGATTGCACATCCTTTAGTTGTAACATATGTCTCATACACCTATAATGCTGTGAGGTAATTACTTTTGCATAAATATATCCAGTTAAAACTTGTAGCAACATTAAGCAATGGCATTACTGTGGATGACCTATTAAAAGATACTGCGTAGRGAATGAAATGTCAACATCTTAGTCTACCCTCAGAAGAATGTAAGTGATAATGAGCCTCGTARATTAGCTTTCTTTATGCCAGTTAAATAGTTTGCAAATAGCGTCTAAGTAAGCAGTGTGCTGCTACTTTACTTGTCTTTGCTTTCGCATTTGCTCTGCTGTGATGAGACAAGCCATTGTACTGAGAGTGGTTTGCAGAAAACAGGGAAATGTCTATTTATGAGTTGCATTGTATAATACACACTTTATATTCTGGCTGGCTGTAAGACTTGTGAAGCAATACTGTTCACACGGTTCCCTAAATAATTCTCTGTTGTGATGAGCTGACAGACTTAGTAGAGTGCATTACTTGAAAGAGTAAACATCAAGAAGCCTCCAGGGGTTCTSTCGCTTCATTCATTTTACATTATCCCATTTAGCAATTGTAGTTACATCTCTGCAGCCCTAATAACTGCTCAAGTGAAGTAATGTTATAGTTCTAAAAGACATGAACCTACTGGGCCAAACATAATCATATTCAGGTTCCAATGATGGACRTGCAGAAATGCTAAAATGTACGTAACAGCAAGGGGATATGAGCTTGCCAAGTAATCAAAACAGACCAAAACTGACTCACTTCCTGATACAAACAGCTAAGACTTGGGATCTTTAAGGACTGCATTCTGTACAAAATTATAAATAATTGCAATTCACATCAATGTACCCTGAAATGGAAGCTTTTCTGGCTTGGGGAAGTTTTCTTTTAAGTCGATAGGGCTTTAAATTTCTAGTTTGTTTATTATTCAGTCACAGTCTGAAAGGGTTCTTTTCTCATGTGCAGCTMGAAACAGAAGAGCAACACTGCATTCATTACTGGCACCTTCACTGAGGCAGAATCTCTAGAGAGGTTTGTTAAGAGCTGTGAGCCTGTGTGGCTCAGAACTGGAACCAATGTTCTTTTATCACTGTTGGCCCTGTTACACTTGACTCCACCTCAAAAATTGCCATTGCACTTAAATAGAATCAGAACTTCTATAGCAAGAGCAAGCTTAWGGAGCTAAGCTCAAAACAGGGCCGAGTCAGGACTGACTAACACGTAAAGAGCACTGGATATTTTAAAGGAAGTTTACATGTATATAACTTGGGCTTATTTCTGTCTCTTTGTTTCTTTAGCTAAATCCGCTTTATATGTAGGTTAAAACTAAATATCAACTGATCACAAGAATCTTGTGTTGGAACCTTTCCTTATCTTCATTGGTGCTTAATCATGCCCAGCTGTCAGGTAAGGAAAGAGTAATCAGAGGAAGTTTGAAAAGRAAATCTGGTATCTTGATGGAGAAACTTTGCTTGGAAAAGTCCCTACAGTGGAGAAGGAATATAAATGAGGCAAGGCAGAAGAAAGAATCACTGAGCCTGCAGTGCTAGATAAWTAGGCTTCTGTAAATGTTAGGTTCATCTATCTAGACCATGAGTGTTTAACTCTTTATTTCAGGAAATATCACAGCAAGTTTTTAAGCATAGTTTGAACAATTTAACTTGCTCTAGTTACTCCTCATCTCGTGTTTCGAAATCCGCGAATCRGGTCCTGAAGCTCTGTCAGGCTGAATTAACCAATGGATCTGGCCCCACCCAACCTGCTGATCAGCACAGAGACACACACATCCCATGAGCTGGTCACTACAGCTCTTGGCTGACCAATCATTAGATGAATTTTGTAATCTTTTATTTGTACCTTGCCTTACTCATTTGAGAAAATTTGAGATTAACAGAGTGAAATTGCCCAAATCATTACACATGCATATACAAGCTAGTATATTTACCTCAATTAAATTTATTATGGCAAGGTTTAGTGGGATGAGATATCTGTTGATGTACCAAGAGTACTTTATAGTTGAAAAAAAATAATTTGTCCTTCTGAGGTTTTGTTAGTAACCKTAAGGGAAACTGTATAGAAAAAACCAAGTTTTATTAAGAATAAAAACACATCTAAATGTGGAYTTTGGAAACATGCATTCAGAATAAAAACACTTCTTTGGATCAAACTGGAGTATTGTAACACAGAAGAAGAGTATTTTGCAGTGTTAGATAAAAGCTAGGACACATGCACCTCCAGTCTGTGCTTGAAGGATCAAACCCCAGAAATGTCAGCTTTGTTTCAAAGTAGGAGAATGAATGCATTCATGCAGATAAACTCAAGTTCTTTGGCAAACCCTCTCAGCACACTGCTTTAGTACGAATAAATAAAAGTAAGCCAAATGCATATTTAGAAGCCATGAAGGTGGTATCTTGGACAAAAAATTGAAGAGAGGCAAATATCCTCAATTTTTTAGGCCAATCTATAAAACTGTTTTTAGTCATTGATACAGTCTTTGCTACTCCTATTTGTATGGAACTAATTAACTGCAAATTCTCTTTCCTTTTAACTTATGTACAAAAGTAACTAAATATTTATTTCATACACAAAGAGTTAAAAAGGGATGCAAATGAAAATATCTTCTTAATGAAAATACYTTCTTATTCTTTCTAGTCTGTTATATTTAAGTAGTGGAGTAAACTGGGGCTACAAAACGTGCTTTTTTGGAAGCTTCCCTCCTTTTGGGGGTACTATAATAAAGGAAGATGGATAAAAATACCCTCTAGTAAACCTATATAATGTTGTCTCTTCTGAATGATGGGTTTTGACAATTTAGAGTCAGTCTTCAACCTATGCAAGGCTTATGATCATCGTAATTGGTTCTTCAAACTCAGAAGGCTACAGAAATGTTTATCAAGTTCTGATGATTAATTAATTTTTAAATATTGTGATGAAATAACAAATTGATAATACAGTAGTATAAACCAGGGATCACTTTTTGTTTGTCGTGGAAGATTGATGAATTATTACATCATTCACAATACTTCTCAACAAGATGCCCACACTGCAGGGTACCAAATAGTGGATAATCAGGGAAASCCTTTATCCTTTACTAAACTGATAAAATAATATGATGAATAGAAGAAAACTACAAAGTGCTGAGTTACTATGGTGATAAAGGTGACATAAGGACTTCTATAGAATGGTAGAAGATCTAAAAGCACAGGGAATTTTTCTTATTAAATATGCACTAGTCAAGCTTTCTGCTTTGTGTTAGCTTGCTCACATGCAGTCTCATATATTCTGTTTTTTAATGTCCTTTGRGTAATTACTTATTTATTTCATACAAATCATCTAAGTAAACACAGGTTTAATATAACTAGTTACTGAAGTTTATATATCTCTTGGGCTTTTAGTGTTGTCTGATTAGATTAAGGAGAAGAAAAACATACCAAAAAATCCTAGTTTTCTCAAGTTTCCCCTTAACTCCTATAATTAAGTCAGTAGTGTGCATATTTAATAACAATTTGCTTTTCTATGTCCTCATATATGCTTGAGTCATATTTTGTAGATGTATATTTTCATTAGATTAGGAAAAAAAAAGGGGGAAATGTAGATTTTTACTGTATGTATTAAGCTCTTTCTGTTAAGACTGACATAAGAATAACCTGACRCCATATGGGATAAACAAATCTGGCTTTAAATACTAACTCAGGTTTGAACATTTATCCTGTATATACAATTGAATTGAATTCCTTCTCAAAGCCAGCACATCCAAAATTAGAGTGAGATTATTCTCTGAGGTTGTGTATATCAGTAGTGGTGTCGTAGTGAATATAGAATAAACTGGTTGTCAGAAAACTGGATCATGAAAAGCACATCTAACACGTTAACTTCACTCATTGTACTGCAGCCTGCAGTCTTAGTCAGCAGGCAAATATACCTAGTCTGATTTTTCACCCTTCTCCCTCCATCCTGTAAATAAATCAAATGAAGCAATTTATAATTTTCCATTAAGTAATTCACCTATTGTTCTCTCAGACCCTGTTTGATTCTCATCTCTCCTTTCTGTCATTACTTTTCAATCCCTTAAATTCAATTCCTCTTAAATTTTGTGTAGCTTTACATTTTCTCTTACAAATTAGCTCTTAGAGATTATTACCACGTTTAAAAATGTTCTAAGTAAAAATTTTCAAGCTTTTATTTATGTTCTTAAAGAATATTGCAACATTTGCATCTTTCTTTAAAAATATTTTTAAGTAGTATTGCGAAAAAGTTCCTGATCTCCCATATAGACTTAAGTAACACTCTCTTTAKCTTAATTAAAAAAATGTCGATTGCTGTACTGCCAATCAAATGGGTGCTTAGAAGATCAATAAAGTGTTATCATGTTAGCAATACATACAYTTTAAATGCAAAAAATAATATTAAAATATTTATATAATTTTTGGACACACTTAAATAAGAAAGGTAAAAATAATGTTATAAACCACTAATATATTGTCTTGGGGTGACTTTATGATGCTGAATTGTATTCCCATTCTTCTGTTTAGCCCTGAAGTAAGCTCTGTGCTTTTAAAACTAGATCTGAGAGTGAAGGGGGGGAGAAGGAGAAGTGGTGAAATGTCTGAGGTGACTGTGTTCAAAAACATAGAGATGAGAGTTTCAGCTCTCTCTTCACACAGACTGTGTTGTCTGCAGCATGGACAGCGGGAGAGACCTTTCCTTTGCTTTTAGTTTTTTAGCTTAGCTGAGGCAGAGAAGTTCCCCGGACWGTGGCTTTTCTTTTTCTTGGRACTGATCAGCCTGCTCTGGACTGAAAACCCARAAAAACACTGGGATCTCACACCTGTGGCCCACCAGGGCTGGGATGCTGCATTTTTCAGTGCAGGGGGGACTGATAAGAGACTGAGMAACCTGAGATACACCCCATGGCAAGGACCCCCTCTGAATTTTCCATCTCTTCAGAACAATGAGAAGTTTCATTGATTAATACTATTCATTTTTTCATGTTTGTGAATACTTTGCTTGTTAAATAAACATTTTTTTCCATTTTTCTCAAGGGAGGTTTATCTCCCAAGCAGGTGGGGGGAAGGGCAGCTGAAGGGAACATCGGTTTGGAAGTTCCCTTCAAAACTTATCCCAAACCAGGACATATATAAATACAAGTAAAATCATTAAAATGTTATTTATGATAAATATAGTGATAATTCCAATATAGTGAAAAAAAGAAAACATAAACACAGGTTTTTGGTCAGTTTAGATGAAGACATTGAAGACAAGCATAGAGACAAAATATTTCTATCTCCTTTGCTTTTTGACAAATTACCATTATCATAGCTGTTTCAGTATTTTTATAATCTAAACATTGCAAAGAAAAATARCAAGAGAGATAACTGAAAATTACGTCATTTTATTCCCAAAATATGTATAGAAACCTAATTTTCAGATAGAGGAAATACAGAATTCATCAAATCCCATTTCATTAAATTCGCAGCTCAAACCTAGAGTTGCAAAAACCTAATCTATGAAGCTGTAGGTGGATACATGATTCACAGGATCAGGTCCTAAAAAATCAAACTTTCTTTGCACTTAGTTTGGGAACCAGTGCATTGCATCTCCTTACCTTGAGTGAATTTCAGCACATCAGACTTTCAGATGTACCTCAAACACTTGAAAACAAAAAGCATTCCCTTTCAAAGTTAAATTACTGCAGTATGGATCTCAAAATAGTTTTCAAAACTGATTATAACTCTGATAAATCATAGCAATTGCAAGAGGTTTTTTAACTGCTAAATTTTATATCACCTTAGCAGTTTATGGCAACAATGTTGTTGAAATATGCTATTAAGTGGATGGAAAGTAAATGGATGGGTTAAATGACTCACTGGAGRAAGTTTGTAGTTTTGGGTTTTTTTGCATGTGCCATAACCTTTTAACAAAGAGTTCCACCACTGAGAATTTGTTGGAATAAGCAGTCTCATTAGCCAGCCAAGCTTCAGGCTTCTAGGCACTTATTACCTCTTTCTTTGATTGGATTTTATTTTGTTTACCAGATTAAACTTTTTAATATGGACTAGCAGTGAAAGAGAACAGAAGTAAACAAATCATTATGCTCATGAGATTGTGGGGGACAAACAAATTCATCATTTAAAGGATACACAACAGGTAAGGCAGCACAGTGTGTGTCACATACACRATAGGGAAAAATTACTGTTACATTTCACAAGGACACAGACTCCAACTTCTTGTTAGGATTTCGAAGTAGTAGCATATTAATTTGYTGTTGTGTATTTATTAAAGCATGAATTGCTGTCATCTTGCCCTCAGTTAGAATTATCTTTCAAATATTCACTTCTTCTGCATTCCTTGGGGACTCACAGATTTTTTTTACAGGTATTTAGTCCTACAATTCTTATATTTACTTATCTTGATAATCTAATTCCATCTAATTCTGGTGATAGAGTTGAAGGAAAGAGGCMCATGAATAACCTTATGAAATCATAAATTCATAGAAAACATAGTCTGAAACAAACCCAAGAAATTATCTATTCCATATTCCTGCTGTCAGGCAGCCCTGTCTGAACTTGTTTTATTTGTTCACCCCAAAACTTCTAAAAATATGAGTTAATATATTTCATGTAGGATTTCCTAATTCAAGCAGTAATTTAAACAGTAGTTATACCTTGCTTGTAAAATATTAAATAGTGTAAGATTTTCAAGCACAGGAATCGTCACATCATGGTTACCGGAAACAAAAGACTAACTGATACCCATTTTCTCCCCACACTGTAGGTCTTATTGGCCAGACTACAAATGCAGTCTTACCTGAAATTCTGAATACKTCATAGATATGAAAGCCTTTCCTTATAGGTTACAGGATTTAATGCTGGATAACACACCTAGCAGCAATCAAGGTATTGACTCCATTCAGATSCACTGTGGAGCTTGGTGAAGATATTGCAATCAGCCTTACTGGGAAAACCATCTGAGAGGGCTGTCAAAGGCACTGAGAGCACCTCTGCAATTACAACAATTACAACAGTTATGTTKTAGATATTCCCAAAGGTATTTCTTTGCCTAAGAGTAATCAACTATGCCAAGGAAAATTTAGGTTTCATAATTCCTGTGCATAATGTTTTTAAATGCATGCCCATGGTGCCCAACTCTTAAAATCCAAATGCCCTTTAAAAATAAATATTAATTTCAATATAGTTCTGGCAAGGGCTATAGTGTAGAAACAGTACAGTGCAGGATTCCAAAGGACTCACTGATTTAAGGGGAAAAGTGAAAATCTGAGAGGGTTTCYTTATAGAGTATTTGCTCTTTCAGTATGTGAACTACAGAACAGTTGCCTTCAGCCCTTCTTTCCTGCCCCTGCAAAGCATCCAAGACMGATGACAGATGGAGCAGTGGTATCAGGTAGGACCCTCATTCCTGATATAGCAGAATTACAAAGATTCTTTCCCTTTGGATGTAAACCCAGGAATTTTTTCACATAAAACAGTACATACAAAACCTAAAGGTTCAGACATTATTTTTCATTATGTGGCAGAGTGCCAGGCAAGTTCTTCAAAAGGAAAAAAGAACAAACTATAGTCCCATAAGGTAATGCATCCTTCTATACTTCCAATACAAGCAACAAGCACTGGGAGAGGCTTTTCTTTACTTGTTCTCATGTGCTGAGTTTGGAAAGTGTCTAGGCTGTAAGCCTCCTGGAAATGGATTAGTATCTGCAAAGCATGGGTGAGTGCAGAATGAGCCTTTTTCAACAGAAAAATCCCTCAGTAGCTTTCCTAAATTCCCAACTAGCTTGAATTAGTATGTCTATCACATAAAGGGTGATGCCAGATGCTCACAGGTAGGAGGCTTAGGTAGCTGGGTCTGCTCCCACACAATGAATTTAAAATATAATAAGATTCTTTCACATTTATTACATTTTCAAACAGCCACAGAAACAAAACATTTTTCAAAAGTGGTCATACAGTTTCAGTATTATTTTGAGCTTTCCAGCCAGGAATGTTTTCATCAGGCTGATTAAATTGCTTCCCAGCAAAACTATTCATCCCTTTAAAAAGTATACATCCCATGATTATGAACTCCTGGGACTCAGTTCTGACCATATGTGCAGGAAAGGCACAAGCTCCCTGGGCTGGATGCAGCCATGGTGGTGACAGCAGATCTGAGTGTGACATTCAGCATATGCCGTGCCTATAAGGCATATGCTGGGACTGTTCTCACTTCCCTGACCTGGTAAATTCATCATTACATTTAAGCCCTTTACTTCCCAAGGAGTGGTCCACATGGGTTGCCAGTACTCACACCRAGTACAGTGGTTTGCTGCAGAAGAAGTAGGTTAATGTTCAGTTATTTGTGAGGACATTCCATTCCTTATGATTTAGGCTTTATATTTTCAATGGCAACAGAGCTAATCCCCAAACCTTATTCTAGAAAAAGTTCTCTTGAATTCAGTAGTAGTTTTGCCTGAATTACTTTATAGCAATTGGTTTTATGTCCCCAAAGCTCTCCATTAAACCTTAC
The DNA here is from genome assembly GCA_003546035.1 of Mixornis gularis. Taxonomy (NCBI): domain Eukaryota; kingdom Metazoa; phylum Chordata; class Aves; order Passeriformes; family Timaliidae; genus Mixornis; species Mixornis gularis. Next base: position 2,654,770 of record QVAJ01000052.1, on the reverse strand, counting down.
AGCAYGTCAACCAATTTTAAGGACAACACCTGCAGCATGACATCCATCAGCAGAGAACGATGGAGCATGGAACGATGTTTCATGGCATGCCACAGGTGTATAGCCATCCCTGCAAATGAATCTGCAGCTCTAAAAGGCCCCTCAGGGGTATGGCTACACCTCTGCTGTAAACAGATTGTGTTCTCTGACCCTAAGGACAAGTGACATGGAATGGCTTGCATCCATTTGGCTAAAACTTTGTCTCCCCYACAGCAGAGTAGAACTGTTCATACACCCCCCTGAAAGAACTTGAGGCTACCCACAGACTGAGCCCAAGAACTCTGGGAAAATGATTCCTGCAACAGAACAAAATTATACCAAGTAGTACACTAGCACTAAACACTGCAGTTACCCACTGGACCAGCAACTGAGCCTAAGCCCTGTCTCTGTTTAGCTCACCACCACCAATAGCACCAACAAAGCCCAGTTTATTTGTACACACTCATGAAGATTTGTTAGTAAGCTCCAGATTCATTCAGTTGAAGCTAAAAGCTAATTATGTGTGTTTATATAAAAGTTATATGTGACACTGAAGAGATAAAATATTCATTATGACAGCATGAAAGAGTTTCCTTTATGCCTAAATGAAGCCTTTAAAAATAAATGAACAATGTATTCTAAAAATTAAATACCTGTTTTCTCCAACCACGTCCCACAGCTTAGTTATGCAATTGGGAATGCTTCATTTTAATTTTGTGCATTGATTTCAGATGGCATTAATAAAATATTTCCTTTTACTGTAAATTATTAATAGAATTTGTTAACACTGACATGCACCTGAAAACYTACAACCATTCAATATACCACCTCACCAAGAAATCAACAAGATTATTTCCTGAATGGGCTAGTGACAGACACTTCTGCTAAAAATCTGCATTTTTAATTRTACAATAATTCTAAATTCTTCCAGAACACTCCCCACTCCCCAGMACCAGCCCAGTCATATGTATTTCTTTGACAGATGAGGTCTCTGGTTTTCATTGGATTAAATAGTGCTTGCAGGGAATACCATCAGCCAAAACAATAGCAGTGGCTGTTCCTTAATTTCACTTAGCCTGCAATACTTTCATTCGTAAGTGTTAAATTGGAATTGCCAATATTAACTTACCAAAGAGCTGGAGGAAGAAGTTTATGTGCTATTTATCCTCAAGGGTCCAATTCAACTGCATCCCTGTAAAATGTCACTGACCCACTTCATCAATTACTGAAGGCAGGAGTGGGAGCTTTACATTCCTCCTGATTGTACCAGCCAAATAGACCTTCTCTTTTTTCCTTTGTGTGATAACCAGACTGCTCAAAAAAACCAATTTTTGTAAGTCTCTTTGCATTAAATTCTGCTTCTATCATTCTTAACCACAGACTTAAGAAAAAGCTGGCCATTAAAAGATACATGAGAGACCTGTTAATAGCAAACTACAGAAATTGTTGAGAGAGTCTCAGCCATAASGACAAAATACAGCTGAGAAACTTTAAAGCTGTAAAATGATTTAATTTCAGTGTTTTGTATTGAAAAGTGATACTGCAAGATTTTGTAACTTGAAAGTTATGAAGATATTTTCTCATCAGGTAGGCAGATATTTTGTGAAGCATACATGCCTCTAAGGGCAAATTCTGTTGACTATTTGCTTTTCATAGGCTTATACTGCTTTAYGCATATTATTTAATAATAATATTTAATATTCTGATTTTTGCTTCCAGGTTTCAAAAGTTATGAATTCTATTCAAATGCTGATTACACTGCAAACAATTAAAAATCTCTTAGAGTTAAATAAGCTGTTCCTGGCAGCTGGAGAGTAAGGAATATTTTCTTATAATGTGTCACAATGCTTTTTTCCTTCACATCTACTGRAAAGATGACACATTTTGATGTCATTTTTTCCCTATAATTTTAKCATCTAAAAGAAAGACATATAGTTCCAGTTTATCAGTGACACTTAATAGAAAGACAAAAACGCATTTCTACAGAGTAATTCCTGCCATCCTAGGACACATGTCATTCTGTCATTTGGTGATTATCCTCCCTTATTTCTGATCTGCTGCACAAAAGTAATCTCAAGCGACGTGACAGGTATCATCTTTTTCCATGCCCAAGTCTTTTGTGCACAGGATCCTGAACATGCAGTCTCTTCCCTGTGCCACATGGCGTGTCCATCAGGTGTGCACTGTAAGAGCAATGCAGCCAGCCTGGGCTCCTCTAACCAGCCATGGAAGTCTGCCCAGGAGGAGCAGCTCTTGATGCAGCTCTGGACTTACTTATGTGACCCTGAGGAGGCAAGGAACTGTACTGCTGATGGAGTTTCTTTGGATGAGGGCAAGATGGTGCATTGCTTTCATGAGTCAGAAAAAAAAGTTGTTTTAGCCCAATGATGATGCAAGCTGACAACCACATGCAGGWGTTTCATCAGTTAAAATAACAGCCTCTGAAGGAAAAGTAAATGTTAGGAAAGAGAAAATAAAAATGGGGAAAGGAAAAAAAAAAAAGCAGTGATTTACTGATGAGTGGCATTGATAAAATGGTGGGCTTTTCCCCACATACAGGTAGGCAGCCTGTTCAACAGCAACTGTTAGAAGAAATCTCCTGTTCATTCACTGGATGAGAGAGTTTTCACTACTGTGTATTTAAGTACTGGAGGGGTCATGTTAAAGAAGAAACAAATTATGTGTGAAAAGCTCTGGCAAAAAGACTGGTAARTCAAAGAAAAATTTCTTTTATGAACATACTGTGAAAAGTACTGGCCCATGTTCTACATCACAGGTGGACTGACTGATCATAATAATCTCTTCTGGTATTACAGTAATATGTGACATATGACTGCTTAAAATATGTCCAAACTACTTCTTGCAATTTACTGGGAGAATAATTTCTATGTCTACTTCAATTCCAAACAATACTAAATTATTTTTAAAAATGTTTAGAATGTGAAACTTAAGTTACTTTATTGAAAGCTTTATGAACTTTTCCAAAAAAGCTTAGATTAGAAAAGCAGTTTGGGGTGTGGTTTTTTCTCCAAAACTGAATTTTAACATTTCTAGTTGCATTGTAGATACAAATTTTTGTGAACCAAAGTAACTGACACAGCTTGTTTCAAATCTTGATATATAAGGTAATGAGAAGGATTAATTTCTGAGGGCTAGCAAAAGCGAAGCTGCTTATACTATAAAAAATATCTGCTGCTAGAAACTATGGAAAGAGTTCTTCCTAGGAAATTAGATGGACACTATTAACAGTATGAAAGAAGCAGCATGCCATTGAAGTGTAGGACCTCTTCCAAAATGATTTTGAGTGGGGGGAAAAGTAGCTATAAGAGTAAAATAGGCCATCAACAGCAAGGGACACAGTACAAGTCTTATTAATTTTATTTCCTTCCAGAAGGGAAAATCTAGAGTAAGCAAGGATATCAATTTTGAGAAGTTCAGGTCATCCATCTTAGTGAGCAGAAGGGAGTTTAATGGAGATCCTTCTCTGACTACCCCTCTGATCTCTCCTTCATCCATCATTAACAACAGACRCTGTTCTCAAAGTTGTTGCTGTAATTGCTTTTGAGGATCCTTTTCTGCRAAGGGGTCATTGCTGCAAAACACCCATCCCTGTGAGGTGCAGGCAGCAGATTGAGCTGTCTCAAGGTGTGAGCTGCCCACAGATTAACCTGGAAGAGGAAACAGTAAGTTATAGCTGCTCAGATGGCTGGTGTTCACTTACACAAAGCTATAATACCTCAAAATTGTATTACATCACCTAATTCACTCCTCAGTTGAACGGCTTTGTCAAAGATGCACAGAAAAATGTAAAATATGATTGAAAGTTTTTGTGCTGAACATTGACTTGCACATAGAGAAAAATAGGTACTAAGAAGTATTTCTTTTCAAAACTCTTTAAATCTCTCATTTTATTCATTGTTAAGATCAAGAGACAAAACTTGTTCATAAATTCTGGCCTTTCTTTTACCAGATGTATCACACAGGCAGACAAAAGAGCTAACACAAAAAACTGCAGAGAGGACCTGTCTCCAAGGAGAAAACATAACTGACCAAACTACTATTAAACTCCTTTTAACTGTTTTTAAATGAAAACAATAGGTATTTTAAATCTATAAAACAGGAATAGTAACAGGCCAGGCTGTCAAATAAAATCTTTCGGGTTAGAGTAGGGTAAAAGATTTCCCCATAGCATAAAACCTGGCAAAAGCAAATATGAAGGACAACTCTTCAGAGTCTTTGAAAGCCCGAGAATTGAAGGTACCTTAGCCAGCAGCAAGCCATCCCTTTACCAACTCACTGTGTAGCAGTTCAGACTTTCTAAGTGATGCATGTGAATCAGTGCAGGTCTGCTCTGAGGATATTAAACCTGTCTTTGAGTTAATGCCTGTGGAGTGAACATAGCCCTGCCACACTTTCACAGCTTCCAGTGTCAGTGCTGGCTTATGTACAGCTAACGAAGGATTCCTGTTTCTCACAACACCAGACTTAAAGTTTCCAGCATGCGTTCATTTGTTATGCCACAGTTGGTGTCAGCTGAGGAGAACTGTCCTGGACACCACAGTAATACAATCTGGCAAACTACCTGCAACACTGTACAACTTTTAATTCCCACTTCTTTTAATTTTTAGTGCTAGAAACATGAAACCTGAAGGACTGATTATCAGATGCAATACTTTCATACACCCTTGTTTATGCTGTGACCTATATAGACATGAGAAAAATGTTATCCATGAGTAATGTAAATGTGACTTCATATTGTATTGAGGTCTTACAAAATCTATTTTAACTGTTGCTAGTCCCTTTGGTGTGCCCAAATTCCCCACTGAGGTTTTCCATCACCTAGAATATGAAAGAAATGATGATCATTTTTTGTGTGCTTAGCTCTGACTAAGCATTTGTTTTTATTGATCCCAAAGATCTAATTAAATAAAAAGAATAAGCAAATAAAAAGAAGAATCACTTCTGAGTGTGTTTCCAGACACTTGATGAATCAACATTATTATTTCTACAATGTCTTAGGCATATGCAGTGCTTTGCAATGCTAACAGCAAATGATCTGGCTTTGCCCACAGAACTCAGGGGAAAGTGAAAAGGCCAACACTGACCTCTGGCATCAGATAGGCCATGGAAAGAGAAGGCACTCTGTGGAACAAATTAATACAGTCTTGTTAGCAGATGGGAAAAAAATAGCTCCTGCTGGTTTTGTCTGAGAGGCATATGAAACGGTGGTGCTGTATCTCTTAGGGCTGCTAAAGTGTTATTCTTGTCAGTGGAAACTAATCAGTACCCCAGAGTGGACTGTACACCCATACTGGGACTTGTTACAATCCTGTCTTTTAAACAGTTCTAGCCAGCTCCCTTCTTTTACCATCTCTTCTTAGAGGCTACAGCTCATTTCAATTTTTTGTCTACCAAAATTTTCCCATCAGTACAGAATTCCAGTACCTGAGTAGAGCAACACTTTTTGGCTAAAACACATAAGAAGAGAAGGTTTATTTAACATATCTAATCTTGAGCTTGCGAATTGAGTTCAAGGATCTCCACCTGGACTTTATGAGAGAGCACCAGCAAGAACTGTGTTTCTCTTGCATGCTCCATCCTATGCTCCATTGGAAGCAAGGAAAATAGAGATATGGTCACTGCTGTGAGGCACCTTTGGCACTTCACGAGCTTCTGAGATGCCATTAAATCTTTTTGAGTCTCACAGGAACCACTGCTCTCTGAGACCTCCATGCCTTCAGAAAAATTAATTTGATTCTTGCAGACAGAAAAGTCTGCAAATGGATTTTCCTGAAAGTGAAAATAGATAATATATATTACCCAGGATGTCTTTTTATCTTTATTTGGATTAACTTCACCTCAGGAAGAGCTTCTTTTTAAACCTTTAGCCATATATCATATTTTTCTCAACTATTGGTCTAGACTGAAGGTGCCATCCTCAAAACAGTTCATTCCACTTACAAAGCTGTAAGCAATTTTCATACTACATTTTCTACATTAATCCAGCAGTGTATTGGACACGAATGATGTATGGATTAAACTAATCTGTTACAAATTCTTAATGGTGACAAAGAAGAAAGGGGGAGGAAGGAATTCTAGGTGTTAAGTTCAGTTGTTGGTTATACAGAAATATGAAGTCAAGAGACAAGTTGAATATATTAAACAACTTATAGCAGAAATGACAGAAGAGTCTAAAATAAATAAAGAATTAATATTGGAAAACAAAAGAGAAAAGAACTTACAAGAGAAACTCAAGGAAAACAGTGTTAACAAGGTTGAAAAAACAGAGGGCTCAAAATAAGATACTACAGGAATGGCCAAAGCATCAAGACAAAATCATGAAAAGAATGGAAGGTCAAAAGCAGAGAAGAGAAGGTGAGTCATGAAAGGAAGTCAACGTAGAAAAGCTGATTAAAAAGAAAAGCTCTGATCTCTCACTGGAATAATTTAAAACTACAGTCAAAATGATGAAATTGGAGCTAAGTGGCCTTCCAGCAATGCAAAGGAGAGGATCAAGAAGTGAAAAAAAAAGCAGAAGGGAAAAGAGCAAAAGTTAAGGAAAATTTAAAAAATAATATAGTGGAGTATGGACTACTATATGTGTGTCATTGTGGGAATTTTTAGACCATACATACATCCCACCCACAGAAGCAAGGTGAGAAAGACCCCAAAAACCTATAAGGAATTCTGTCAAGAATCTCACTTTACAAAAATCTTTATCTTCATTGCAGAATTGTCTGCCACCTCAGGCCCTCTATTTTCTCGCCAATAACACATCTGAACACTTACTTTGCCTTTCTATTGTGCCAAAATGTAGTTTTCTTTTCCTGTAGCAAGAACATAGGAACTGATTTCATTACAACAGAACAGATTTCTATTGTTACACTGGAAGTTACATTATAGCTTAGGGATAGTTCCATAAAATGTGTTTACAACAATGGATAATTGTTGATTTTAAACTTAATTCTTAAGAATCATTGCTTGTGTTTCTATGCAAATAAATATAACATGAGTTCTTCCTTTCTATCAGTGAAGTTATTTGGTTTTGACATAAAACAATTAGTAAGAATATGATAAAATGTGATTTAAAAAGCAAAGTAATTTGTGTCCCATATGGGCTCTTCCTTATGGAATACATTGTAAATTAAAGACTTTTAAAAGCCATTAGCTACTTTTAAAACAATAATATTCAAATTTGACAGCTAGGATCACTAACTATTTGAATATTCTTAAAAGGAGGTAATCGTACCATATCTGCAGCACCTCTGTGATATTTTACATAGTTTTTATGCCACCTGGTGGTCAAATTTCTAATCGGTTCACCCCGGGCGGAACACCCCGGGCTCGGACTGTCCCGGGGGAAGGTGGGTGCGGCTGCGGTGTGGTGGGAAGGGTGGCGGACTGGGGCAGGCTCACACAGGGAACAGCTGACATCCACACCAGCTTTCTCCAGACCAAAGAGAAGGGCAGTCGCTAGTAAAATTCCCAAACAACAAGGTAAGTGGTGGTAGCTGGTCTGTCTCATGCCTCCAGATATGTTTGGGCTAAGCTCTTCTTTCTGTCGTTTGTCACTGGGGCTTCAGTTCATGTGACTGGCATTGAAACAGGCAACTCCCACAAGTTGTCAATTAACCATAGGTCAAATGTTTCATTTTTTTCTTGAATCAGGAGAAAATAATAGCACGTGCTATCTTAGAGTTTAATTACACATTTCTGAAGAGATAAAAGCAAGAATTCTCTTTGGTTTGTAAAGATMAAGTGTCTGTTTGGGACAGATGAATATCAGCAACAAAATCAAGTTTACCTTCAGGTCCATAAGAGTATAATACTTTCTGCACTGGGTCAGACCAAGGATCCAGCTGATCCAATACTTGTTTCTGGTACAGGATATCACCATGAGTTAAGCAGTCAAGTTTCATGTACTTACGTGCTGAGAGCACAGTCACTTACCTGAACATCTCTAGAGACTATTTCAGATCCTTTGCTTCAAATAGATCATCCATTTTTATGGGTTAACACCCAAATTAAATTTTCATTTGATTTTAGTGCTTCCCTTTCCAGAGCCAAGGAGGTCTTTTAGCCTCCGCAAGCCTACTTTTCAATACAGATCAACATGAGAAATGCCCAAGGAATGAGCATTAAGTATAGACTGATTTTTTCCTTGATGTGTCTCACAGCTCTAGAGGATTTCTGAGCAGGGGGGTTACATATGAAGCAATCGCTATGTTAAAATACATATTTTTTTTAAAATAAGACTATTAATTTACTTTATATCAGTATAATATTTCTACACTGCTGGGATTTTTTTTTTCTAAAATTCTTTGGAGTCCTAGAAATGGCTTTTTCCATAAAAGTTCTTAAAAGATCATAAAATGATGATCCATTCAATTCCAGCCCATGCCTGTTGAGCTACTCGTCACTGGGGAGTAAAGGAGTGTAGTTTGCCTTAGAATTCTCACAATATCATGGAGTTGTCAGGTTGTAAGGGAGAGGAAAATGCAGAAATATTTCATAACCCAGAAGATTTTTCTGTTTGTGGAATTATGGTAATATTTTGTATTTACATACTGCAATTCAATCTTATTCAGCACTGTTAGTTTAACCTCTTGTCACTCCTGATAGTATTAGCATAATTTTTCTTATGTCACAAATGAAGAAACAAGCCCAAGGAAAGTAAATAATCTGCCTTTAACTATTTTGGTGAACATAGGAGAATGAAAGCTAATACAATGCCTCAGTCCCAGTCCTGTGCCTTRCACACAGGACAGTATTCCAGCCAACAATAACACACAATTACCATTTTGCCAGGCTTTTTATCCGACACATACTATGTGTGAACTCTATTAAAACTTGTAAATCTTAGTAACTGAAACAGTGGTGTCAGCTACGCAGGTCATTGTCTGGTGATGGCAAATGAATGCAGTACTTGTCTTATGAGAGTTACATGCTACATTCTTTGTTATGTTGGTTTCAGCTAATAAATCACAAACACCATCTTCATCTTGTCCTGCTTGTAAAGCTGGTTAGGTCCTCAATATCAACAGCTTTTCAATAAATACTCTGTTATTTGGCATTAAGAAAAGCTGGAGCATTGGCCAAAAAGGACAGTAAGATAACTGCTTTCCGAGCAGTCTGGACAGATACATCTGTCACTGTGCTTGAAGGATACATCCAAGTTTATGCCACATGAGAAAGATTATACAGTTTAAAAATAGGATTCTCAGGCTTAATAAAGAAGTTTATATCCCTTTTCCCCTGTCTTTTGGCTTAAGTCACTGATGGTGGACCTTGTATTTTTGGAGGTAGCTTTCTGATAGAGTTGTCTCAGTGTCACAGGCACATTCTTGACATAGTGGTGGATGGCAAACAACAGAGGGACAGTTTCTCTGAATCAGTTCCCTAAATCGAGAACATATACTTACTTAATTTAACTTCTGGTGAAGTGCCACCACCAGAGACATATTTGACGTGGCATTGTCTAAGTATATAGAGTGTTTAGATGCCAAATGTCATTTGCTCAATCGATTATTAGCCTTATTGCTGCAGTGGAACTTTGTCATCTGCAGCAGTTAAAAATGGCTTATTTTTATAGATGTTCATAGAACTTCAGGTAGGTGTTGCTTCATAAACTCATAAAAATCACAGAATCACATTTAGATTGGAAAAGACCTCCAAGATTATCAGGTCCAATCTTTGACCACTCACCAGCTTGAAAACTAGACCATGTCCCTAAGTGCCACATCCAGCTGTTTCTTGAACACCTCCAGGGCCAGTGACTCTACCACCCTGGGCAGTCATTGGATTTGCAGGAGATATTGGAGAGAACAGGAAATTCAGTGTAAAAACTCTAAACCTCTGCTGTTTAGGGCTAGGCATGCCAAGCCCCTGTGAGGTTTCCTGATTGTTGTCTTGTGAAGGATTTGATTGTCTGTTTGAGTGTGGCTGTCTCTTACAGAGCATTTTTATCAGATTAAAACCACAGTGGTGAGTTGTGCCATTTGTACCAGTTGGCACCTACAGTAATAGACGGTACTGTATTTATATGAGTCAGCAGATTCAGTTCTTACCTTGAGCAGCATCTTGTAAGAGCTACATAAAAAAATTGCTGGAGATTGTTAGATCAGTTGCCTTCATCTCCAACGTAAAAATAGGTATAATTTCTCCAACATTAATAAAAATATCAGAAAAWAAAAGATAATTGCCAAGTTATAAAGTTAGAGTTCAAGGGAGCAAAATAGCTTGAGAGGGAGCTGATATCAAAAGATTCACCATTATCAAAGAGGCAATTGCAGATTGCAGTTATGGCTTCCTCCTGGTTCCCAAGCCTTTGTAGTTCAGTTGAAAATGCTGAAGTCATAGTGACTCTGCTAATAAAAGCTGGGCCRTGAAATGGACCCAGTCTTGATACAGCTTCCCACTGTGGCCATGTTGTATTTCTTTATTTCAAAATGTGATCATCATAATCCAACTTGCTTCTCACAGCAAACACCCAGCTGGCACCAGGGATACATTCTAACTCACAGAATTCAAAATACTGGTGCTATCCTAGTCTGAAGAGGAGAATAACACAATAACCTTATCTATAGCATATTTTCCCAAAATTCCCAATAAAAGTTAAAGATATTTTATTTATCTCCATTTAATGCAGAATTGATTTTGTGTGGGAAGATAGAGAATTAGCTATCCAGACAAATTATTGTCACTCTAAGCATTGCAAGAAAGATTAATTGTCTAGAATTGCAGAGGCTGTGCTACAACTAATTCATTTGCCACTGCCATCCTTAAACTTTAACAAATGAATATGTTAAGATAAATCAGGCACTTCAACATGCCCCAGCTAAAGCAAACTGTTCTGATTCTCCTCAAACATTTAATTCATCACTGAACTTAGTTCTGCATTGCTTTACAATGCAATGACCAACCTAGCTTTCTTTAAAAACATGSTAAGGCCAACCATGGGCTAAAAAGAATTCAATCCCCAGGAACTGTGCAAGAATTAGGACCTAGTATCTTACACATTCCCAGATTCACTTGGAAACCTCTAACAATCCAAAATTCTATATCCTGAGGCTATCAGCTTCCAACCAAGTATCACTAAAAAGAAAACTGGGCAGAAGGCATTTTATCCTAGGCTTTGCTCAGTTGCGTGAAAAGAAAAGAACCTAGTGCCACCATAGGTAATGCTGTGTGACCCCAATGTCATTTGCATCACTCTTATACATGTCAGTGTAGGCTCCARTCTTTTCCTAGACCACCTCTAACCTAACTCATAGGTTATAGTAACTCATACCAAAGTGAGCCTGAAAGTATAAAAACATGAAAAGATTATATTCCCTTACTCTGTTCAGACATCCAACGAAGAAAATACATCCAATGAACACAAAAACACTGAGAACATTAAATACCTTATGAAATAAGAGAAGAAAATTAGTGAGTACTATTTGTCAGCTGAAAGCTACTGGTGAAACTGATTCCATGCTTTTACAATGACTGAAGATCTTTTCTGAGGCCTCCCAAGGGCTTAAATAAAAATGTCACAAATCTATTTGCACGTGATATGTCACATGGGAAGGAAAAAAATCAGAAATATGGCAAACCTATATCTGATGTGGGAATATTTGTGCAAAGATAAACATTCCACTCCCCTTGGCTAAAATTGCTCCATCCAGTTGAAAGTGCTGGGTTTTTCAAACTGTATTTGTGGCAGTTTTAATGATTAAAAACATATCCTCATGTATGTTCAGACTACATTAAAATATACATCATCCAAGTGTGAGCCAAGTGAGCTGACGTTTGTAAAGATTAATCCTGCAGGTCAACTGGTCAGGTACACAAGTGTCAAATCAGCTCAGAACCCTTCCACAGAACCACAGAACCACTGAGGTTGTGTGGCACCTCAGGAGACGACCTGGTTCATCAGCCAAGCCAGGCTGCCCAGGACTGCATCGAGATGGGTTTTGAATTTCAAGGACAGAAACTCCACAACCTATTGGGGCAATCTGTTCCATTTTCTAACCTCCTTCATGGGAAAAATAATATTTTCTTATGTTTAAAGAGTATTTCCTATGTTTGACCATCATGGAATGATAGAATATTCCAGGCTGAATGCTTTATATGGCATAAGTGATATTATGTCCCAGGTACTGCTGGTTTTGCAAGAGACTGGCCCTGAGAAGGTACTTGACACCCCTCTTCAATTTTTTGTCAAATTTGGTCATTTTTCACATAAATTCTTTATAAAGATGGGAAATCCAGGAAAAGTCACAGCACTCTGTAGCTTTGGCCAGCCTCCCAGTTATCTGTCCTGGCCAGCAATGTCTCATTTCATAGCCAGTAGCTCTCCACATGCTTTTCAGTCAGCTTAACCTCAGCTGAAGACCTTGTCAGAGACCTCATCATCTTCTGGCAGCCCTAACACATGCTAGGGAGAAATTTCCAGTATTTTTAATATGAAATATGAAGTAAGGTCTGTAGCAGACAGCAATGATTTTTCTGTCTCCTATAAATTAATATGTCCAGTTTATACCCACCTCCTCAAAACTGTACAAACCCAGGTCCTTAATTTAATTCAACTGATTTCTACTTTCTCATGTTTAAGGCCAGATTTGTAGGAGATTTAAGAGGTGTGTTATGCTCTGCTTCAAAAAGCTCATCACAAAAGTTTCAGAGTTTCTTCCCTATTCTTTTAAAATGAAAATAGAATAACACAGGGCTATAGGAAGTTCTCTGTTTGGGAGGAGTTGGGGTGGTTTCTTTTGTTGTAATTAAATGTGCTTGCATGCAATTGGAAATGGCGTATCTTGCCCTATTTTCTTCTGCTCCTGTGTTTCTTCCATTATTCTTCATAATTTATCTTTTTTTCAAGTAAGTATACTTTTTCAATATAAGCATTTTCCTTTGACAGATGAAAAACATTACAGTATTTCCAGTAAAAAAGACATGAACAAGTTTTTATTTACCACTATTTACTGAACAAGAGGGATCAGAAGAAGGCTGAGAGGTACAGGATATGTGACTAGATATATGACTTTCTTAGAAAACCCAACTAAAAATGACATAATATATTGGCATTGCAGCTGTCTTCTCCCCTTTTTTCTATATCACTCTTTTTTAATTCAAGTTTCCTGTTATCCAAACTACTGCTGACACTAAAATACGTGCTATCTACATTTTCTTGTAGCCAGAACTGGGACTGAATGAATCATTCCTATGACTCATCATAACTCTTTTTTTGCATACCAATGTTACAATGTACTGAACAATTTAACATAAAAAGTGGAGTTGTCCCCCTGTTCTGATAGAATCTTTTTGCTAAAGATTCAAATTACTCTCTTTCAAATTATTTTAACTTATGTTCTTCCTGGGATTTTGCTTTATTGGCAGCAGAAACAACAGCATTTAAAGTTTAAAAGCTCATCTTTTAATCTTTGTGGATAGTCCTGATGAAAAAGACGCAGTCCCCATACATCAAGTGATATTCTAGTTTAAAATGTCAAGAGTTATCAATAATTAATTTTTTACACAGTTCTAAGTCTTAAATGAATGCCTGGATTAAGCACACTTTTAATATTCCTGCACCAAAGAATCTTTTCTCAGCACAGTTATCCAAGCAGTACAAACTACAAGAAGCACTATAAAGCCTCCAGTTCAATTCACAGAAGTCATACACCAACTATCATTTCTTGATGAAAGACTATATGGTACCCCTGGGGCACTAACCAATAGTGAGATTTGTATTCCGGTACCCTGCAGATACTCAGGAAAGGAAAAGGGAAAATAAATCACTTTCAACCACGTGGATAACTTAGAAGATCTACTCAGATCAGGAATTCAGGTCCCAGATCTGATATTTTCCCCATAGTTTCCTTTGGAACATTATCACTCCCAGCTACTTACTCAGAAGGATATTTAACAGGAATTTCCCTCTGGAGGTACTGCTCATGACAGCGTGTGAGATAGGAGACATTTGAATGGTGGTAAAGAGGATTAATCTATGTTGAGTGTACAGTATGAGAAAACAGAAGTGCTTGGAGGAAACCAGAGGAAATCACAAAATGGTAGGAGGTGGTAGAATGAGTGAGCTGTTTTCCTCAGTGCACAGATTACTAGGGCCACTCACGGGAAAAGGGTTTGCTTAGGTAAGCAAACACTCAGAGGTATTCAATGACTGTATTTTCTCACTACAAAGAGGCCAGAACTGTCCAAGAGCCGTGGGTGGTAACAGACTATGAAGCATGTGCTGGGAAGGAAGTGAATGCAGCATTTGCAGTGAGCCCTGCTGCAGGCAAGTTACAGCAATCTAAACCACATCTTCTAAACAGTGTACATGCAGGTATGGAGACTGCTTTTATGACCTTAAACCCTGAAAATGGCAATGCATTTTTTGTGTGTCAGTAGGCAGAGACACYCTGCTAGCAACTGAAAGACTTTTGAGAAATAAGTTGTTTGGTGTATGGTATCCCATGAGCACAGTCTTCCGGTGAGATGTCTGATGAAGGCAAAAAGCTTATTAAGTAAGCTCATTTAAACTGAACTAAAGAAATGCACTTCTAAATAAAGTTCATATAAATAAATCTAAATAAACACAGCTGTGAGATTTCAGAGTGTAGTGTTCTTTCTATGCCTCCTTAATGTATGAGACGAGCCTATCAGAGTTTAACCTTTTCATGCTAGATAGCGACARTTTAACCAAAGGTTTAGCAAAAATTTTTTTGCCAGTTTCGCCATGCCCTTAGTGCCCCATCTGTTGATGTATCTGCTACATTTCTGTTATGGGACGTAGGCAATTGTCCTTTCGACTGCTTTTCCTAGGATGATGTCCATGGTGCAAGTTCCTCCCACTGTAGCCAACACATTGCTGGGTCTAAGTTCCCARTTCTGCAGGGAGGTGGAAGACATTCAGTGGGGCTTTCAGACACTGTACAATGGCTGAGGAACTGGCTAAATCTTCAGTAGATTTGCCTGAAGGGTGGTGAGGGTATCTCCATTCCTTGACAATACAATATTCTGCAGCCCTCACTCACTATTTGTACCACATGATGCAACTCTGAACTTTGTGAAACAGCTAACCATTAGTGTCATGCCAGCCTGAAATGCTACTCCGATATAATTCATTTTATTCTTGGAATAAAATGCTCCAAGTGATRATATGCTTGCTGGTTTTAAATGTCACCCAAATGTCCATAGCATCTTGAACAAGCATTCAGATATCATTTTCATTCATTATAAAGGAGGCTTTTTCATAATCATTTGGATTTTAGAACCTGACTCAGATAATATAAGTGTAGATTACATTTGCTGATTTAATAAAAAACAAGGCAGACTTTGGGTCTGAAATTGTCAAAGGTTTTCTTGCAGTCTTAGTATGTAATATCCACAAAGCTAGTTCAAACTTCCTGGATATTGTTGATGTTGAGCCAAAGATTCACTACACAGCTTAATACTTCTGTCCTATCCAGATTAAAAAAAATTCCTAATCTTCTTGGATACCCAGGATCTTTGTAGCTGGAGAGAAGGTATCTCCCAGGAACAAYGTAAGGGTAGATAACATTAATCCAGCTATCTCCTGCTTGGTGGACAGAATACTTAATTTTGAATTAAGCTTTTTTTTCTTTCTCTCTAAGGTATTAAATAATATCAAATTAAATTATAACACTATCACAGTGCAGAGAATGCACTACGAATTTCCAAAGACCAAATAGCTGAGTGATTTCCTTTAATTCCCACCTCTCTCAGAAAAGTTTATGATTGCTTGACATTACAGCTCACTTGCAAGGAACAGTTCAAATGGGTCATCCAAGAAACATGTTAAGAGAAGAAATTACCTTGATCATTTATTTGAAACTTGCCAATACCATTTCTATGTATTTCTGTCTACTATTTCAATATATGGGCAGAAATAGCCATAACAATAACACACTGCCATCTCTTCTAGCTTATAGCCAAACAATCTGAAAATGTGGAGCTGGTCTCACTAACAGGGATCACCTTCCAATTAAAGAAATGAAAACATGCAGACTTCATAGTAATTAAGATCATGTCATTTTAAAACCCCCAATGCTTTCCAGAGTCCTCTTTTCCTCTGGCACCCATTTTGCTTTTGTAGTTTCTTAGGCTTGGTAATGTGCTCAGATGTTTCTTACACAAACATATAGGAACATTAAAAAGTTTCTGTGATGGAATTACAGAGGCCAGAAACTGTTTCTTATGTGAGTGATATATGGACATGGAAAATCCCCAGAAGGAGAACACCAGGTTATGCATAAGTTGGAGAAAGCCTGAAGGCAGAGAATGTCTCCCCCATGATTTCATGGACCATGTATCCCTGAGGGTAATGTCAGAAATTACTACTGTGATTTTCAAGTGTACCTATCTTGTCTGTAGCTCCTGTTGTGGCAGACCAGAGTGGATTAAGATACCAGAATTCGACACTGACCCAGTGCATTAGGGATGGGAAGGTTGGTAGATCATCATCAAATTCTGTAAAACCTTCTAGCTGCCAAGAATACCATTACCCAAATGTTAGATATTGCCAACCCTTTATCTGTTTTCCATGGAGAGGATCATGTTTGTGCTATACATTTGAATTTCAGCTTTCCCCAGCTAGGTATTCAGTTATAAATTTCATATTTCTGTCAAATAGAAACAAGAAGAAAAATTAAATTAGATGAGAGAAGGATATATGATGTCTGAAGAATAAATGCTGGAGGCAACTGAGTGAGATTGTTTCTTTGATTTATTAAATAAATCAGCTGGTATTCCTAACATAAGCACTATTTTCACTATACTTGCTCTGTCTCATATTGACAGGTTCACTGATTTTTCTGAAATACCTCCCATAAACCTCCCTAAAGATTTAKAAAGACCACAGGGAAATAAATCAATGACAACATGCCAAAGTCCATCACAATGGCTGCTGTTCTAATTCATTTGATACAGGTCAGCTCAGATCATGCAGTTGGAAAGCTGACATTGATTTAATTAACTGCAGTACACTGTATTGTTTTTAAAGGAGATACTGTTTCCATGTTTTACATATACATTTTATGACATACCCAAAGCAAAAAGCCACACTTGGAACACTGGAAAAGAATAGAGCAAAACTGAGTCACTGGAAAAGAAAAAGCTGGTTCCAGTTTAGTCTGATTTAAGAAAGAGAGGTAAAGATGATCTCACTGAGAGCTAAAGAATCAGAAAATAGCMGTGAAGTGATCAATTTTTGTTTCAAACTTAAAACGTGTAGAGCAGAAGAGAAGACAAAAGCTCTGAATCTAAAACTACAAAAGGAGTARAAAAAAATTTCTTCTTTAATCAAAATCTAGGAAGACAATTAATTGTGATGCCCAGCTGAACTTGAAACACCTGTTCTTCATTTATTTAAATTGTTGAATGCTCAGGTCTGAGCCCAGATTATCTGCTACCACACTGGCACTGGCCTTCCTTAGGATTGGAAAATGTCAGTGAGAGAAGTAGTAAACATAAAAGTGTAACCAAGCCTCAGCTGTGAAAGSCAAAAGCTGATCTCAGCCAGGGATGAGCCCTGTGATCCTCTGACAGGATGATGTCTCTCAGTACAAGTCCACTGTTTCCGTGCTGTGAGTAGGTTCTAATATGGGATCACAGAATCATAGAATTACTTAGGTTAGAAAATACCTTTAAGATAATTGAGTCCCATTGTAAATCTGACACTGCCAAGTCCAACACTAAATTATATCCCTAAGTATCACCTCTACACAACTTCCAGAGAAACCCTTCCCTGGGCAGCCTATTCCAATTTTTGAAAACTATGTCAGTAAGATTTTTTTTCTGATTTCCTTGTGTCCTGTTGCTTGCTATGTGAGAGGACACCAACACCCACCTGTGTCCAGCCTCCTTTCAAGTAGTTGTAGAGTGCAATAAGGTCTCCAGGCTAAACTCAGCTGCTTACCATTAGGTTTGTGCCCCAGACACTTCATCAGCTAATGAGATAAAGTAGTAGTGAGATGCCCAAAACTGAACAYACCATTTAAGATGCACACTTACCAGTGCTGAATACAGGGAGATGATTCCTTCCCTAGCCAGGTAGCTGTCCAGCTACTCTTCCCAAGCCAGTAGCATTGCATCTTGGGGTTTTTGAGAAAAATGTATTTCTAGAGCATCTAGAGCAGTACCTGGGGCAGTGCAGGGCTCATGAGCTGCCTACTGCTGCTGGGAAAGCTGCAGGAGATACATGTGGCTTTTTCCTCCTTCTCCTCTATTTCCTTTCTGCCCACCCGCAGGAGTAAGAGGAGAGGGAGCAGAAATGAAACCAGAGCTTGCACATGTTCATTGTTTATTTGGCTGTGCACAACGAATCTGTAGCCAGGCTCTGGCTACAGCTGCCACTCTGGAAGTATGTGTTCAGCTGGTGTCTGAGGTGGAGCATCCTTCACATTCCCACAACCATGCCTTTATTCCTCGGGGTCACAATCAGCTGCTGCTYGCTCTGGATGCACAACTGGTGTGGCAACCTCTCCTCCCCGTGAGGAAGCATTTGGAGGTGGTCAAACAACACTGCAGCAGCATGATGGCTCTGCAGGTACTGACGTACAGCACCGAGACACACTGACTGCCACCCGCAGCACACGCAGCGCCGCCCAAGCCCACTGAGCACCAACACACAGTTTAACAGGTACCTGGAGGAGCAGAAATAAAGCTCTGCTTTAATCCACGTGGATAAAAAGGAACAATGACGTTTCTGCAACAGAATCCACATGCTGGTCAAAATTAAATGAATGATTCAGACCAACCATTATAGCTGATTCAAACCAATATTTTATGCTGAAAATTGGATTCTTCCCCAGATGTTCCCTGGTTCTAGTTCTATATACTTTAGTACTGTGAGAATCTGAGTGATTCGCTGAGGGATTCCCTTTCTGTTTGAGAATGTATGTGAGATAGCCTCAGGCTCAGATTTTGTCAACACCTGTGAAACTGTATTTCCTTTTTCTGTTCCCTCTMCCCTAACTGGAATTGTTATTCCCAGTGTCCCTGGGGCTCATTCACCCACAATTAGGGTCAATGAAGAGACATGAGGAGACTTTAGAGTATTTAGTCTTTTCTATGAAGACAGTGCTGAAACAAAATAATTCAAAACCAAAAAGAAAATTTTGCCATGGCACCTTTCTCCCTTCTATTTTCCTGAATATTTTTGCTTTTAATAGAATGTGTTTCATTCCCTTTTGTAATGATTTTCAATTTTAAAATATGAGTGTCCAAAATAACATGTACTGCAGAAGAAAACATAATTCATATCAAATCTAACAACACCACCCTTTCAAAAATCAAGGAAATAACCACACACACACRTATATGCACATACAGAGTGTAAATCTGTATCTGTCAGAAATATATATCAGGGCACATYGGAYTTTTTACATCAGCATTAACACAGTTCTACACTGATGAGATGGTGAACAAAGTAAACATGAAAAATGCATAAAATTATGAACTTTATTTTGATCTCAGTGATATAACTTCAGGCCCAGACTTGGTATTCTTGATAGAATTGATAGAGATTTATTCCAGATTTATACCATTTTAATGAATCTGTAAGGGCTGATGATTACTGTAGCTAATTACTCTGACTGGAATAATCAGGATGCACTAAATTCAGCAGCATGAAGCAGTCTAGTCTTCACTTGGCTAGAGACTGGGCTCCAGAGTGGAAGTAATATAAACAAAGAACATTCAGACTTAAATTATTTTGGTATGTAACTCTCTTCTTGGTCTCCTTGAAGAGAAGCCATTTTAAGCAAATGAGGAGGAACAAATGCCTAAATRAATTTTTGGAGGCATAAATACTTCAGACTTAATTAATTATTTTTTCAATGGAAATAAAGGGGATGTTTTAATCTTTTTGTGCTATATTTAATGTYCTAGCGACATATCTCTTCTTTACCACAGAGAATTTAATATCCAAAGCCAAAGTGAAGGTTTGCAAAATCTATGTATATAACAGAAAACACAAAACAAAAATGCATGGTACAAGAGATATAATCAGATTTTTTTTTCTCCTACATTACCTCAACAAAATAATTTTTCTCATTGCTCACTCYTCCTTAAATCCAAAATCTTGTGTGAAGAATTTCAGAAAGCACAGAGAACTGTTACACAACAAGCCAAGTATTAAGAAGGTGTTAGGTCTGAAACATTTTCCAAGTAAYTCACTTCTCCACAAGAAAATAGCGATTTGTTGTGACAATGAAATAGTTTGTCTTATTTGCATTCTCTTTCTAAAAATAAAAAATGGTCCTGGTTAGATATTAATTTTCTCTTATTCAAATACAGGGCAGCAGATGGGATCACCATTGATGAGGAATTCCTGATAACTAATACAGTCAAAGTAATTTGAATCAGTTTTAATTTAATTTAAATTTGTATTGCTATTTATGATTAATATGAGCAGTCATAGCCATTGACAACCTTTTGCTAACTCGAAGTAAGGAGACAGAACATCATTGTTATTACCTCTGGTCTCTTCTTTCCTTGGTAAAGGTGACCATGGTACAAGAGATAAGGACATGCCCTGTTGCAGTGAGTTCAGAGGAGGGTCWTGAAGATGCTTAGAGGGATGAAGTATCTCTGCTGTGATGAGAGGCTGAGAGAATTTGGGTTGTTTGGCCTGGAGAAGAAAAGGCTCAGGGCAGACCTTAGAGYACCTTCCCATACCTGTAATGAACCTACAGAAGAGCAGGACAGGGACTGTTTTAAAGGACCTGCAGTAGTAGGACAAGGAGGAATGGCTTCAAATTGAAAGAGGGAAAGTTTAGATTAGAGATTAAAAAGAAATTCTTTACTGTGAAAGTGGTGAGACACTGGAACAGGTTGCCCAGAGAAGCAGTGGATACCCCATCCCTAGAAGTGCTCAAGGCTAGTTTGGGCAGGGCTCTGAGCAACCTGGTCAAGTGAACATTTCCCCGTCCATGGCAAGAGGAACTAGATGATCTTGAAGGTCCCTTCCAACCCAAACCATTGTATGACTTGATGGTAAGTGACACTCTTCTGACTGCCCAGAGAGGTGGCAGCAGCAGATCATCAGCAGCAGAATAGCAGCAGGAGAACTGCCCTCAGCCAGGGGCAGGGACAGGCACTGCTCCACTGTGGGGATTCACACCCAGGATGCTCAGAGAGCTGGTCAGTCACAAGGCCGGAAAAGAACAAATGAACCCTGAACCATTCCAACCTTGTGTAAAGGTAGTTGCTAGTGAAGGAGTACTTGCACCCTCCTATGCACCACAAGCACATCACACAGCTCATCTCCACCCCAGATCGCTCTTACCATGGAGAAGTTCTCTGACAAACCACTACTTTTGCTGCACAGCACAACCTACTGAAAGAGGGAAGAAATATACCTTTTAACACAAAATCTGAGACTGCCTTCAGTATTTCTGAATCCTGCAACATGGTGGAAGAGTTCAAAGAAAGCCTCTGATCACGATGATGTTGAATTTCTAAGGAACCTGTTACAGAATTAAGGGAAATAAATATGAATTATAGAAGAAAAAGAAGAAAAAGAAAAAAGAAAAAAAGAAAAAGAGAAAAAGAAAAAGAAAAAGAAAAAAAGTAAAAGAGAAAAAGAAAAAGAAATATCTGAAGGGATTTTTTAGAACTTTTGGATAGAGGTGATCTGAGAAGAGTATGATAAAGGAAGCAGCCAAAATTGTAACTAGAGACAGAGGTTAAAAGTTTCCCTTTAAAATAATTTCAAATTTTAGCTACAACTTATGAGAGATTTAAGGGAATGATTTAAGAGATTTTGGAGTGAAATCACTGAGCTCAAGCTGACTTCATTAGAGCTACTCATGTGAGGAAAGTGAGCAGGATTTGGCCATAAAACAGAAAGGCCTTTGGCCTTGTTTTCATTGCCAAGTATTTTCTAATTGATACTGCATGTAAACTCTGCCCTCTGCTAATACACTAAATAATCAAAGCTGTCCAAATCCATGGCTCATGTTCTGCCTAAAATGATTTTGTTGTGATTTTGTTTGTATCACTGCCACAGGAATGATGAGTGAGCCAGGAAGGGRCTGTGTCTTTGGATGGCTCCCTCCTCATGCTGCACCCTGTTTGTGTTATTCTGCACTCACTAATGGAGAGTTCGTAGCCCTCTTAGCTGTAGTCCCCTGGTAAATCCCCACCCAGCTGTAATCCCCTGCACCTTGAGGAAGATGGGATTCCTCTGCTTTTTCTGAATATTGCATTCTGTCCATGAAACTACCAGCCAGMTTTCAAGAGATTGATATCCAGATCCTTAAAATTTCATGTGGCCTATCTATCTAATTAGGGAGAATGTACTCTAGGGGTTGGAAAGCCACAATGCCCTTAAGAGAAATGGGGAATACTTTGGGCATCTCAAATAATTTTGGTAAACTGTAGTATAAACTCTAAAACAGTACTATGAGTTACTGTGATTCAAGTATTTTTTATTAATTCTGCTGTTTTGCGGCATTAAAATCTTACTAAAGAAACATGTTCAATTTCACTGAATAATGTAAGAATATTTTCAGTATACAAACTCATGACTTAAGGCTGGTCTCTGAAGTCAAATTTTGTTTCCCAACAGTTGCTTATTCTCTGGTGGTATCCCTATATATTATGACACCTGATGTAGGTAAAAGCTACTTTAATATTACAATCACATCTCAGAATCTGAGAAACCATTTCTCATGTGCACAGTTCTTGGTGGTGGTCCCTGATGCTGAGTCTTGAAACTCAAYGTGTCAGTTACTGGTGATAGATAATGACTTGTGAAAACAGGTCTTTCTTTTAAGATTTTCCTCACTTATCTTCTGGTATTATTGAATAATTTTGTAATATTTACATTTGTTTCACAGGTGAATTCAAAATTTAAGGAATTACAATATCAGAGTTTTTCTTCAATTTAACAATCTCCTATCAGAAGGAGACTACCAAAGCATCTTTGAATTAATTTTTGTTTGAAGTGGAACAATCTTAAAATATCCCGTCATGTAATGTCAGTGAAAAACACCCAGATACTGAAATTGTCTATGCATTTCTCCTATAATAAGTCATCCTTGTAGCCAAAAATATGCACCTTATTTCTTATCTAATTGTGACTTCCAGCCATTACAGTTTCATTGATTGTTCTTGCTATATTCAAATGGTTATTTCCTCTACCTTGTGTTGCTCTTTATAAGTGAAACAGAGTGCTTTGAGTGCTGCACAGTAACATCATCTCGTTTGCTTTCTAATCATTCTTCCACGAACACTCTACAGTGAYGAGCAGTCAGTGTGGACCACACACTCCAAAACAAGACAGAGGGGGTGGGATTGCTCTCTCTTAAAATACAACCCAGACAGCTCCCTGCAAGGTAGTCACACTAAGCTCTTGTTATATTCAGTGAGGGCTCCTTTTCAAGTGTGATTCACAGTGTGCTTTGTGCATTTGAGATGAGGTGAATCATACCCTAAAAATCGCTGTTTGAAGATAATGACATCATTTGGATAAATTCTTCTATTCCAGAAGTGGCAACAGCAGTAAAATTACATATGGAAATCTTTTCCTCCTACACAATTGCCTCAATTTACCTACTCAGCAGTCACGTTTGCCTATTTGTCCAGTGTTTCCAGAGTATGCTCCATCCTTCTGATAATCCTCATGGCCCTCTTCTGCACTTAYTCCAACAGGTTCATGTCCTTCTTATGTTGGGAGTCTCAGAGCTGGAGCCAGTACTCAAGGGGATCTCATGAGCGCAGGGTAATGGGGGAGAATCGTCCCCCTTGACCTACTGCCCACGCTGCTTTAGATGCAGCCCAGGATACAATTGGCTTTCGGGGCTGCAAGGGCACATTTCCAGATTGTGTCCAGCCTCTCATCCACCAACACCACCCAATATCCACCAACACCCCCAGGTCCTTCTCACCAGATATGCTCTCAATCCRTTCTCCACCCGTCTTGTATTTCTGCTTGGGAGTGCCCCAACCCAGGTGCAACCTCTTGAACTCAGCCTTGCTGAACTTCRTGAGGTTTGCAAAGTCCCACCTCTCAAGTCTGTCCAGGTGCCTCTGGATGGCATCCCTTCCCTCCAATCTAGTGACCACACCACACAAAGCTTGGTGTTTCCATATGATGTCAKTCACTCTGTACTCTTCCCAGATTACCCATCCTGGATTCCATCCTGTGTACACTTAACACAGACATGTACAGAAGCTGATATTCTTTCACCTATTCAAACACACAATGCATACACATGCAGGAGCATTGTTCCATAAATGTGAAAGTGTGTGTTGAATTTAAAGTCTCAGGACAGGTTTAGTCTCAGACTTTAAAGCCTGTAGATTTCAATATCCAAAGAAGAAATTTCTAACATGTTCATAGGTCTTCTGATTTATCTAGGTGGCCAAGAGCATTGAGTCATGACACAGGCATATGTTAAAATAAAAAATTCCTGAAGACAAAGTTCTCATCCAGTGTCTACTATTAGTTTCAGTATGCTTTCATTAGAACAAAAGGATTTTTTAAATTCAAATTAATTGCTAGAACATTAGCATTTGTTTCATTATCTAAACCAAGAAATGGTTTAGAATAATCTTGTTAGTGTTTTTTCCTTAGAAATACCAACTTAACCAAATTGATGCAGTTTACCAGAAAGAAAAACTTTCAAATTTCCATTACCACTCTTGGCGTTGTTTTTTGAAATTCTGAAAGGTTCTGTTGCAACATTTTCTCAAAGAAAAAGACTGCATTTTTTCATTATTAAGATAATCTTAGTTTTAGAAGCTAAGGAAAACATTTCATAAAACTTCTAATAAATAGTTTTTTTCAAAATTAGCAGAAGGAAACAATCTACTTTGATATTAATGTTCATCTAAGTGCATTTTATATATGATAAACATAAAAATGCAAAGGTATATGTTTGTGTTAAGTCATATGAAATAGCATATCCTTACAAGAGAGTATAAAAACACACAAACAGTTTTACTTCTTCAGACTGTATTTTGAAATGCAGGATTTTGTTGCTCAATGACTACCAAACATTTAATAAGCATGGATAATTTTCTTCCAGGATGCAATTTTTTTTTAACATATGCAAATTTTTTGCTTCTACAGCATCTTAAAATGAAGCATATAAAGTGTAACTATGCGTTTTATGCCACTTGCAAACTTCATTTCATGCTCCCAACATTTTTTCATTTGAATCAATGAATAATTCCCTATCTACCTTCTCAGCAGCTCTCATAGACAGTCATAGATATGCTTCCCAAGCTGAAAAGCCCTTGAAAACTCTTATTTATTGTTTCTTTTACAAAATCTGTTCTTTATCTTTTAATTTCAGTTCTTAAACTCTTTTGACAGTACAATTTTTCATTCTGGTTTYGTCTGGAAAAAAATGTTGAAATATTAAAAAAAAAATCTTTGGGGATGGGAAAATCATTTTCTGTCCAGCTCTAACTTTCAGTTCCATTTTAATATCAAGAACAAAGCATCTAAAATCCACAAACAAGTATAATACATCTGGAAGCAGGTACTTCAACACTGAGAGATTCTTAGACAATGAAATAAATTTAATGTCCTTGACTTCCTCAGGTGATTTGTTACYACACAACCTTCTTCTACTTTATTTTCATTAAATGTATTTACCATTAATAATTATTACCATCTGTTCAAGTTGGGATCTGATTTGTAGTGCTATAAATTAGAATTAGCTTTGCAGAAATCAGTCTGATTTTTGCTTTAGATTATAAACTTGGTCATATTCTACTGTTTTTGTTCATGCCTGCTGCAACTTTATAAACAGTAAAGTCTGTAGAAAGAAATTGGGATAACCTCAGAAATCAAGTCACTTTAAGGAGTCGGGAAATTTCCAAAGGGCAGTAGCATTTATAGACATCCAAACTAAAACATGCACCATTAGGAAATATTTAGGACATCTACATTTCAGTTTGTGTGTATGTATTAAAAACCAAACAAAAAAACAATGATAACTTAAGAAAATCAAATGGTCTCTAGCACTGATTCTGCAAATTTACAATTCTGGCCATACCAAAGCTGCTAATGTTAGTATCCAAGATGATTGATTCTTGGATGTATGTACTTGTGTTATGTACTGTGCGCATAAAAATTARAAGTTTTTATATTTCTTTGCTGAGGGGTGAAGCAAATAAGCTATATATAAGACARAACAAATTGGTTGAAAGGGAATAGCTATAGGAAAATTAAAAACTGAAAATTCACTGAAAAAAGTGAATGCATGTGCTTTCTCCYGGTACCTTCAAATCAAGGATATGTGCCTGTCCAGAAGCCATGTTTCACCAASAGTAGGTAATAAGACATGAATTTAACAGTAACTATGCCATAGTGATCATTGCTATGAAAGACATTGGCCCCTRTTGCCTTACCTTATTTGCAATTTTGAGGATTTATCCACAGGATAAGGCATCACAGGTGTCTTCAGAGAATATGATGGATTTAAATGCACCTCAAATATGGATACACAGACTGAATGACAAAAGCAACAAAATGGCATTTGAAGTACAGAAGAAAATTAGGGAAGAAACAAAATATTTTGCATAGAAGGAGCATTGGATAGACTAAATGAATTATTGTTGAGCAACTATTTCTTAGTTGAGGTCAATTAATTAATCTACAGCTTATTTAAAAATATCTAATTTTTTGCTGCTAATTTAGGACTACAAGGCAGCTGCTTTCTAATGTATAAGAACTAAACATTCCTAGTAATAAAATACTTTATCAGAGACTTTCGTGGTGCATGCAACTTTGCATCCTTGCTATATTTTTTATCACAAAAAGTATTCAAGACAAAGACCAGCTCTAATTGTGGTTAAGATTGGCCACCATGCCAGAAAACAAATTCTAAAATATTAAGGAAGTAATTAATAAGTACTCTTATTATTCATCTGTCAAAAAAAATTACTATTACTCTATACCAAAAAGGCAGCATGTATTGCAGAAAAAAATAATTCGGCAGTATACTGCAGGTAATTTGAAAGCAATTTTACTGAATCAGCTGCCAAAGAAATCAATTTTTTTACTATGAAGCTCCAGAGAGAGCAGAAGAACTAACTTACCAAAATTATGGGGAGAAAGTGTGCACTGTTAGAATGAGACTGCAAGGAAGGTTTTATTCTGTCTGGCACATCAAATACAATTTCAGTGTTCCAGTTATCCTCAGCCATAATACTTTCTCTATTTCAGTTAGAAGAACTCATCTTTTCCATCTGAAAAGCTGATAATTTGGGAGTCAGTTTGATAGCCTGCTTCCAGCTTGCTCCCACATCCAAGCTAGGACCTAATTCTTCTACATCAACTTCTAGAATACAGACTTCCCGTACTCCATGTCTGTCACTTCACATACCCAAAAGCCTAGTTCACACAGAAGTTTTTGTTACTACTGTTTAGCATTTCATTGCGTTAACATSCCGTTACAGACCAATTGTGATGACTTGCTGGAAGGAGCTGTGTATCTGTCTCTTAAGTCATAATGTACTGCATAAGTTCAAGGATCCATTTGACAAAATATGCARTATCACAATAAAATACACTAATATGCATATCAAAGAGAAATACTAGAGACCAGAGGAAGTAAAGATAATACTAGAAACATACTTTTGATTTAACTTTTTTTAATCAGAATTCAGTAGTAGTCTGTAAATTCTAAATGTATTTACTTTGATATTACAGGCATTAGTATATCCATCATTTCTGTTTTACATTAGCATGTGTACCCATATACCTTTCAAAATCTTAATATTCTTCATGCTAACATATGATCTTGAAATCATTTTTAATATAAAGTTTATATTGTTAATATAAAAAAAATAGTATGTTTCATAGCATCCCAAAGTAATTAAAAGGCCATTGGAGAGGAGTGTAAAGAAAAAAAACTCACATCCCTGTCATGGGTCAGAAAAATCTTGCCTGTTTTCAATCAGGAAAACAGGAAAAAGTCTTCTACAAGTCAGATGCAGAAACCTTTTCCTCAGTCTGAAAAACTCCATTTCCACTTTCAAATTCTGTTGTTCACATGATGGCTCCACCAGATGTTTTCTCATGGATGAGCATACCACAAGCAAACTGTGAAATTCTGAAAGCTGTTGTAAAACAGAATTGCCACCCTCTGGTTGGCTTTTCTGCCTGCAGGACATCCATAAAAGAGGGGGGCAAAAGAATGGAYGAGAGGGAAAGGATATACCTTAATACTTCAAGTCTTTCTGCTAATCATGAARCCATTTTGTGCTAGTTTGCATTTAGGAAATCAAAATGTTTATCAAGTGCACAAGGTGAGCACTACTTTATGCTAGGTTTGCAGAGCTAGCTGTGCAGAGCTACTGTATTGGTTCAGTTGATTACACAGCATACCAGCACCATGTCCCTAAAATATATTCATATTTGAGAATGTCCTTTTAGATAAAAATATCTCCTCTTGTAAGACAGTTGTCTTTTTAGGGCCACTGTTACATGTATCTATGCAATATGRGACAACAATGGGAATAGTTCAATTACTACTGACCAACCTAAAGCAAAGATATGCCCAAGATTAAAGGCTCAGATTCTGGAAGCAGTAAAGGCAGGTTAATGTGTCACTGCCTCTTCTCACAGCATCTCACTGGGACAGCAACATGACTACACCTTTTCTCTTTCCAGAACTATCAYGTTCAGCAGGCCCTACAAATACTGATATGCAGGCTGGAGTCAAGCCTTGACAGCACTGAATTTCATTTTACAGATACATCTTTTCTCAGTTCTTGTACAACAATAATAAAAAAAAGTGGCTGAGGGTGACATGATTTGGTGTSATCAAGCAATTAAATGTTTAAAGGGCTTATGGCACATTTGTAATACTGAAAATGATTGAAGGGGTAAGATGAGGACACTGGTRGAGTGGAAGATGAGAGGCAGATTCCTTAATTCCATTTCACATCCAAGTTCTCTCCAGGCAGCAACAATGGTTTATAAAAGCTTTGCATAGACTGTGTAGCTGCTTGTACTGGTTCTTCTCTTTTTACTATCTTCTCTCATAAAGCTCCTTTCGCATGAGTTTCTACTTTCAAGAAATATTAGAACTTCATAGAATTTCATCAAGATAATGTGTTTCATTCCTCTTCTGCAAAGTAACCYGATTTAGAAGGCCTACAAGAGTTTTTTTCTTTAAATACTCTTTTACTCTGATGAGAACAAAAAAAAAAAAAAATCACAGAATATTCTGAGTTGGAAGGTACCCACAAGGATCATCAAGTCCAAATACTTATGTTAATGGCCCATATGGAGAT
>QVAJ01000052.1:2560039-2624436 GCA_003546035.1 Mixornis gularis | reverse complement strand
GGTAATGAGTGAATTAATTTCTCTTTTTCCTTGGCTTGCACACACTCATTTTGCTTTCCCTRTTAAAATATCACTGTCTTCATCCGTGAGTCTTCTTGCCTTCATACTGTTTTCATCCTGACCCTCAGGAAAGGGGATTGAGCAAAAGGGGCTTGGTGGGTGTTTGACGGGTAGCTGCAGCCACTTTACAGTGTTAAAATGTGTTATATAGAGACTTTTCAGTGAMTTACTTGTTCCTTCAGATTTATTTTTACATCACAATTTTTGCCCAATGCCAATTTTTTATCTTATCTGGAAAATGAAAAAAGAAAATTCAGTTGCTCTAAGATGTAAGGCATTCTTCAATYCCAATGCTATTCACAAGTATGTCATCAAAGTAAGTCAGAGATTTTAATTTGCAATCATATGGTATGAAAGTATAATCATAGAATCATAAAATCATAGGGTTGGAAGGGACCTTAAAGATCAYCCAGTTCCAATCTCTCTACCACRAGCACGACTTCCTAAGCTAATCTAAACCTACTCTGTTTTACTTTGATGCCATTTCTCCTTGTCATGTCATGCCCTTGTATAGTCCCTCTCCAGCTTTCTTGTAGGTTCACTTTAGGTACTGGAATATCACAATTAGGTCAGCCTGAAGTCAGCCTTTTTCAGGCTGAACAGTTTCATTTCTCTCAACCTTTCCTCACAGCAGAGATGCTCCATCCCTCTGATCATCTTGGTGGCCTCCTCTGCACTCACTCCAACAGGTCCTTCTTGTGCTGGAGGACCCAGAGCTGGATGCAGCACTGCAGGGTCTCATCAGAGCAGAGCAGAGCAGAGCAGAGCAGAGCAGAGGGGGAGAATCTTCTCCAATGCTTTGCACAGCTTTGTTATGCTGTGAGAGATGGTGTCATCAACTTATACCTTCAGCAGGCCTAAACAGTCCTGCTGAGGGTCACTACATGAAATTCAGAAACCTTCTGGCTGATGAGAGTTCAATTGTTCATGTGTAACCATGCTGATCTCAATCAAGATTCCAAATAAATACACAATTCTTTATCGTCTATTTATCTTATKCCTACTCCAAATTTTCAGCAATACAGATGGCCTACAAAGAAAGCACGTATCTGTGTAAGATCACTAGGGGGTAATTTCTGTATTTTTGTAGATTTTTGTATCCTTCATTTGAGCAACAAAAGACTTAGAAAGCTTGCCTGTTCACTTTCTTYCATGTCATATTTTGCATTTTAACATAAAAGAGATATATTTCCCAGAGATGATTTATAAGCAGTTAAAATAAGCAAGAAATTCTCAATCATTATAATATCCATCTGTATCCTCCCAAAATAATTGAATCTATGCAACCTTTACATCTTTTATCCCAACGAGTTAAAAAGACCTATACCTTAAGTTAGGAAATCCATTATTTTGTGAGAATTCTGAAAGTAAAACCCCATATATGTAATTTGTAAGCATATCCCCAAAAAAATTAATTTTAGAAAAGAGCACCTTAGAGATTATCTTAAAGTCTTAGTCATCAGAGAAAAGAACAGAGTGGAAACATCCAAATATAAAATCTGTTTTATTTTTTATATATGTGGTTGTATTTGAATAACAACACCAAGTGAATGGGATTTAGGCACCTAAATTTGCCAATGCCTCATGAAAATCCCATCTTCGTTGATGGACCAGCAKTGAGCAACCTGCAGTGTCCAGCAATGCCCTCTGGAGACCCCCAGAGCCCTTCACCTGTGACTGCCAGATGACACGACTGGTTCCCTCAGTATTTAAAACCAGGTACACATAAAATGTTTRTATGAGGTGGGTTAGATCACACCTACAAATAATATCTTCATAATCTGATGATTGTTCACACAGCACAGATATCCAATGGCAAACAGGAAGCTGTGAAGTGCTTGTTGAGGACGTTCAAAAAGTCCTTGGAAATAAAAGGTTCCGGACTAGCTCATCACAACTAACCTTTGAACAAATATTATTAAGAAAGAGCTATTTGACCAGGTGTAGCTTGCAGGTGGAATTAATTTCAGGTAACAGCCTGAAAATGATAATAATTATCCATTACTTATTTACCTGTCTAAATTTCTATTTGCAGAAAATGAACAATCCAGAAAAGAACCATTGACACCTTCGCAGTATTTCCTCCATTTATAAGCAGTAATTCTTGTTTTAAGCACACTTGTGTTCTAGTTTTGCTCAATCTGTTGAGTCACTGAAATTTACTTTTATCTCCAAGTTGTTCATAGTGAMAGGAATACGTATAATATGGGAAATTGAAATATGCTGCTTCATTTCCCTCTACACTTCTCCTTAAACATTTCTTTCTGCCCTTCCTATTTATTGACCTTTTCCCCCCTTTGACCTTCCCCTCTTTATAGGGTTAGATACTTTAATTAATTTTTTGCTTACAGTTATTTGTCTGTGGAAACTTTCCTTGCTTATCTTCCTTCTCATTTCCCAGTAACATGATTCCTTTTTTTCTTTTTAAACTTTCCTTTTGTTTTGCCACAATAGGGGTGGCCAGTCAGCTCCCTCCACTTGCAGATGCCTTCTGTACCTTTTCACCAGCCTTCTTCATCCCTTTGTTTCTGCTTCAGCCCAATCCTGCTGTTCCAAGATTTCTTGGGAATTTTGAGGGGGTTTGTTTACTTTTAAAATCAAATAAAAATACCACCTCCAAAGCCAATCAAAGAAAGAAGAAGTAGGTAGAAAAAGCATGGAATTGTTCTTTCTATTTGATAAACTAATCCTTCAGAGAAGGAAAAACCGAGAAAGYTTTTTTAGCCTATGTGTCAAGAAAAAGAAGGTCTGAATATTACCAGAGAAAAGAAACTGGAATAATTCTTATCTAAATTATGTGTTTCATTTCTACTACAGGTTGAATTAATGTAACTTTGGCAGTCGTGTCTGGTGTTTGTACCATTTCTCCATGTTATACTGGAATGCCCTCCATCACAACATTTCTGTATCTTGTATAGTCATTCTGAAATGTCTGAGAGAAACTTAKAGTGTATCATTGCCTTTAGTAAGCTAACCAAGCCAAAATTTTAAATTCTTTTGCTAGGAGACACATTTTTCAATTCACTGGTCATGCTCATAGCTATACTTGGCAGYCTCCAGTTTTTAAATCTTGTCAAAACAGTTTCTGTATGTTCTGAAACCAATGTATTAGAGAAAGATTCCATTTATCCAGAAACAAGTGGGTTGTCTGAATAATGTGATACATGCTTTTGCAGTACACCTCTGCAGAACTTCRTGGGAAATTAAGCTGATTAAAAATTGAACATCAAAATCACTTTGGAAGGAAGAAGCATGGGTAGARTCTCCAGAAGCTTTTTAGAAACTGTGTACAAAAAACAACTAAGCAAAACCTGCTTATGTGGGAAACATACAAGAAGCTATAGCATGATTTGAAGAGARTTGTTAGTCTTAAACATCGTAACAATGTATTTGGATAATTGTCTATAAATGGATATTGACAGTTCATGGTTAACTCCATGTGTTGATGTTCACATCACAGAAAAACCATCGCCCATACGTGGAGATAACCAGAAACAGAGAAACAACTGTAGTTTAAATGTGGGGCTGTGATCAGGGCTTTCACACTGCACTCRATAGTGCTCATTAGGGAGCTTTCTCCACCTTCAAGAATAGGTGTAAGGAGAACCTCACAAATCTCTTAAAAAACCCCAAACAAGCAAACAAACAAAGCATATGGTTAGGGTCTAATGCAGTGTAAGTATCAGACTGTGGGATTCCTTAAAGAAACTGAGCTGATAAGCAAGTTTTTAATGGCTTACAACTCAAACAGTTTTAGCATAACAAATCAGAAAGATGGAACTTATTTACTGATTGAATTCTGTGGGAAAATACTGCAGAAATGTTATCCTTGGATGTGAAAGGTTACCATTTTTACAGAATATACAAAAAACCCATAGGGAATTCCAGCACAGGGAATACAAGTTTTCTTTCTTATGATKTGGACTGAAGAAAACTCTGTAAAAGCACCCAGTGAATGTTCAAGGCACTCTTGCCTGTGCTCCTAAGCAGAAGAAAAAAACCCCAACCAAATCTCACAGATTTTGTGACACTAAATGAATTTATTCAAAGTAGTAACACCTGTTGCCTTTCACTCAAAGCCCACAGTTTTCCCTGTCCCAAACTCTCATGTCATTACAGTATGTTGATATGGAGAGGGTTTTGAACAAGTCCTTCTCATGAACAGGGAGCATGAGATGTGGAATAAGGCACTGGTCTGAAATTGGGAATAGCTCAGGCTGTGGCTCAGACTGCTGCTATATGCCAGTGGGGCTCAGACAAGYAGTGTCCATGTGTAGATCACGAGATGGTAACTTAGCATCTTCTCACGRCTCCCATTACTCACTGTTTTGCACYTCTACAGTTAGGCTGTGAAATATTTTGAGAGCCTTGTAAAGTGCATGAGCAGATCTGAGGTGCAGATCAAGGTCASTCTTCCAATGAGAGAAAATTAATGATCAGAGTTAGTTATGCTCCTAGGATTTTTTCTCCACAATGTGTGACAAGTTATCTATGGAGAGGTCGACTGTTCTTGAGACAGCTTAGGTTAAATGAGAGTAATCACACATCAAAACAATGTTCAAAGAACAGCAAATCATACACTTGTCTCCAGTGCAATCTATCACTAACTTCAAGCTATAGAATCCCATGTGTGTTCAGATGTCAGATAAGAGGCAATATAAACAACACTCCAGAGTAATTTAGCACTGAAAGAAGCCCTACATCTTGAATAAAATTATACTATGCAACTTCACTTGTTTACTCTATGAGAAGATGAACTTCTCTGGAAGTGGTGGTTCTTTTCTATTGAATATAAAAGGAGTTTAATATTATTGCTTTAGACCTGAACAAAAGATTTTAAATTAATTTAAATTTTAAATGTCTAAAATTATTAAGATAAATCGCTCTCCTGTATCATAGTTTTCAAAGAAAAATTATCAAAGATTGTGCTGCTATACATAATTAGAATTATCCCAGCAGAATTCAAAAACTTAGTTCCAAAAGCTTTTTAGGAATTTGATGAAACCCCAAATCTGAAATATCCACAGAGTTGCTAACATCATAACCTTCTCATTGCTATGGATACAATTCCAGTGGGAAATAACTGCATATTTCTTTTTAAGTGCCAATAATTTCTAACAACATAACTTCAAGTCCTCAGTTAGTGGAAACTGTTCACAATTATTTTTAATCTGTTGTCACATTCAAAATGTCTGGTCAGTTTATTCAAGGAAATAGGTGTCTTCACACAGATGAATATGCTAAATATAGCATAGGCGAACTTCATATAGATGTGACCAATGATAAGCTATAAAAATACAAACACAGATATAGAACTAAATAAGCTTACTAAAATATGGATGTAATTGTTCAGGAAAAATGTTCTATCATGCTCTCTAAACCCAAAGACATGGAACCAGTGTCATAAGTAGTTAAAAAAGGTGAATGAAATATGTGACTAATCATAACCTGGAAGACGTAACCGTAAACAAGTCCAACCAGGATGTGCTGTAACAGAATTTGCCACGAAAATACATATCACAGGAGAGCCAGAAATACAGMAGCCCTATATAATTTTTAGAGGTTGTGGCTATAGATTATAAATTCTATAATGAAAATTTTAATATCAATATTTTCTTTAAATAGCACAGAATCCAGCTGGTCACAACACTAAAGCCAGATCAGTATTTCCTTGTCTGTCAATAAAACGGCCTACTCTTCAACCCTCACCATTTCACTAGCAGTATRGGAGCTACTTATTCATTATTATTCTTCCAGGAGGAGAGTGTTTGTTATGCTCTAAAGAACTCTTTATATATTTATCTGGGTAAGTACAGAATTATTTTTAAATATATGATAAAGTTGGGATTAATCACCAATTTAATATTAGTCTCWAAGTCAGTAAATAGAAAAATACCGTCCTCAATAAATTTTAAAAATGAGTTGGAGAGAGAGAAATGACAACATTAACAAAGATGTAAATTTGGAATACAAAAAGCTTGTGCAGTGGTGAGAAAAATAACCAGGAGCAATTAATCATAACAAATGGTATRATGGCAAATATTCACCATGTATTTTCAGAGTAAATATTTATATTCAGGGGATAAATCCTTTTTTCTTTTTTTTTAATCAGAAGAATAAGCAACATCATAAGTTAGTACAAGTCCACAGAATTAATCGCAAAAGAATGATAGAAGTAATAAAAACTTAGCAAAAACAGGGTAAAGAAAACCAATTTGGACAGYTTTTCCGAAATAAAATAAAATTGTAAGAAAACAGTCTTAGAAAATAGAAGACTATAAAACAAAATAGTCTTGTATCAAAAATACACCTGGTAATTCATTAAAAAAAGTATTGCAGAACAGTATATTCTTAATTATACCCGGAAGTAGCTGCTGAGCATCTGTACCARTGACGTCCATTCCAGCACGTACCTTCCTTGGGGACAGCAGAGTGCAGAAAAACAATGCTGTGAGCACTACAATATCTTCCCACTGCAATGCTATGGTTTGTTTGTCTGCTTGTTTTTAATAAAACTGTAGTAATTTCTTCCATTTTCTAAGGGATCTCACAGACCCCTGGCAGCAGATACAGTATTAGCACAGCAGCAATCTGTCTTGTTTCGGATATGAGGAAGCATTTCATAGAAACATAAGCATAAAAAATAGATTTAAGTGAAATTTATTTAGAAGTTGGTATTTGGCTGAATGTAATCAATTTAATTTATTTGTTCAGACATGTAYCCCCTCACTGTACACTGCACACTATTTTGGAGCATTGATTCACAGATGAAATAGATGAGTATTCATCTTGTGAAGGTACTTTCRCAGGTTGGCCACTACATTTTTAATCAGCTGACGCCACATTCTCCAAAACAAAGCCACCTGCCTTGGCCAGCTGGCTCTGAGAATTGATGGAGAAATATGTGGAAGAGAAGGATACTCAGAGAATTTTCACTCTCCACACTTATCAGACAGTGTGTTGATGAGAAACTGTTTAAAATCGCCCGCCATCTAACTCAAGTGCATTCATAATATATGTTTAGAAGTATAAGAAGTCTGTTGGATTTTATAAAGTAACTGTAAAGTCTTGGCAGACGTCCTTACCAGAGAAGAGGGCTGAGTAAAGTAAATTCAAATGAAAGTCTTGTTGGCTTTTAAACAGAGTTATCCTGTTCATCAGAAAATGGTTGACCTCAAATAGACCACACAATGTCTTGGACATAGCTCCTGAAAAGGTATGGCATATACTGGCTTGCAAAAGTACCTGCATGACATCCAAAGCTGCCAGACTGGAAAAAACCTCTTCATAAGCAAGGATGCTAACTCAAGAATTCTACTTCCATGCTAAATCTCAGTCAAGAATGTTGACTTTTAAGAACTKAAAAATGCTTGAATTAAAAATTAARTAATTTATTTATTTAAAATAGAAATTAGTTAATTTAGTGTTCATGTGAGCTGTGTGTGGTGGGTTGAACTTGACTGACTGGCCACTACTCAGGTGCTCTTTCACTCCCTCTCCTCAAAAAGATGAGTGGGAAAATAAGATAAAAGATGCGTTGAGATAAATGTTATGAGATAAGCTACCTTCAACCATCATGGGCAAAACAGATTTAACTTGAAGAAAAACTWATTTTATTTCTTGTCAATTAAAAAAATGTAGGTAGTGAGAAAAAAAATTATAAAATACCTTCTCTCCATCCACCCTTTCTTCCCAGGAACAACTTCCGCCCTTTRTTTCCAATTCAGAGCTCTAACTCCTCCTCAGACTCAATGATGCAAAGTGGGTCCTCCCCATTGTGGGCCGCATTCTTACAGTATAAACCTACTCCACCATGGGTTCTCCATGGACTGCAGTTCCTTTGRAAAATATCCGCCTGGCCCAGTGTGGGGGTCCTCCATGGGCTATTGTTGTGGTTTCACCTCATCCTTCAACCAAGTAACATGCAGCCAGACTCACTCCACCCACCCCCATCCCCTTCAATACTGGGGAGAAAATCAGAAGGATAATATCTAAAAAACTTGTGGGATGAGATAAAGACAGTTTAAAAGAGAAAGAAAAAGCTAAGCTTGCAGGCAAAGSAAAACAAGGAATTAATTCACTGCTTCCTATGAGCAGGCAGGTGTTCATCCATYGCCAGGAGACCTGGGCCCCATCACAGGTATTTGGGAAGACAAATGCCATCACTCCAAATGTCAAACCCCTTTCTCCTTTTTCCCTCTACTTTATCTACTGAGCATGATGTACTCTCTGGAATATTCCTCTGGTCAGTTTGGGTCACCTGTCCTGGCTGTGCTTCCTCCCAAACTCTCATTACAAAAACATCTCTRTTATCAACCCTGTGTTCAGAACAAAACCAAAATACTGCCCCATAACAGCCACTGGGAAKAAAAGTAACCCTACCTCAGACAAAACCAACACARCTCTGACGTGAATACCTGCTCCAACATGGTCCTCTGCACAGGCTGCAGGGGAATCTCTGCTCCAGGGCCTGGAGCAGCACTGTCCTCTCCCTCTGTTCTCACCTTGGTGTTCATGGGGTTGTTTCTCTTATCTACTCTTTCCTCAGAATCTTCTGTGTTGTGTTTTGCCCTTTTTGGAATTTCTTCCCCTGAGGCACCCCTACACCCTGGCCATGGTGGGTGGATGGATCCGGCTGCGTCCGGCTGGAACCGGCTGTGTCCGGCTGGAATGGCTGTGTCCAGCTGGAATGGCTGTGTCTGGCTGGGGCAGCCCTGGCCAGGGCACCAACAACTTGTACAATATTATTGAATAGAGAGTGCAGTAATTAGTCCACATGGTGCATGTGCTGCCAGTGACTGATRGAAGCATTTCCCCTTAACCACCATTTTTGTTTGAGTTGACCCCAGTGGTCACAAAATTTGAGAGCCAATATCTTTCACCACAGTTTACTTAGCCTTTAGCCTTTCAATTGGTAAGACCAACAGGGATGTCAAATACTAACTGTGGTTATTTCAAAAATGTCATGCTGGGGCTGGAGCAGCTGTTTCCACAGAAGCCTGTGGACACCCRTAGGGGAGCAACAAGGGGCACTTGCTGCCATCCTGCCCCTGACAGAGAGGCTGCATCCGCCCTCTTCTACATGCTGATCCATTGAGTCATCCTGTGAACCCAGCCTCACTATTTTAAGACTCCATTGAGCATACCATGTGGCCATAAATAGAAACATGTCTGAAGGCAAATAAATACAAAATAAATTGCTCATTTTAGCTCATTGCAGAAACTGTAGAAAATAACCGCCCTGTCAACAAGAAAGTCAAGGCAGTTTTTTGCCATTTTTAGCTAACAGTTCATCTGTTTCCTTTGAGTTAAAGTATATTTCTGTACTTCGAAAGTTCTGTAATCTGAATAAATTAGAATCTATTTTGTCTCTTTCCAATATCTTAACAATTTTCCCCTTCTTTATTTATTTCAAATAATTTYCATTAGAATTCTGTACAGATGATAATATTCAAGTTTTCAATTTCTGGAAAAAATAGCATCCAGTTTGGCTTCTGATGGCAAGAACTGATGAAGTATGCAGTCACAGATTACACCTGCTGGCTTTGTCTTCCTTGAGGTTTCAGTCTGCTTTACCCAGTATCAAACAGGGGTTTGCTAACACCATGTGAGCATGACTGTAGCTGGAGTTGACTGAGGCATAATGATGTTCAGGACAGATATCTGATCTGCTGAAAACTCTGTATTTTGAGGAGACTTACATTGGTGTAGTTTRAAGATATCTCCCTTCATACTATGCAAGATCATTTTCAGGACTTTAAAAGCATGGAGAATTTGGTGTTGTATGTCTGTCTTGGTTTAAACCCAGCAGGCAACCAAGCTCTACACAGACATTTTCTCAACCCTGCTCCCACCTCCCAGTGGRATGGGGAATAGAGTCAGAATGGTAAAATTGAAAATAAATCATGAGTYGAGATAAAGACAGTTTAAGTAAAGCAAACAAAATCTGCAGACACAAGCAAAGCAAGACAAGGAATTCRTTCACCTCTTCCCACTTACAGGCRGGTGTTCAGCCATCACCAGGAGAGCAGGGCTCCATCATGCATAATAACAATGRCTTGGGAAGACAAGCACCATCACTGTGAACATTTCCTTCCCCCGCCTTCTTCCTCCTTCTTGCCCCAGCTCTATATGCTGAACATGACACCATATGTTGTAGCATATCGCTTGGATCAGCTGGGATCAGCTGTTCAAGCTGCATCCCATCCCAGCCTCTTGTGCAACTCACATCCTC
Organism: Mixornis gularis; assembly: GCA_003546035.1. NCBI lineage: Eukaryota > Metazoa > Chordata > Aves > Passeriformes > Timaliidae > Mixornis > Mixornis gularis. The sequence goes on along the minus strand of QVAJ01000052.1, from coordinate 2,614,142 downwards.
CCCACTGGTGRGTTGAGGTAAGAAGCAGGAAAGGCCTCARTGCTGTGCAAGCACTGCTTAATTATGACAAAAGCAACTCTATTTTCACAAMAAATCCAAAACAYAGCCCCATACCAGCTTCTGTGRAAAAAACCATTAACTCTATYCCAGCCAAAACCAGCACAATGGCAAAAACCTGCAAGGTTTGGAAGGGCTAAAGTGTTTGAATATTCAGGCACACAGGTCTTACAGCCCCAGTCTGTCAATGTGACAGTTTATGAAAACTGAAGCTCTTTTCCTCAAGGAGAAGCAGAAGGACCATATTAAATTGTAAAGAAAACAGTGTTAATTATGACAGGCAACAACATTACAGCAAATTTAAAAGGTGGTACTAGAAGTCATACAATATTGACAGAATAGCGGAAGCAAAAGCTCTGAAGTTAATCCTATCTTCGCTTGGCCCGAAGGAGCATGTTACACAATACAGTTGGAAATCCACCAGAAATATCCCTGCTTTGGTATCCTCATCTGTTTGTTCACTCTGTACCTATTAACAACCCAAAGCTGTCTAATTATTTTAGGTGTCATCTTGATGAAGACTCTGCAGGGAAACATGCACACTCTTGTGTGCTTGCTCAAGGTCTGACAAGCATACTATATTTTTACACGATCCACAGTTTTCAACATACAGAAGACTAGGTGCTCAGGCTTGGGCATCTTCTTTCCAGTCAGAAGAGCTCTTTTCCTTCTGAATCAGTCAATGATTTTTTAAAGTTAAATTAAGTACTAAGTATCTTTTGTAATAAGTTTTGGTTTTAGTCTTCCCAGGAGATGATTCACTCTAGCCCAGGGGAGGCAGCAATGTCAACATCAGGTAAGGGCAATCCATAGTTCTTTTGGAGAAGTACTAGAATTAGAAATGCATAATGAACTTGGGAATCACAAAAAAATAATAAAAATAAATAAATAAATAAACAAACAAACAAACAAACAAATAAATAAATAAATAAACTTTGGGGAAATATTTGAATCTGAACAAAACAGAAAAAAAAAAGAAGGAAAAGGCATTAAGGGAACTAATGATTTTATATCATGATTCTCTCTGATGAAAGAGATACTCAGGATGGGTAATGTTTTAACATAAAGCTAAAGACCCACTTAACGCAGAAGCACACAAAGAAGCAGTTAAGAAACATCCAAATAAACTGAATGGTCACATCCAGAAAGTACTGGTCCATTGCTTAGTCTCTGGATGGAGATCAGTTATGAGTGATGCCCCTCAGGAAGTGTACTAGGACCAATCCTGTTTCATGTCTTCGTCAATGACATGGACAGTAGAATCAAGTGTACCCTTAGCAGRTTTTCAAATGACACCAAAATGAGTGGTTTGATTTGACATGACTGAGACAGGATGCCAGACAGAGGGATCTGGACAAGCTTAAGAAGTGGGCCCATGGGAGTCTCATGACATTCAATAAAGGTTAAGTGCAAGATCCGTCACCTGGTGTCACAGTAATTCCAAGTACAAATACAGTTTGGGCAGAGAACKGATTRAGAGCAGCCCTGAGGAGAAGGACTTAAGGTGGATGAAAATATGGACRTGACCCAGCAATGTGCTCTTGTATCCCAGAAGGCCAATAATATCCYGGAATGCATCAAAAGTAGCGTGGCCAGTAGGTCGAGGGAGATGATTCTTGMCTTCTATTCCACTTTCATGAGACCTCACTTGTAATGCTGTGTTCAGTATTGGGGTCAAGAAAGATGTGGACCTGTTGGAGTGAGTCCAGAGGAAGGACACAAAGATGATCAGAGGGCTGGAGCACCTCTTCCATGCARACATAGAAGGATGACAGGCTGAAAGAGCTGGGATGGATCATCCTGGAGAAGACTCCAGGGAGACCTCATTGCAGCCTTTCAATACTTAAATGGGGCTTATAAGAACATTGGGAACAGACTTTTAACTAGGGCCTGGAGCAACTGGACAATGGGCAATGGWTTTAAACTAAAAGAGGGTATATTCAGACTAGAAATACGGAAGGTTTTTTTTTTTTTTACATTGAGGGTGGTGAAACACTGGAACGGGTTGGCTAGAGAGGCTGTACATGACCCATCTTGGAAACATTCAAAGTTGGATTGGACAGGGCTATGAAYGACCTGATCTTCAACCTAGTTGAAGATGTTCCTGCCCACTGCAAGGAGATTGGAACTAGATGATCTTCCAAGGTCTTTTCCAACACAAACCATTCTATAATTTTGGATGATTAATGAATATTACAGCATAAGAGGTCCATGGCATGACATGCCATCTTTCCTCTGACAGTGCTGGAAGTATTTCACAATTAAATAGCTGAGCTACTTTTTTACAAAAATTACAGACAAATTTGAAGGATTAAATCTTTGGCAACCTCTAATGTTCCACGAAAAAATGAACRGAATTAATCTGAATAGGAAGCCTGAAAATGTAATTGGAGTGAGAATCGTAAATCACCTTGTTAAAATCATATGGGTTTTTAATGGATAATAATGACTATAATATTTCAGCTAAACAGTAAATATGGGATATCCAACTAATTTATTTGTACTTCAGAAAGCRTTTCAAACAACCCACTAAACAGGCAATTATGAAATTAAATAGACATAAAGTAAGAGATAATGAACTTCCAAGGTGAGATACTGGTCAACTTCTAAAATAAGGATATACACAATCTACAGATTTAGGGGCCTTAAGCAGTCTTTTCATATACATCCACAAAATTACTTTGCATCACACAAGGAAGAAGAAAAGGGGAAAACCATATAACCAAAAAGAAAATTATTCCACAATGTTCAAAAACTCGTCCAGAATGCTGCAAATTGTCGAGGACRCTGTTTCTTGGGAAGTTAACCTTGTTAAAAACAGTTTCTAGTCTTTGTGCAACCTCTTGGAGACTTCATAAGCAACTTATTGGGAAACAAAAAATATTAGAACMCTGACGTGGAAAACTGATCCATGTGAAAGATTATTTAAATGATTTCTTAATGCCATAATTTAACAAGTCTGACCTAATCACTTCAAACAAATTATTGAATATTACAGTGAAGTTGTAAGGAAATGCACACAGTAAAAACAGTAAGTCATGGAAACCTCTCTATTAAAGAAGAGCCTGAAAGATTAGAAAATATATAAAATAACAGTTAATGTTTTCTCATTTTACTTACCTCAGTATGTGTAATTGCATAGAAAGGAACATAAGATAGCACTTGTTTACAAATGGTGTAAATGACCTATGTAATTGCCACATGGTGTTTAACAGTATAAAATTGCCACATGGTGTTTAACTGTATAAAAGTATTAAAAGAATGTTTATATGGAGTCACCACAGATAAAATCACTCATAAGGGGAACTGCTCTTATGCTTCAGGGCATAATCAAACGAGGAAACAATGGGGCTAGAAAGAAAGTTGGTGTTGGGGAAATAATACTTATGTCTGCTAAGTATATCTGGGCTTCCTGCTTCACACATTCATAAGTTCTTGTGACAAAATGTTGTGTGTTTTCTCACATTGCAAGCCAAAAACACTGTGTCTGGCTAGGTTTATTGTTTGCTTTGTTCCCAAGTGAAACTTGCTTTTTGTAACTCTTTAGTTTCCTACATTACTTCAACARCTCAACGGGGCCCTGGAGGTCCTACATCCGGTATCTCAGAACACATTCAGAGCTACACRATATTGGTTGCTCTTACAGAAATTATCTGAATTCACAGGATTCCTTTTTTTACAATTTCTTTCTTCGAGCTCAATTTGTCATTGTTTTTATTTGGTACTATAAATCTGCCAGTCACTTAATCTCTAATTGTAATCCCTCTACTGTTTTGGGGATTTTAGAGTGTGCAGAGACCTCAGGACTCTTTTCCATGTACATTCTSCCTGTTATACAGCCCTATGCCAGTTAAATTATCATCCGCACTAGCCAGCATTATATGTTGCAGTGAAGTTAAAATCTGAACACCCCCAGATCCATCTAACCATCTAGCTGAGCTGCTGCAATTGAACAGAATAAATTAGTGCCATTAAAAATTGCAAATGATGAAGAAAAGACAACCTCTGAATCCTTCTCTATTAGACTATGTTCAAACAGAAGCCTCTTGTTTTCCTTTTCTCTCGTCAAATATTAAAGATCTTGACACGTATGTAGACAGTGATGAAAAGCTCCTCAGTACTGGTAGTGGGCTGACCTCTGGTTGCTTACTCAAGAAAGGGCACATAAGATGCCTGGAGTCTGGTCATACTTAGAAGACTAAAGAAGCTGTAAATCAGCTGTTTTAAAGCTTTTTGGTCTTCTCTTGGTGACAATTAACTGGACAGTAGTTGTCTGATAACAATGTTTTCTTTTGTACAATGTTTTATTCCAGGAGCTTCTAGTTATTTTTGAATCCAAATAAGAAAGCACACAGATTTCCAAAGAAGATAACTATTTTATTAACATCCCAGAAAATATATACTGAATTACGAAATGTTATGCCTATTCTGATTCTGGAAATGCTGTGATGACACAGCATCTGTCAGACCTYTGGTCAGGGCATTGCATACAGTATATAACCTGTCCATGGGGAAGTTCACCAGCATTAAAGTCTTTATTAGGTTTTCCTACAACAACTCTATTCATCATTTCTGCTGTTGAGCAAAAGGATGTTTATATGAAAACATCCTGTTTCCCTTTGAGATAAAGACAAGGACATGCTGGTGGCGTCACTACTGGTGATCCCACGCCAAGAGATTTGTGCCATTTAGCACAGCCCTAAAGGCCAAGTACTGTTTGGAACCCACTCAGGTCAGCTGCTGTATGGATCAATAACTCCTCATCCTACAGCACTCTTTGTTAAGGATCGYGACAGAAGTCACAGTATCTGGGATTGAAAAACCAAGAACATTGCTTTCTTGGAAACCCATTATAGGGTTATGGTCCTCATAGGACTTGGGCATTTATTTATTTATCTATCTAGGTCTCTTCATTGAAAAGACACATTTTGTTTTAAGTTCTGAAGAAGAGCTGAGCCTTTTTGTTTATTACACAATCCCCAGCTGACAATCTCTTTCCACAGTAAGACACAGAGACTTCTGGAAATTTACTCTTTCTGATAAGTTCTGTATAKTTTTTATAGTATGATAACTGAAATTATAGATATAGCCAGATTGAATACTTTATCAGTGAACACTTCTTTACTGAGATCCTCTGGGTGAAATCTTTCAATACTTTTGAAATGGTGCAGGGCGTGGAAGAATTCAGTACAAATATGGCTTTTTGCTTGTGAGTTTTAGGCCACCACTTAAGTGATGATCATGGACTTGTGATTGCTTTCACTTTAATAAGGAGGTGCAAATGCTAACCTTTTGCCTAAGTYACTTATAAGCCTTTTAAATCTCTCCTAAAGTCAGAGATTCTTGGGGTTAGTTTTCTGTTGTCTGTATATACAGGACATATGTTGTCTTTCTCCTCCAAAGTAAAGAGCATGGAAAGAGAATGACCCTTTTGCATCCATATACTCTCTCTTCTTTTGTCTGTCATTTTATTAACCAAAATATATCTTTTCCCTTGATTAGGATTGTAGGACCATAGGATAACTAAGGGTGAGAGGGACTCAGGAGGTTTCTAGTTCAATCACTTGCTTAAAAGCTGGGTCAGCTCAGATCAGGCCAGGTTGTTCAGGGCTTTATCCATTTAGGTCTTGAAAAACTGCAAGGATGGAAGTAGGAAGTGCCAAGTAGAAAGGGATGGACCCTTCCCTCAATGAGCTGGCTGTGCTTCTGCTAATACAGACAGGAGATGCTCTTGGCCACCACTGCTGCTGGAGCTCACTGCTGGCTCAGGCTCAGGTCGCTACCCAGCAGGACCCCCAGGACATCTTCAGCAGAGTTGCCCTGGGCAGGCAGGCCCCAGCTGAGATCACTGCAAGAAGATTAATTTCATTTGATGTACTGATCTGCAGTTGTTCTTATTGTGGAAAATGGATTTTAACAATCTACTGACTCATCATAATAGCATTATCCATGAGGCATACAAAAATTTAACCATCTCCCCACAGTTCGCTAGCCTCTAAATGCATAGCTTTGTGCTTGCCTCAAAGTACACGGTGATAAATGGATTCTTGTTTCAGTCTTTTTCCATAGGATTTTGAACCACTTTACTAAAGCAACTGGTAGTATTTTTATATCCAACGTTCTTCAATAACTCTGGTGTCTGAACTGCACATCTTTTATCACTCACTATCAGGTAAGACATCTATGTCTTTTAATATTACACTCTRTCACTGAAAAGAATGTAAAAAGTTTATTTTCTTTTGGAGTCTCTTTTTTAAAGTTATTTCTCTTGCTATGGCATTTTCAATCCACCCTTCAGCCAAATTCTTGCGCACAGAGTACTCTTAGTATTACTGATAACCATGAAGCCTTTCTACATGTGAATTACTTATATTCTGGAAAAATTTTCTTTATACATAGCTTTGGTTTGTATCCAGCATTATACCTGAGGACCCTTCCAACTGGGCATTTGCTAATGACATTCTGAATGTTGCCTCAATTAACACACCTTCCTGTTTATCAGTTCTGTTTTACCTTTGTATATTTGATGGCAGTTCTCATTTCATTAGTAATGATTGCCCTTCCACCTACTATTATTTTAACCATTGTGGATTATTCCCATGTGTGTAGCAGAGATCACAGCTGTATTTTCCACTGGAACTTTTTTAAAGAAAATCTGTGAATTTCTTAACAATTCTTATATTCTTAAAATCAAGTTTGGGAAATTAATTCCCTGCAGTTACTCTTTCTTCAAGAGCAAACCATTKCAATTTATAGTTATCAAATTGCTTCCCTTTTTTCATTCATCCAAGGAGTGAATTTATTTTGCTTGGTCAATTKATTTTACTTCATGGTGGTAATATCTTGTTTCCTTCTCTTTATAAACAGATTGTCTGATGTTTACTCAGAGTGGCCTTAAGCATCTTCATTTTTCCTGGTTTTATTTATTTTATTCTTTTTACTATTGCTCCACTTCTATGCCACAAGCAAAGTTTTCTTTTTTTTTTTTCCCCCCCAAAATAGGAWTTTTTTTTTTATATACTTATTTTTTTAAGAATATGTTCAGGTCAGCTCTAATACTCTCATGGGGCATATGAGAAAAAAAAAAGTGGAAAAGTATATAAAAAAATTGAGACTGATACTTTGGACCTAAATATGGATTCTGTATGCTGTGGTAGAAACCTAACCTTTTCAGGGAATCCATTGCATATACTAGAAATCTGGTTCAGTTCTTTTGGTTTCTTGAGCTATGTTTTTCAGATGGATATAGATAGCATTATGTTCTAAGTAGTAAAAACTTAGGATTCTTCTAAATTTACACAGTGAGAGATCATGTCTCTACTCAATTTACATGTTCCAACCTTGCACTAGTCACATGGAATCACATGTCTCTTTCTGGCTTTCAATAACCCTAGTTGGCCTTGTTTCCTTTTAGATATCCCAGACTAATAAAATTTACCTTGCCTTCTTGTGTAGAATTGTCAAACCACCTGTGATCCTGTGATCTTCTAAACAAGGGCTTGCCGTGTGAAATTTTCTGAGGGTTTTTGTCTAGGGCTTCTGTTTTCAGTAGATTTCATCAATTCAGTTTCCATAATCTTTGCTCTATAGTAATTTTCTGTCACTTGTGATCATCCTACTGTAGTCTGAAAAATTACAAAATTCTTCTTGTTAACAAGGCTCACATTTCCTTCCCTTATAGCTCTTTACAAGAGGTGTAATTTGTGAGAACTGATTCTGTCTGTGATGATCCAGACAGAGAAACTTGGGCATTATTTTAACATTTGTGGAAACACACTCAGACTATTCCTGCCATAGCAAACAGTAAAGTAAATTCCTATAGTTAACAGTTGCTTGATCACACCTTGTGATGAGCAAGGACACAGCCAGTGCTACAGCCTGCTCTCAACTCAATCTCAATCTTCACCATTGCATGGCTTATTSAGTTGCATTCTTCAGGAACAAACAACATTAATGAAGCTTTCAGCTGTGTTAAACTCAGCTATTTAAGGAGTCCTTTTTTAATAATCGGATGGGAATCTGTTGGGGTTTGTTTTATTTTTAACAAGCTTCCCATGGCTTGCGACCACCATGGTCCCTGGCTAGAAGCTAGCACTCCTCTAGCTGTCACTCACATTAGTCTCTGACTTCATTCTTCTGTCCTTAAAGGAACTGTTCCCACTCCTCATGTTATTTTGTACGTAAAAATATTAAAAGATAAAGTCAATATACTGGTTGCTTCACTAAAAATTAACAAGTTCTTTGCAAAGACCTTCTGGGATTAGTTGACTTTGGCTTGCTGATACCTTTTTTCCTTGAAACTTCTTTCACTAGTAGATTTGTTTGTGGGTATTTTAGGAAAATTTACCTGTGTAAGCAATAGTCTCAATTTATATGCACCAAATAGAACTAATTTCAATTTATACTATTTCTGATAAAAGAACAGTTGCATCTGTATAGGGACGTTTCTTCATGTAACAAATGGAATTTCACCCTGGTGAAACCAGGGGCAGAGCCATATTTGTTTTACCAGCATGAAAATTTCAATCAAAACACCTCTTACAATGCAAGATGAAGAAGAGTGTTCTTGCATTTACCAAGGCATGTAAAGTAGGAGAATATCCTTTCAGTATGGTGTGTTTATTTTTATGTAACTAAATCGTCTCTGTAAAATGTCCTCATAACAAAGGACCATTTGCTGACAAAATTCGTCTAGCAGAGAGCTGATCTCACAAAAAGTTTCCAGCTTTCTGAACTGAATACTGAGGCTGAGTCATATGTAGCTGTTTACAGGAGGTCCAAGTATGGACAAACAAAATATCTACTGAGAACCAGCTCTGTATGATGCTGTGTCCTTACCTGAAGTGTGGGACCTAATTTCTGCCAACATAAAGATGAGATACATTTAAAGACTCTACCACCATTGCTAGAAGTTTCAGAGAGAAATCTTGATGTATTTCCTGTTCAAAGAAATGATGTGTGATGTCCATCTATCTGTGAATAGTTAGATCAGGTCTGTTTTGAGAATATGGTTGATACTGATTTGTAAAGTGTTTGCACAGCTGTCTTCCCATCTAGACATTGGACTTTTATTTCAGAGGCTTCATAGACTGGGAAGACAGAGAAATAAAAGGCTCTCTGATGGCCTGAAAGGAAAAACCATCACAGGTACCAGAAATTCTCTGAGATTGCCTTGCATGCTAATCACTTCAGATAAAAAATATATGCAATATGGGAAAACATCTGGTACAGTCTTGGATGTCACTGAGGTTTTGACTTTTTCAAATATTTCTGTCTTCTGTCATCATTCCTGTTTATTTACTGCAACTTTGATTTGCATTTTTATTATCCTACAAAGCATGACTACGAATGAATATATTCAATAAAATTCTTATAGTTTTTCCCCTAAAAATATGCCTACCTTTTCCTTTTGTTTTAATCTACTTTCAGCTCTAATCTCTCTGTCCCAATGAGTTGATTCTGGTTCTTGTTATTTTCTTTTTACTTTTTCTGTTTCTTTTCTCTGCTGAGTTATCCTTATGTCAAGTTGCTTTGCTCTTTGCCTAAAGAAAAAACATGTTCTGGAKCCTATGTAGTGAGCAGAGACTTATATCGCTGCATTGTTTGGCAGTAGTGTTAGATTGAATCCTGCCACTTTCCAGATATAATTTTGAGGTGGAACTGAGAGAGAAAGAGCTCAGGGAAAAGGTTAAAAGATGCAACAAAATCTTTTTCATTTATTTGTTTTCTCCGTTCCCCTTCATAGATACAATAGAAAGAGTCAAAAGGCAGAAATACATTTCCTAAGTTTGAGGTCAGCAAGGTATAAAAGATATGTGTGTGGTAGTCAGAATATGCTTACATTTTGACACTTTTTGACAATAACTACCTGTAAAAATGAAGCAGGGAAAAGACAAGTGTTATTACTATCAATTACTAGTCTACAATGGTGTAAAAATATCAGCAATGTAAGCATGTAGAAGCTGTAAAAATGCATCCACAAAAGAGCTCAGTCTGTGAAGATGGTCAAAAAAAKACTCCAGGTCTAAAAGTAAGGCTGAAAGAAATGTGCTAATCCCATACAGAAGAGTATATATATCTTTCAAACAAGAGGGTAGAGCCAGACAAATTGCAAAGGGAGGGCAAAAGCCCCCTTCCCTAAGTGACACTGACACCAAGAGTTAAGGCTATGTCCTGTTTAACACTGGTTTGGAAAGAGAAGATGCGTGGCTGCTGAATTTTTCTTCTTGAACTATACTTGTGATAGTCTGTGAAGAACAGAAGTTCAACCTTTCTCAGCCTTCAACTCCTACAGTAACCCATGGGTTGTCCTAACCCCAGAGCAGCCATCCATCCCTCTGCTTTTTGCTGTCCCTTGCAACTTCCCTTGTTGAGAAGACTCCTGCCCTTTCTGAGGACATTTAGCATGCTGAGATGACTTCTRCTCCTCTTCTTCCTTTTTACTCTGCCCATCCTACCTCGCAATCTGAAGTGACCCCCCCCACGAAGAAGCCCTGTTACTATCTGGAAAGAACGTCTCCCTTCTTGCAGGCAGCTCCCAGTGCAATCCAGTGTGCAGCAGGCAGAATAAAATAATGCTGCAGTCTTCCTCCCTACAGCCTGGCCTACTCTTTTTGAAGAATCACAATGTACAGTAACTTTGAGTAACACCATTAAATAGTTGCACAATCCATGACAAATATCAAAGACCATTTTTTTGATTTTTGAACTTTATATCAGAGAAGTTTGATATGTACAGTCATCCTTGAGGGACTGATTTGTAATACATACATCACTGAATCTCTCTGAAGAATATTGTCAYTGTATTCTATGGAGTGATCCATCACCATGTAATTTTGATGAGAGCTGCATCATACCTGTAGTCCTTTACACTTTTACGTRCTATTGTGACTGTATTTCCAGGAAATCTGAGCTGGGTAATTTTCACAAAAGCTTTCTATCAGGCATGTTCCTTGTGGAGTCCTTAGGTCTTCATAAGCAATCAGCAGTACATCATACCTATCTATGAGAGCAGCCTCGTAGAGACAGATAAAGTGGGATTTTCAAAATATCTAAGGGAATCTGACTTGTAATGGGTTACAGAAACCTGTCCTAAATTAGAAGTTAAAGGGCTTTTGCTATATACTGCTTTTCCAATTCTGATCCCTGATCCCATTCCCACTTTATCTGCTGCATTTTAGAGTTCTTTCAGGTTCCATTTCCTGATTGAAAGGATATAAAGGCAAAGACAAGAAAAATTAGAAAATACATACACCAGCCATAAGTATCATACATACACTAGTTAAAAGCATCTTGTGAATGAGTGTACATGTATATATGGTCTCAATCAGGCAGGATTAACCTAAGTGGAAAGGTTGACAATATCTTCAGTGGAAAAGATTAGAAACTCTGTGTGCTTCTAAGCCACACGTATATGTGACTCTTAGGGACACAGTTTAGTGCTGCACTTGGCAGTGCTATGTTTACAGCTGGATATTATATGACAGACAAACCTTACTCACTTTTTTAAGTTTTGGGAGGTAGACTTTCCCTACACAGTGTGTCAGAATAACCAGAGCATTCCACTACTTTCACATTTTTCTAGTTAGGAAGGTCATGCATCTTAACCCCTTCAGGCACCCAAAATACAGATTTGTGCCTAAAAATGCAGCAGCATGGAYCACGGAGCTTAATGGTACAGAAATGGTAAATCAACATACCTGTACCCAGAAAGTATAAGGCTACAGTTTTATGAGGCTTACAAATCTGCTTGTACATAACCAAATTGAGAATTCATCTTTCATTCAGATGACACTCAAGACTTTCTTTTTTTTCCTGGTGTTTATTAAAGTGACACACCTCTGCAATGACACCATCCCTTGGGGACACAGAGCACTCTGGAGTGGAAGTGCTAGGAGTCATAGGGTAGCCTCTTGATAGTAATAACTTTATTATGACAATCAGTTTTCTTCTAGCTTCTATACTAGTATTGTAAAATGCTTGTCCAAAGTGTTTTTAGAGTAAATTGCTAATGAGAAATAATGAAATGATGAAAATTCTTCCTTCCGCAATTTCTTATTTAAGGCACCAAACTCCCAACATTAACTTATTCCCTTCAGAGCCATATGACAGACTCTSGCTTACTAACTTCCTGCCTAATGGGTCTTTCTACACAAATTGGGCTTATATGGGTTTATTTTTCCCTGCAGAGAAGATAGCTGGATTATGCTTTTTTTGTTGTTCTTTATCTATTATTTACACAGAAAAAACATTCTTTTTTTTTTCCTTGCTGAAAATATGCAGTTATTCCTGGCACAAATAAAAGTGGTTTTCTTAGTGTAAAAAATGATGAGTTACTGTATTTTCTCTAAACTGGTATATTACTGAAATACATGTTGAATGTACAGCAAATCAAATTTTGACTGCTATAACTGATATAGGAGTTCAGACACTGCACATTTTATGRGTGTGTCCCAGGTTTGGAGATACCCATGCATATATCCTCTGATCCACAAGAACTGTTTCTCCATGRTTCTCCTTTCTGTACTTGTACAACATTAGGCTTAGCTTTAAAACACAGATAATATGTATTATTTTTTAACCACAACTAATACTCACAAAACACAATATATTTCCGTTTAGCTAAAAGAAGATTAAATATTACTGTGTTTAAGTATTAAAGGATGGGGTTTTTTACTGACAGAGAAAATCCATAACAYTGGGAATTGGAAGAGTTTTGTAGATATTACTGTTCTAAATGCAAGTTCCATTAGGCCCATGGAATTTTCTCTGCTGACATTTAGCTGTTAGCAAGGGTGACCTAAGTGTCTGACTAATGCGGATATCCTGATTAATGAAGGCATTCAGTCATGGGCCCAAGGAGATGATGTGCTTCAGGTGAGACTGCATCATAAGAAATGACTAGACACAAATTGACAGAAACCTGTCAACATGATGTTTAATCAGACACAGAATCTACTGGATGACTCCTCAGTCCTGCTTGGAGTYTAGTTTTAGGTAGTGTTGTGTGAAGCAAGGAGTTGGACTAAACGATCCCTATGTGTCCCTTCCAACTTGAGATACTCCATGAGTCTGTGAGTCTGAGAGGTACTTTAAAGGTAGCAGCTTCCTCTAAAGGAAGTCCAAATTTAATTGTATGTGTATCACCCATGTGAAAGAGGTAAGAATACAGTAAGCAATTTAAATGTGAACAAAATAAGGCATTGTTGATTCAATAAAGATTACACAACGAACAGGAGACAGACCCTGGGAAAAAGTCTGGTCCCACTGAAACAGAATAAAAAAAGATTCAAGTATTGCCTCTATTACTTGAAAATCGGGAGTTCATTCCTCCTGTATGACATCATTACGTTCAATATCAACAGCTCACCTGACTAGGCAGACACAGAAACATATTTATTTCTAAAAGTACTCTGAAGTGGTCTGAAGTTATGCACAAATCCAATACTCAACCCAAGAAAATACATGTTCAGCATGGTCTTTAGAAGTTTAGGTTAAATGCTCTAAGCACATGTACAAAAATGCTCAGTGGAATTATTGCCATATTTGTTGGTCTATATTCCAGCATGGAATGCATGTGCATTTGTGTTAAGGATATAAAATCAAATTCAAAGGTCAGTCTAATATTAGTGACTGCCTTTTAGAATTGCACTGGTTTCTGTAGCTATAGGGAAACTCATCCTTCAGATCAAGATGAAGTGTAAACATGGCAGTCATTTAGAGATCATATTCATTAAGGTTTGTACAAACACCTCTTCTCTGTTGCCTCCTTTGGCACTTGTATATGTTAGCCAAAACCACAGCAGCACACATCTATAATACTGCATCACTGCAATACTGTTTGGCCATTGTAAGAGACTGAAAATTACTGGCTTAAGCATTGTTAAGAAGGACTTCTGCTCATTATGGCAAAACTGTATAAAGNCTTTATACAGTTTTGCCATAATGAGCAGAAGTCCTTCTTAACAATGCTTAAGCCAGTAATTTTCAGTCTCTTACAATGGCCAAACAGTATTGCAGTGATGCAGTATTATAGATGTGTGCTGCTGTGGTTTTGGCTAACATATACAAGTGCCAAAGGAGGCAACAGAGAAGAGGTGTTTGTACAAACCTTAATGAATATGATCTCTAAATGACTGCCATGTTTACACTTCATCTTGATCTGAAGGATGAGTTTCCCTATAGCTACAGAAACCAGTGCAATTCTAAAAGGCAGTCACTAATATTAGACTGACCTTTGAATTTGATTTTATATCCTTAACACAAATGCACATGCATTCCATGCTGGAATATAGACCAACAAATATGGCAATAATTCCACTGAGCATTTTTGTACATGTGCTTAGAGCATTTAACCTAAACTTCTAAAGACCATGCTGAACATGTATTTTCTTGGGTTGAGTATTGGATTTGTGCATAACTTCAGACCACTTCAGAGTACTTTTAGAAATAAATATGTTTCTGTGTCTGCCTAGTCAGGTGAGCTGTTGATATTGAACGTAATGATGTCATACAGGAGGAATGAACTCCCGATTTTCAAGTAATCCCTCCACCCTGGGAAGGCCACACACACAAGACATTCACAAGAGAGGCAGCTGAGGATCATAAACTATCAAAGACCCCCAAAGCACCCCCAGACTCATCCCTGAGGCCTTGTGCCAGAGGACTGCRTGAGATGCAAAATGATGCAACCAATCCAGTCTATGGCAAGAGCCAGTGTAAAACTTCCCTGCCAGAGGAGGTACCTGGGTGTTCCCAACTAGCCTGAACATGTRTTAACCCTCACCACTCAGAAGACCAGAAGAGGATCACCAGAACGCCATCGAGTGGTATTTTCTACTTAATTAGTCTTTCTGCCACTCTCTCCATCATGTCCATCCTCTCCCCCACCTTTTTCTATTTCTTTCTCTCCCCTTCCCTCTCTCCCTCACATTTACTGTTCATTACATTACTATTCAATGAAATCCATGCTATTGACTTCAGTATATGGYCTTGTTTGCACCTTAATTCAGTCAGAGGCATCTCTATAGCAATTTTAATAACTGGATCTTAACAGTTGTAGAGACTGACATCATAATTTTTATATTATACATGAAGTGCCTTATAGAATGTACTGTTTTCACATTTTTATATATATTTTCCTACATTCTTAAGAAATTCAATCTTAAAAATACAAAAAGAAGAGCTTATTTTTCACTGCTCCTCAAAAGTACAATTAATAGGTCTTATTTGCTTTCATTATTTTAAAAGTCAGGTGCTTTTTAGAATTTCTTAGAAAGTTTCCAAGAAAGAGTTTTTCAGAGAGAAAGATAATAAATGATCTGGGAAATCAGAGTAATTCTTTAAAGTGGCAAAGTCATGGATCAAAGAAAGAAAGAATGTAAAAGAGCTTCAGAAGAACATCACAAAACTTGGTTCTGAGAATATACTGATAAAGTGAAGAGCATGAATACAATTTTCAGTAACAGTTTTTGCCAGTTTCATGGCATATATCATTTTTTAACCATCATTTTAACTTAATCATTTAAGTTTGCTCATTTATTAACCACATGATTTACAGAAAAACCTTTGATATCTCTTGTTATTTTCTGTATTTCCCCCACATTTACAAGTCTACCAGCAGAAATGTCCTATCAGTTTCATGAAGGCACAGAAAAAGGAATGTCTGTATTTTGACAAAACCTTTCACAATGGAAAATACACATAGGTAATATGTTATTTCTTATCAATTAAATCTTTTATAATCCTTGACTTTGACATTGTCAGCAGTTATTTTGTTAAGATCTACCAAGAAAGTTAGAAACAGACCAAATGTAAATCCCCCAACCATGAAAATATTTGGAAAAGTAGCTCATTATTGCACCCTCTCAGATACTTTCTCTGCCCTCTTTTTTATTATTGATCACCTACCATCTACTGTTCTTGTCTTGCATGGGCTGTAATTTTTTTGCAAATAAGCAGGTTTTAGATTCTTCTGGTAAACTTAATTCTTCTAGAAGCTCTACCATCACTTTCTGCGGTGAGTACTGTTTTAAAGCAAACTACAATGTCTCTACTATTTAATACCAGAAATCTCATTAGATAGCAACACACCTTTATTACAGATGGCTTGGATGAAGACTATATTGCTAAAAAAAAATAAAAATTAAAAAAACCATTCAGACCACATGAAATTTCAGTCAACCTCTTCCAAACAGTAAATTCCAACATCCTACATTGGTAATGATGAGCKCAACAGTCCTTATACTGTTACAGAAGGGAACAAGAAGCAAGTTTCCTATGGTACAGGAGTCCATACCTACGACTTTTATAAAGGGAAAATTAAAATCACTTTGGGATTAAACTTCCGGATTGAAAAGCTTGAAACTACCATATCAGGTATTTATGGAGCATGTTATTTGATGAGAAGTTCCCTGACTTTTACATTCCAGAAATAGAGTAATTGGAATAATTCTCACTCACTGAAAGTGAAATGAAATTACTTGAGATCTGTGGCACTGAAAAATTCTCAACTGCAAAATTCTACTGGAGTGCAGTTAGCTGATGCAAGAAAGATCATTGTCAAATAAAATTTGCACAATATTTTCTATCCCAAAATCATCAGAAACACAGTGAAACGAAAAGAAAATTCAGTAAGACTTCTGGGAAGGATTTCTGGTCTTTCACTTCTTTCCACTACCAAGTTATTCTCGTTCTCTGACCATATGTTTTGAGAAAACCTCGTATTATTAGACAAAATTATTTTAAATTGAAAATACAAAACCCAAAAGAGAGTTACAAAAATTATAAGGCTTTGTTTTGTTCTAAATAAAAAGTAACAACATAATTGGATTTTCCAGGATCAGCTTCTCCACTGAATACAACTATTTTATACAGCTCTAGGCTGATAGCATCCTGTTTACCCAAGCTGAGGTACTGACACATAAAATCATGTTCCTAAGTATCAGGATAGACCCTTCTTTTGCTACAAGAAGGTTGTCCTTAAGGATGCTAACATAGTGGAGAAAGGAAATACCCCCTTCCTTGAAGAAAAAAGAAGGAACACTTGTATGGATCCAACAAAAATGATTATTCAGTTCCTTTTACCTGTCATACAACATGAAGCAGGAGCTATGTTCAATATCAAATATATCAATAAATTTCATCATTAAATAATTMATTTAAGAAATAGAAATCAGAAATTTTAACTGTGCTATTGGTAATCACTAAGTCCTTTAGCTATTATGTCTCATTATAAAGGAAGAACTCTACCTTCCTGCTAAAAAAGCTGTTAAAATTCAGAAGTGGTGTAGAGCTGAATATGTGAAAATATCTGAAATGACCGAAAACAGGTATTCAGAATATGATGCATACATGACACATCAGTTCATTTAATTTCAAAATAACCAATGACGAAAAATCCACATTGGCATTCGCCAACATTAGAAACATTCATAATTTTAACACTACATTCAACATCAGGCCACAGAATTCAGGGGTTTACCATAACAATATGAASAATTGAAAGAAGGTAAATATTTTAAAAAATATATATAATCTTTTTTGGGATTTCAAATTACATTTTCCTCCAGACATTTTGCTATCTTTTGGTCAACAATATAAAAAAATTCAATATTTACCAGGTGACTCTAAAACAAAATATGTGGATGATACTGGAATTTTATGCTATGCTCCTATTACAGGACAGAACATGGAAATTGGATACCTTCGGTACCTTGGCTACCAAGTACCTCTAAAAAATTGTTTTCTGGTGCTCAGTTCAGTGGAACCCTATTCTCCTTTGCTCTCCTTATTCACTCACATGAAGTCCCACAAAATATTTCCAACTTCCTGAATAAAACTGTGAAGTGCATTATAAATAAATTCTTACACTTTCAATCTCAGCATTTCCTTGCAAGAATATTGTCCTTCCTGCTGAAGTGAAATTGGAGTCTAAAAAATGCTCTTAAAAGTTCTTCATGCCATGGTTTATTTTGGTTTTACCATTGTTGTGACAATGGGACAGAAGAAAACATTTATTGTAATTTAATGAAGGAAAACATTCTAAAAGTCTTGGTCAAAAATATGCTTTCACTTCTCTATTTACTATTCCTTACAATGTAACATAAATATACACATTTYAGCTCTTTATTTTGCTAGTCTGCTTCCAAGTTAGAGCATTACCTAGAAAGCTCATGATCTGAATTTTGTGATCTTTTCCAAACTACATGCTAAAATTATCACCCTGCTTCATTAGATAATGCACATGCTCAGATGTTGATACACCCACTGTCCACAGGAGCAGCTGGTCAGTGACAGCATTTGTTACTGGTAGAATAAAGACTTTTGGAACAGACACTCTCAAGAATAAAGACTTTTGGAACAGACACTCTCAACTGTGATGTTCTTCACTGTGGTGCCATGGGAAGGCCAGGACAAAATTATTTTTGATTATTATTTTGATTATTTTGATTATTTTGATTATTTTGATTATTATTGATTGTGAGTCTTGCAACAGTAGCTACAGAAAGGAGAGCAGGAACTGCAAGTATGGTACTTATCATTGACCTTGAACATCATGATCAGTATATAAAAGGGATTGTCTTTATGCTGCTCTTAAAACATGGTTTGTCTGTGGTTTTMTTTGAAGTGAATGTTTACTTGAGCAACTGATGCCTTACTGAAAAGATTCTCAAGATTTAGCCAAGTAAATGATCTCAAATGAATGCTACATTTTTAAGATACCATTATGGTTTTGAGAGTACTCATGCTAAGTTAATAAGAAATAAAATAAAGCAATTTTAGCTTATATAAATTAATAGCATRTTAAAGCCTATGTTCAACATTAAGGCCACCATGGCAGCAGATGGATCAAATTTTCAGCTGGTYTTAATCAGTAAAATTYTCTGGGTTCCAGTAGAGCTCTTCTGATTAAAAGCATCTGAGAATCTGGACCAATTATTTCCAGATAAATTATTCACAAAATAATGGGCAAAATTGCAAATAATTAATTTTATTAATACACTCTGACCATCTATAGAGTTAGTTGCATAAGAGRAAACATTTTCGTGAAAACAGTACTTGATAATTAATTGACCAAAAAGAAGTTTTCACTATCATTTATTCCATGTAAAAGGAAAACAAAATACTCTAATAACGTGAGGGCAATAACTGCAGGATTTCTTATAGGATAATTAAGAAACATAGAAGTGGAATGCATGTATATAACTTGCTCTGAGATAGAAGAATTATTGCTTAATTATCTTACAATTACATGCCTACTAATGAGGCTAATATGAAACAGGTATCAGTTTGACTCCAAACATCCAAACCAAGWATTTCAGAAGAGAATGTAGGGCAAATCTTGACATATTGCAAATGATTTAACTATATGGCTGGATTTGAATCCATGCCTCTGAAAGACAGCCTGTTTATATCTGAAAATAGCAAGGAAAAAAAAAGYAGAAGAAAATAAGTATCAGATACTTTAACTATTACTGGGTTCCAAGRACAACACAGTACATTATTTCTGACATCAGGCCGAGTGTCAGCAGAGGAAATAAGCTGAATGTTTGAAATTAATTAAACTTGCCATGTTTCCACTGCATCCTGGTTATGTCCCAAGTAAGTATAAACAAATTTAAATATATCGAATAAACATCTGGGCTGTTAATATTGTCATATATAATCGAATTAGAAAACAGTTGCTTAGACTCAGTCAGCTTTCCCAGGTACTAGAAGCACAAGTAAAAAAGTCTTAATTGTKCAAGCCAACACATGTTAGACATTACCGGATTGCAGAATTGCTCAACAAAGCAATTAAAGATTCTTTTAGAGAAAATTGCTACTAAAAGCAAAGACTTTAGTTTTCATAACTATCTCTGCTTCAGTTCCCAGACAATTTATTTTTGAGATTTCTTTAGCTTCTGTATGCATCAGTAACTCTGCTAGTCTGGAAGACTCACAGAGCGTTAGGCCCTGAAGTTTTTGTTCAGTCGAATATTCAGACATGACTTTAAAATAAAAGTCTCCTAGCTTCTACTAACATACTATTAGGGGTGGGGGAACCCCAGCATCAGCAGGATCCAATATTTTTTGTAATCTTCATACATGAGGGTGATGGAAGTTATTGCTGTRCATGTCATTGGGTTCAGCTCTTCTTTGTGTCTCTGTCCTCTTCTGGCTCCAGGTCTGCTMCGTCTCCTACACAGCCAGCACAGGTCAGGCTGAAATTGTTAGCTTGTGCTACGTGTTTACAAGGTTCTCATGTCCCTGGGAACCACAGTCCTAGACATAAAAAGTCTCAAAAAAGGGATTAGTCTCTTCCTTCCAYTCCTGGGCCTACATTTATAGTATCCTTTTATCAAACACTCTCTGTTAAATTACCAAGAAAARGAAACCAGAAACATCTTTCCTAGTCAAGCCACCTCGTAATTTTTTTCCTCCCCTAAAGAGCCTTCAAAGGTCTGCACTAACACACTGAGACATTAATACAAGTTCAGGACTTGGACTCATGGAAAAGTTTGAAAAAACAGGAGAGTACTTTTGTTTTAAATTCTTTGTTACTTGCATTTCTTCTGTTTGGTTTATAAATTTGCTATGATTTCTCKTTAAATCTCAAAAAACATATCTGGAAATATTTCTGTGGAGAGGAAAACATTGTTCTGCCAGTTCTCTTATTCTCACTTTGTTCTGCTACGATAAGTGCAGCTAATTCTGACTATGGAAATAGCAAAGGGTAGCTAGTCTTACTTACTCTTACTTCTGYATCCTATCAAGTATTAAATACTAAAACTGTGGTTGTCTGGAGGCCATGACACCATTCTTTGTGCCTTCCAGCCACCCACGTACCTGGAAATAACTCATCTGATTTCAGCAGAATTACATTTTATCTTCATTGGTGCAAATAACATTGCAATCCTGAGTAGGATTAGAAAGGTGCTTATATGTTGAATGCAYTTTCTATCACTTTGGAATTACATAATTCTAAATCTCTTACAAATCACTTTCAGTTAAATAGGGAAAAAATAAGCATTACTCTATTTTTGCCCTTTCTCAAGCAGAGAAGCAGCTCAGTATTTTGGCTGCAGTTAGAATCRGAGCAATAAACTGCATACTGATTGCACTGAACATGAAAATACTCCATGGCATTTAAGGTAGAATACAAGCACAATCAAGGCATTCAAGGTCAAAGAAGAGACCCAGGAATTTTAAGCTCTTTGATACCAGAAAGCTCATAGCTTCTGCATTTTCCCCAGAAAATTTTAAAAGGTTAAACTTCTCTGCAGGCATTGAACTACCACCTTAAAATACAGTCTGGTAAGCATAAACTAATGCTGACTATCCGATGCACACATAGTCCATTTTAGTTACAAACATGTTTGGAAGAGATGATAGTGCCAACTTCTGGTTTTCAGATTTGGGGTTAAAACTTTCCTCAGTGGAGAGTCCAGTGAAGCTGGAGACAAAAAATAACAGTTCTGCACAGAAGGATGCAAAATTTTCAATGTGAGAGGAGAATGGCAAGAAGAAAACTCTGTATGTGCTTGTCTTCCTACTGTAGTAGTATATAGCTGCTCACTTGAGAAAGGAGCACTGTTCTCTACAGACTTGTTCATATCTTTTATCACTTTAGAAGTAGTTGTATAGAATGTAGCTGAGATGAAACATTCTTACTAAATGTTTTCTCTGAGTCTGACTCTGTGTGTGTGTTGACTCCACTGCTCAGAGTTAAAGGTGGCAGAGTTGGGGCCTCTGTAAAGGAAAAGCATTTTTCTGCCATTTTTCTGTCTATATATAGCCAGCAGCTCCTGAAACACAATTCTTTGCTTTCAAAGAGCAAATATGATTTGACCAGGGAGACTGTGTTGTGTTTTCTCAGCTGTTTTGATTATTTCACACTTTTTTTTTGCAGCTAGTTCTGCCCAACTAGGGGAGCAGAGAGTCTGGCTCACAGAATTTCTTGGTGTGTTTTAGCAAATCAAATTGCTATGACCACTGATGAAAAAGAGGCCTTAGGTGGTCAAGAATCTGTGATGACAGAGAAGGAAACATAAGATTCATGTCTTTAAAGTTTGGACTGGAAGTGACATTAGAGAACTGTTCCCAGGGCTTGTGAAGAAAGCTAGTCATGTGGAAACATTGTGTTTATGTTTAATGCAGTCAAAAYCTTTAAAACAGCTAATTTTATACATCCAGAGTTGTCTACATAGAAATTAAATCTGTATTTTTTTAGTATGACCTACAGTCCAAAATATCTATTGTAATATGCTTCTCTTTTTTGTGACATGTGATACCATGATATAGTTGATATTGGTGTACTATGATTCTGAGGCTAATAAGAATTATGATATCAGTATAGGCATATGTTTGCATTTTCAGTGTAAATATAGTCTTATTTTTTGGAAATTTTCCAGTTAACTTGATTTGTTTTCTAACTCATGTAGTCATTCTCTGTCACCATTTGATATTTCCTCATTTACGAGCAATTCACACAAATATTCCTCTGATCCTTTTTTAACATATCCAAATGATTTATTAGGAAGCTCAGACACTCTGTGGGAAGTTGAAAAGACACTCTTAAGGTCATCTGGTCCTAATGACCATCTCCATTTTTTCCCTCCTAAACTGGTTGCAAATGCCTTACATGTGTTTGTCATAAAGTCAAACCTGTTGTTTGCATGGAAAGTAGAAGCTGAAGTTGGTGCTGTTTCACACCTGTTGTTATTCTTGTTCAGTAAGAAAAATTATGTGTGAAATACATTACTGTAATTGCTTAACTATTTGCAGAAGAATTTTTTTTTCTCCCAGACAAGACTTCTAACATCATCCTAAAGCCTTTGTGGACCTAAATCTTTAACAACATAAAAAGTTTATGAGCAACCAGAACCAGAAAGAGAGAATACATGAATTTTGTGAAAGCAGGAAAAAAAAAATTAAAAATTAAAACATCAGGCTACAGCAAGTACCAGAGGCCACAGGTTGACTCATGTAGATCTCATATACATATAGTAAGAAATAATACCAACAGGAAACTGAATGGACTAATTAAATGAAAGTCATACTTGATTAATATTTCTGATGGCATTGGAATAARGCAGCAGAAGTCAAGCAGTACACAGCATAGATCTTCATTTTAGAAAGGCTTCCTATACTGCAMAAACAGTACACACAAATCAGATTTCAGAACCTCTCTGCTGAGGTAATAGTGTGCAGTTGCCAAAAACAGACTGCCAATTTTTTTTTTTTTTTTTTATGGTTATAGTTGGAGAAAAGTAATAATGCAGACAGGTATTTGGGATCATCACTACAATTTACGTGCATCACCTCTATAGTTGAAATTCAGGAGGCTAAGAAATGAATCATCTGAGTGACTGGATGTTGGCTCAGGGGTTTACCTTAGTTGGGGTAAAACTCAGCACCAGGTGACTGAGAGCCGCATGAACATTAGCCCATTTTTTCAGCTTGAAAATTTGGACTGTAGCTGTTTGATTCATAGAAAAAAAATCTATGTTAATTGAACAAAAAGTAATGTAAAAATTTCCAGCATCAATGTTATAATAATATCAGCATGKTGTAGAGTTCAGGTAGCCTGGTCCATCTTCAAGCATGTACTTTAATCTGATAAGATTTATTTCATCAAATTCATTAATCTGTTTATCTAAAACTGTACTCCAATCTCTGTACAACCCGAGGCATATGAGTTTGGCTAAGAGAAARTAATGGCATGGCCTGGACTCCTGGGAACAAAGAAGACAAGATGGCATAGAAGTCCCTCCCTAAAATTGTGGCCTCCATAGAAGACTGTGAGGTCCAGGAGACAAAGGCAAAATAGCAGATCTCCCAGTCGTATGGTGGAGAGAGAGTTAAAAATAAAAGAAGACAGAAACCGAACTTCCACAATAACAAAACCCTCTCCAAACAGCTCCAAACAGCAACCAACAGGGAGCAAGTACAAAAGCAAAGGAAACCTGGAGTCCAAAACCAGTCAAGTGCTACCAAGATGTTGGCTCTGTGMCACCCAACAGGGCCTCTCCCAGTAGTGGCAGCTCTGACCCTGTACTGTCAATTTCTCTGCTACTTTTCAGCCCACAGGACCCAGTTGGGGTTGCGCTGCAGGTCTGAGTGTTACCACGTTGTAGGGCGAGGTGGGGGGAAGTGACTCCACAGGGCACCAAAAACAGTAGCCCTGACCCCACCAGTCTTGGCCAGCACCTGCAGAAAAGTATTTGTGAAATTTGCCCTGGAACAGTTTAGGATTGTGAAATGCAGTAYCTTGGAGGCCTGCACCAGGCAAGGCATTTAGAGAGAAAGAAAAGGCTTCTGCCTTGTGCTACCTTTGCTTAGAGAAGCAACTCTCTTAGCAGCCCTGCAAGAATGAAAAGAAAGCCCTTCTTGAGTGTTCCTGACTCTAACAGGAACCTAAACAACCCCCACCTCTGCAAAACCAGGGCAAAAAATTGCAGTTCTGGTTTTGGCCCCTGGAGCTTAAAGGGATCGCAACAATCTTGGGCAGATTAGTGTATGAAAGATTTGGAATACAATATATATATATATATGTGGTTACCAGGACACTATTTGAGAAGCCTCCTACAAAAGTGACGAAAAAAAATTTCTAAAGCATTAGTTTAGTGAAAGTTAACCATCAAGAAAAACTCTATATATGACAGAAGAGTCAACCCCACACTGTGATGAGAAAATTCAGAGATGCATCTGTTGAACTTGCACGTAATCACAACCTTTGGTCATAAGTCCTCTTGTGTTCTTCAGTATTCCTTTCAAGGTTTCTTGATGCTGTAAGAAACACTTGCAAGCAATTACACAGTGCATTGGAGAATATGCTTTTTACTTACAGTACTGAAAATTTAAAGAAAAGATATGAACACTATGCGAAGAAATTATCAGCATATTCCATACTGCCATGGTTTAACCCCAGACAGCAACTAAACCTCACACAGCTGTTCACTCACTCCACCCCTGTGAGATAGGAAAGATAATTGGAAAGGCAAAAGTGATAAAACCCATGGGTAGAGGCAAAGACAGTTTAACAATTGACATTAAATAATAATAAGCAATAGCAACAACAACTACAACTACTACAACTACAACTACTACTACTACTACTACCAATAATAATATAACAAAGAGGAATAAAATCCAAAACAAGCGGGTGATACAAACGGAAACAATATCTCAGTATTAACCAACCTATGCCAATTCAGTCCCTGAGCAGGTCATCCCCCTGCCAGCCTTTTCCACTAGTTTTATTGCAGAGCACAATGTTATATGTTGTGGAATATTCATATGGTCRGTTGGGATCAACTGTCCCAGCAGTGTCCCCTCCCAACTCCTCGTGCACCACCAGCCCACTCATTGTTGGGGTGAGGTAAGAAGCAGAAAAGGCCTTGTTGCTGTGTGAGCACTGCTCAGCAATAACAAAAACGTCTCTGGATTATCAACAGGTTGTGCTGTTTTCAGCACAAATTCAAAATGCAGCGGCACACCAGCTATTGTGAAAGAAAGCAACTCTATCTCAGCCAAAATCAGCACATACATATGTGGYTTTTGGCCCCTTTTCTATTGCTCCTGTAGAAGCTATGTTGTCTACTGGAAGTATAATGGGCAAAGGCTCAGGACCAATGTGTGTTTTTCAGTTCCACTGACTAATTGATTCATCCAGAAATGAGACACCAGAGCTTAAGGCCCTTCTCTGTCTGTGAGTCAGCKCTCCTCTCCCAGCAGACTGCTGGGATTAGATAGTGGGTGATCAGAAATACCAGAAGAAAACCTGCAGAATTTGGACAACCACACATTAGCAAACCTAGGGCCCTCAGGGAGATCGTGATAACTAACTGCAATAAGATGAATGTGAAGATGTTCCTAGCATCTTCCAGTGAAAAAGGCGCTAGGAAGAACGCTCGTCTTTGCATTAAGGAATACTTGTGCAAAATGTAGTGGCTGTCAGACCTAATTTCTGAGAATTATGTTTTTTCATTCTGTGGCTGCATTGAATTCTGCAGAGATCCTGAATGAAGCTGCAGAGGTCAGCTTCAGCACAGAGGACAGGGAAAGTGCTCAAGCACTGCAGCCTGATCTGGTACAACCAAGACATGCTGCCACGTGAGTTTCAGCCTTGGATGTTTGAACCAAACGTAGCCTAAGATCCAGATCTCCCAAATTCTGACAGTCCTAGCGCACCATCACTCCAAAATCAGAGTTATCAGTTTCTTCTAGGAGACTCTGAATACATGCATCAATAAAGATCCCTTTGGGGGCAGCCCTGGCAATATCTATTTTGTGACTCCTTAATAGCCCTGATGTCCCTTGTCAGACAAAGTGGTGGTGCACAAAAATTGTTGACATCAAAAGATGCTAAGGGAGATAGGCGTGGAGTGTTCATTTTATTGCTTTGTTAAAAGTCAGCATTTAAAACATGCCTAAAGTAGACCTAAGGCATTTATATACTTTGAGTCTTGCTTCAAAAGATGGTAAAAATATAAGTCAAGGAAATATACACTTAAGCCTGAAAAGACTTTTTGGGGAAGTTAAAATTTTGTTTCTGGTCAGAGTTTTCCTCATAATTGTATATGTCTGACATTTCTTTAATTGCTCCTTTCATGCTATGTATTAACAGAACTATGTGGTGATTTTATTCTCTTCTTTACTACTGAAGTGCCAAAATCTGTGAACTGAKCTAAATAACCTTTAAACTAGGAGATGTTAAAAGGACCAGTGCACCCAGGGATTTCTTCAACGATTTAATTCACCTACCTGAAAATATGATACAGTCAAGCAACAGGGCCACCATTTGAACACTCATCTAAATTATATGTTTATTTAAAGGGTTTTGCCACCAAGCAGTACTAGAAGCACTATGGTTCTGATTAAAACAACTTTCATCCTGGCAATCCTCCTCCTCTCCTACCATACTTCATGAGGTAAAAATATAATACTCATGAGGTAAAAATATAATACTAAGATTAGCTGTATTTCTCCTTTCTCTCCCATATTTTCACCACTGATACTAAATAATGTATTGCTGCAAGCATCATAAATTGTAAAAATCAGTGCTCTGCAGGGACTCAATCCAGCCCTAAAGCTAGAGAGCATTGCAGCCCCCAAAGCTGTCAAAACACAAGTGAACAGAATCAGTATTAGAATTTTTGGCTGGTGCACAACTGTCTATTTTATTCTGTGATCCTCATATTCCTACTCCGCTTCCCCKAACAGTGGTTGGCACTGTAGACTTGTCTTTATTGTGACTTGCTGGTTCTGTGGATGGTTTTGACAAGCACTGCTGGCTTAAGTACTCTTTATATGAGTTATAGCAATAAATAAAAGGCCTTAGGTAACCTTTGCCCTTCTCCAGACCTTATTATACCGTGTTTTGGTGTAGACAGTGTTAATACTTTTAATTTTACCATCTTTTATCATCTCTTTTTCATCTTTTATTGTGGTGCTGTTAACATTTTAGGAAAGATTGGTTTGTCTAGTTGCAATATCTACAGACCTTACAACATAATGTCATATCCCATGTATGGTCTCCAGAAGTTGCTGCAGTTAATTTGCACACAGGCATTTTTTCGCTAGAGCTGAGCACACATCTGGGATTTGGCACCCTCTGTGTGGAGTTTGCAGATGGTTGGTTCCCCTGTGGAATTCTCAAGCCTCTGAAGGAGGGGGTCAACTCACTTCCCACCTACTTCTGCCATTTGAGTCCTCTGAGGGACAGAGAAGGTCAGTCTATTCATCCCTGTGCCTCTCCTGAATGAAGCTGTCTACCCCAAGAAGAAAATTGCAAGAGTTGCAGACACAGAAGATCAAAGAAAGGAGCATGTGGCACAGTCTAATGAAAAATACATCTGGCTAATGGTTAGGGTGCATGGGTACTGCTCCCTGCTACAAAAATATTTCAGAAGATCTTTTTTCCACCTGAAATGCAGAGGCACTTCTTGAACTAAGACCCAAACCCTGGGCATTCTGGTAGCAATTTCCAGCCACTAACTACAAAAGTCTTTGTGTTTATGTTTGCTGTCCTTTGGTGTCTTGTCTTTAAGACATGTAAGGAACATCTTTATCACGTGAAAGTTAGAAGATGGAAGCTTTTTCTTGGCCCCTGGTGTTCTTTGATTATTTTTCTACAAGAACTTGCTACCTACCAGGCCCTTCTAATGCAAGTGCAAACAGAAACAGACTCAACAAGTGGAACAGTCCAAGAATCTTGAGAAATGTGTTTGTTCTGCACCTGTGTGAACCCAAGAAACTAGTTAGGAAAAAACAAAGATTAAAAATGTTCAGCACTACAGAGCTGCTCACATTTCACAGAATTCTTTTTCTTTAGTTTAAAAACACTTTAAGATATTTTTATTGACTTTTTTCCCTTTAAGAGAAGCAGCAATGACCAACCTTTAGCAAATAATAATCAATTTATATTAAAAAAAMCCAAGGCAATGGTGCGCAGCTCTGCAATGTATGATTTCTATGTGTAATATATTTATGGCGTATAATAGGTTAATAATCGACTAATGTATTTCAGACCTATGAAGAAGTTTAACTTTTCATTGTCCTTTTCCACAAATCTGTAATATCGTACTGAATGATTGTGTATTTCAGTGTAGAAACTTGGCCTATGATAACATGAATAGAAACATAAAAAAACATGAGAAATCAACAAGTTTAGAGTCATCTTCTATAACAAGCCAATATAGACAGTCCACACAAAACTTTGACTTTAAATTACCCATCTGGTATTTTAAAAAGTGAATATCTGTATGGGTACAAAGGGGAAACTAAAGTCCCAAATGTCTGGCTACTTTATCAGAATAGCACTTTACATCTTTTAAGAAGCTATCAGGCTATTACCTATGACTAATATATCAAGTTTCAATGCAGCTTTTATTCAAAATTTAGTAGAGATAATAGTAACATAAAAGCTACCCTCTGGATTTTATAATTAAAAGGACAAGAGCCTGAGAGTCATAAGAAGGGAACGTAAAGTTAATTACTTGCTTGTGTGCAGAATAAGAAGTCTATAATCTTAAGTAGTAGCCAATTTATAGGTTTGAATTCCTGAACACTAATGTATTAGGAGAATCATTTCTACTTCTGATAATTTCTTCATATAATTATGATTAGACTCTTAGCTGTAGTTTAATTTACTATGCCACTTCCCAACACGCCCCTTTCTCTATGGTTTTGTTTACCAGAGCAAAGATTACAGGCACTAATATTGTCTGAAAGCTTACAGTAAATCTAAATGGTAAGTATGTTTTACAGTCAGTTGTAGCTGAACATAAAAAGTACTGTGTATTTCTTAGTAGATATAAAATCCAGTGGGGGTAAAATATATTCTGAAATATTCGCTTTACTCTGTTTACTCTATGGGTAGAATTAAGGTTAAATTTAAAAATAAATACTTGTGTTTTCTCCAGAAATAATTTTCAGCTAAAGCTTGGTGTCTGTGGCAATTTTCCAAATTTTCCAAGCTTTCTTGTCAGTGTCAACTCCTCTGGGAGATTAAAAGAGTCATTCGGTATATGCAGAACCAGAAGACTTTTCAAAATTGCTTTTGAGGATTCATTATTTCCTATTGTRCATCATGTACAACCCTATTTCTTTCCTATCATGAAAGAGAAATAGAGGGATGAAAACTTACTTGAAAAAATATTTCAGGATTAAAGCAACAGTACAAACAGATTATATGATGGCAAAACTGACAAAGTAAATGAAACTTTTTAATAGTAAAATATGGGAAGGAAGGAAGGAAGGAAGGAAGGAAGGAAGGAAGGAAGGAAGGAAGGAAGGAAGGAAGGAAGGAAGGAAGGAAGGAAGGAAGGAAGGAANAGGAAGGAAGGAAGGAAGGAAGGAAGGAAGGAAGGAAGGAAGGAAGGAAGGAAGGAAGGAAGGAAGGAAGGAAGGAAGGAAGGAAGGAAGGAAGGTAGTAAACCACCCATATTTCAGAAGGAGTAAATAAGTTATGAAAAACTGCAAAATTATCAATTTTCAAAGACGTAACAGGCAGGAGGCAAGATCTTACTGTATTTTAATTATACTTTTAAAATAATTCAGATAGAGAAAGGCCACATGCCTTTTACATAATCCTGAACAATGACAAAATAGAAACACATTCATCTGTGTTTATCTCTAATCAGACGTACGGATATTTCAGCATGATTATTGTACCGTAGATAGGCTAACTGTGTCTTCCAGTAAGACTAGATGAGCTTGCTTTTTATGACGTGTATGTCTAAACTTTYTTTCCTGCCAGTAGTCAAAAATCTACAATAGGCATCACCTACTCTGCCAGACAAATTAAATCTAAGATATGTGTCTGTCCATGGTGGTTATGTGAATAATACACTTTCAAAATCCTCATGTGAGTCTGAATGTCACCTTACATTGCCAGAAAATAAAAAGATCAATTAAAATGTGCCATTATGTTGAAGTCCCCCTGATTTTCTCAGATTCGGAATCAGTGAATATGCTACTTTCACTTCTGTTTTAAATTTTATACCCCTAATTCCTTTTATTTTTCTAGAATTTTATGTGCTATCTTAATATGTCTAGTCATGTAATAGTTAGGTCTATCCAGCCACTTCCACTTTCATTGCCATTTATTTTGTATTTGTAATACAAATTAGATTGTTCTCTGTTCTTTCTAAAATAAAGTGTTGCCATGGCATATAGTTCAAGATAAAATGCTGATACAATTATAGYTGCTTAATATCTTGGATTAAAGTCAAACTAAATAAAATAATTTCCCAGAAGTGACATAGTACCTTGGTGGATCTGTGTGCAATACTAAGTTATTAGGGCATAATTGTAGACARCATGATGTCTAACACAGAAAAAATTCACATGATGGAGTGAAAATACAATTACTAAAATAACCTTTCCTTTCCCTGAAATAGACTAAGACATAAAATATATATGGAAGTTATATTTTCAGGAATAATTTAATAGTTTATTTTCACTCTTCTACAGATGCATCCACAATTAATGTCATTACATAACAATTGATGTCATAACCAGTAACAATGGCATTACCCATAATTTGCATCTGCAGAAGTTCTTTTGGGCTAAGCATCCCTTTGCACAATGAAGAGACTGGACCCTATAAGGGATCCCTTTTAAATTCAATAGATCTACTACGTCAGGGGACTGCAAAGAGGTCTTCATCATTTTTTGTATTTTGGTTACTAAGTGATTAAAATGGACTAACAAATAGTTAATACCACTTTAACTAATGATCAAAGAGTAAAAGTATCAGTAAGGAGAGCCCACCCACTGTCGTATACATACAGAAAGTGAATATTTGTTCCTCTAATAATGATACATATTTTTATGGGTTTATATTTRTAATAAATATTGATATATTAAAGACTTGCATCTGTTTCCATAACTTTAAGAAAGACTGAAGAGAAAGAATTGGTTTTACTCTATCAGAAGATGACTTGACAGTATTTGACAGACTTTTAAAAATTTATCCGTTGGAGTCACATTAAAAGGTATTTTGGTGTAGAATTTTAAAAATCATAAACTGAAGACCAGTTCTTACTGGATTTATATCATTACATGATATAATATGATGCTATCATTATATTTATATACATTTTGGAATAAAGATGGTGGAATGACACTTCCAGAGAGGACATACTAGGTTGCAGAATAAAAGAAGGTATTTCATCAGAGAAATGTATAAACAATGACACAATTGCACTTTTTCTTATATTCACTAATAAATAATAACATTAAAAGAAAGCTTCCTTTTTAAAGAGAAAACATATATATGAAACTGATTAAAATTCATATGAATTTAGACAATTGCACTATGACATCAGAGTGAGTATAAAATGATCTTGGAATGATTTGCAATGTCATATTCTTGCAGCACTGTGTCACAAGGTCACTTATGTTCATTCTGATTTCCAAAAGACAGGATGAACATCTTAGTGAGCGTTACAGCCATGTAGCTGCCTTACAAGCACCTGCCTCTGAATCAATCAGTACCTGTCTTAAATCAATACCTGTCCTAATCATGGCAGCCCTCCAGTTTATCACTCCAGAGTAACACACCTGTGGTATGATATTGTCAGTGGTCCTGTRCCTCTCTTCATTAGGTACAATTCCACTGCTGCTATTTACTGTTCATTGATAAGTACCTCACCTTCATTTTTTTTTGGCACTCAGTTTTGTATCTCAGCAGGGTTCATTTCTCAGCAATAACAGTAGAAGGAGGTGTGAATCAGAGAGCAAGGGATAATTTCAACCACCCGCTGCCCTATCATCACAGGATCAAGCAGGAATCAGTATACTAGATAAGGTATATTGTCTTGGAGCAATTGATTTTGTGGTTCTGTAATGCAATGACACATATTTGCTGTATGTGTCCAATAATGTGCTTTCTGGAAACGCTACCACATTATCTTCTGCTTTAGTTTCATTGATTCTAAAACTGGATTTGTGTTAGTGTCTGGATCGCTGGGTCTGGATCTCATTTATGTATTTCTAAGAGGACGTAGTCCACTTGTATTTGGATATAAGGGTTTGGATGCATCCTTTTTAAATTCTTCTTTCATTCAGGTTAAGATACAGAGCCAGAATACTCTCACAGTTGATGTCTTTCCATTCTTAAATCTTGAATGTTATATCAACCAACCTGATGGCTTTCTACAAAGAGATGATTGGCTTCACAAACAAGGGGAGAACAGCAGAGAAAATGCTGCGCTCCACAGCCTGGAGCACTTCTGGAGAGCAGAAGGCTCAGGAGGTGGAGATCTTATCAGTGTATATAAAGACACAGTGAAAGGGAAAGGAGAAAAGAGGGACAGGCTCTTCTCAGTAGCACCMAATGACAGAACACGGGACAATGGGCACAAACTGAAACCCAGGACATTCTCTATGAACATAAGAAACCTTTCTACAGTATGACAGTGGCGCGACTTGTCCAGAGACATGGTCCCTTC
This sequence comes from Mixornis gularis, assembly GCA_003546035.1. Lineage (NCBI taxonomy): Eukaryota > Metazoa > Chordata > Aves > Passeriformes > Timaliidae > Mixornis > Mixornis gularis. Next base: position 2,581,143 of record QVAJ01000052.1, on the reverse strand, counting down.
TTGGAAATGTTCAGAAAGATACAGGACATGGTTCTGAGCATCCTATTCTAGGTGACCCTGCTCTAGGCAGGGAGTCAGACTTAATTGTTTCCTGAGGCCCCTTCTAATCTCAGCATTTCTCCATTTCTGTGTCTGGCCGTCTTTCTTGCTCACTCACATCTTCCATTGGTTTGTACCGAATTCCACCAAAAGCAGAATAATTTTAGGAGATTTTCACTGTTCTTAGAATTAATTAAATTGAAATATTACTTACTAAACCAAATCCTCTAATTTAAATGCTAAATAAATACATTGAATAGGAGTTCATGTATAACTGAGGGCACAAACAGCCCCAGGTACTGTACATTATTTATGATGGAGTTCAACAGCTTTTTGTATTTTATCTCTCCTTCATCATTTAAGCCAGAGTGCTACTACTGAAGGCAAATGAAAATATTACAGTAGAAGATCAGAAGAGAAATTTTTTTGGGCTCATGATAAAAAAAAGAATGAATAGTTTTTTGATTTGGGAATACACCTTTCTCCCATGTCCTGCAAAATATAGTACTGAGACAGGTTATAATGGATCTAGTTTATCTGGTGCAAATACTGTAAGATATGATTTTCCCTTCAGCTAACAAGAATTTGCTAATTATTATCATGGATGATTAAGTGTTTTGAAAGAACAGTGAGAAGGAAATTGCAGTGAAAAAAAATCATATTAGAAACTTGCAGCAACACTTATTATTCCCATTAAATATGAATCATTTATTAAGAAAAGTGACTGTAAGTGATACACATGCATTCACAGATAACCCAGTGCGAGGCTTATGAAATTAATGGGAAATAGAGCAATCTTTGAAATGTCCTGTGTAATGGCTAGATGGCTAGTCCCTGCTATTGTAGCATGAAGCACTTTGAAGGGTCATGGCCTTATCTCCTTGCCTCACTTCTTGTCACTATACAGCAAATTTGGTACCCTGACTTGTGCAGAAGTACCCAGGATGTGTGTCTTTTCCTTGATTAGATACATTGTGTAGTAAAAGTACAGTCAAATCTGGTTAAGAATGAAGTTAGAATGAGTAAAAATTAAATCAGTTGCTCTGGAAACAAGCAGAAATGCTAGCGAGTAAGGGCCACATCACAACAGATATTTGGGTGCCCTACTTTTTATTTAAAAGAAAAGGTATAAGGAACTTGAGTTTAAAAAAATKAAATTATTTATTGAAATCCTATTTTACTAATATTATTAAAAAAGAAGATCATAGAATCATAGAATGGTCTGGGTTGGAAGGGACCTTTTAATAAAKGTCATCTGTTCCAACAGTGCTGCAATGAGCAGGGACAACTTCAAGTTGATCAGGTTGCTCAGAGCCCTGTCCAGCTCTTGCATATTTCCCAAGGATGGGGCATATACATATGGATGTACCATGGAAATGGTAAATGTAAAGGCTTTTAAAAGGGTAAGTGTCACGTTACTCTCTCTGCATCTAACAGAGCGCAGCCATACATCTGCAACACTGAAGATGTGTTTAAAAGAATTATGAACCTTTTAGATGGATTTATGAAGATGTTTTCCCTAGGTTTTCAAGCACTACACTGAGGCTTTCTCCTCCAAAAGACAGGCAAACATAGCGATATTTCCAATACTGAGGTGGGAAGCTTTTTATATGTTGAAACCATTGGTGGTTTCCTTGCCTTTAATCTCCTATTCTCTGTACAGTTCCTGAGTAGACCCAGYAACAGAGCTAAGGACTACTGCATCTTCTCACAAAATATTTACAACTTTTGATGAAAAAGCCCATGAAAAATATAAAGTAAAGCATGAAAAAGAGATAGCAAGACTATCTGACTTGAGCTCATTCTAGTGTTTGTTAGAGAAGTTATATTTGGTTCCTTGAGTGTGAACATCTGTAAGAAGGTGTCGGTGCCCAGGCCCCGGCAGCGGCAGCTCTGTGAGGGGAGGCCGGGGCTGCCCCACCCGGACACAGCCAGTTCCAGCTGGATCCAACTGCCCACCTCAGGGCACAGCTGGGCCCCGGCAGGGCCTTGAAGATTATTTAACAGATGGAAAAAACACTGCAAAGGCAGTGAGGAGTGAGGAAAAAAAGTGAGAGAAACAACCCTGTGAGATGRGGAAAAGAAGAGGAGGGGAGGAGGTGATCCAGGCACCAGAGCAGAGATTCTCCTGCAGCCTGTGGAGGGTACATGGGGAGCAGACGCCTACACTGCAGGCCACGGAAGACCCCACATTAGGGCAGGGGGGCATTCCCTGAAAAACAGCAGCTCATGGAGACCCCACAGCCGAGCAGATTTCACCTGAGYGATGGCAGCTCATGAAAGCTGCCGTGCCAAAGCAGAAGAGTGAAGAGGAAGAAGCAGCAGAGAGGAGCCACTGTCTACTGAACATAGGCCCCTGCTCCCCATTTCCCCCRTGCTTCTCAGGGAGCAAGAGAGGAGTCAAGAGAAGGGGGAGGAAAAGTGTTGGTTTAATGGATGTTTCTCACTATCTGAATCTATTTTTATTGGCAACAAGTTAAATTATTTTTCCTSAAGTCAAACATGGTTTGTCTGTAATGGTCACTGGTAAGTGATCTTGAATTTATCTCAGCCCACAAACTCTCTCATCCTACTTTTTGCCCYGTCCCACTGAGGATGGAAGGAGAGTGAGCAGCTGGATGGGAGTTTGGCTGCTGGCCAAGGCTAATTCGCCATTGTACATGAGTCTTTTTCATCTTAAAATTTAGCTGACAGATGAGCAATCCTTGAATCAAAAATATTCCCACAAAGATTTCTCTGTAAAATTCTCATCAGAACATGAATGMTTTCCCTTGTGACAACAAAAAGGTAGATATTTTATGTCCAACTTAGATCCCTTTCTGTAATCTAATATGGCTTAGATTTTATTAGAGCTTTCTTACAAGCTTTGGTTTAAGAAATAACAGGGTTGAACAGTAAAGAATAACAGGGTTATGGTGTCTAGAAAACATTTCTAGCTCAGGAATTTTATTATTAGTAAAGCTTATCCATGATTTAATTTGTAAATCCAGATATAAAGTCTCCCTTCATTCCTTCCCTTTAATTTATAATGTCCAGATTCTTAAAAAACAGGAGTTATTATGTTATATTTTATATTTATTAGTCTATGTTTTGTATCTGACTCTTTGCTTCTGAGTAGACTCTGTTTACATGGGTTTTCCTCTTACTGTTACACACCATTTCTTCGATTTATCAAAATCACTATGTGCCTCCCAAGGTTCTTGTGATCTCTCCAAAACTGGCCTTGTCAGCAAATTTTATCAAGCACTTTCATCTTTAATTCACTAAACACAGGGTTTCTATGTAAGAAAAAGTGTAAACTAGAGCTTACAGCTGGGAATTCCTCTGTGGCAATGTAAGGAAGAGGCTTCTGTTTCCATTAAAATCAAACATTTACTTTTATATTTAATTACAGTCAAATTTTGAATAAATGTGTAACATAAYATGKTAGAACTATAGACATAAATGGAAAAATGGTAAGATGTGCCAATTCTCCAGTTTTTATAGGAATCATACCAGCCAGATTAGTGGTCTTGTATATTTCTTCATCTGGTTCTTTGTTAGTGTTTCAAGACTACATTGACTCCTTTAACAGACTGAACCATAAATCAGAACAAAATAAACAAAAAAAATGTACTTTATTATAAATTTTGGTCCTTCTGAAAATGCAAAAATTCTTTCCTTATCAGGAATTTGGGCAACCAGTTACCTTCCATGGCTTCCAATACTTCCTCATTCATAATTTGAATCTTGAAATGATTATAGAGTGGAAAAAAAAGGTGGGGACAAAATAAGCTCACAAAATCCATGTAATGAATACATGGGCACGTCTGTTACTTAGGGAATCTACCCAATCTGAGAAGTCCCAATTTATGGTTAAATGCAACTTCTTTCAGCRTAAGGACTGGTGCATGCAGGTGACATATGCCATTCTCCCTCCCCTCTTACCAGCTGTTCCTTCCTACCCTGCACTGTCTCACAACAAAATCACACAGCTGTTTGTGAGGTTTCCTGTTTTATCATTTAAAAACCTGGCACCAATGAAAAATAACCCTTTAAAGATGACTCATTCAAGAAGAAATTGCTTCTAGCATTATTTTCTGTCTTTCGCTCAATCTACTTACAGTTTAACATTCAGGACTTTTCAATGCTGGCCTCAAGTCCATCAAAATGTCCAAAAAAAAGTTATTCCCGCTGAAGAAATTATATTCATGTGTACAGAAGCTAARGAAGTCTTCTTAAGGGACACTAAAAACAGGTTCTAATTCTCAGCAATAAATCTTGCCTCTGTGTGATCACTTCAGAAATCCACAGATCCACTCACCAAAAACTGATATATTCAGCATTCAGCAACATTAATTTTTTTTACATATACGTCGAATTTCTGTGTCTATTCATCTACAGGCAATTCAGCTCTATTAGACAATTCAAGGGTACACAAGTGTATATATACATATGTGTGTGCATATATATATATATGTATAGATATAGATATAGATATAGATATAGATATAGATATAGATATAGATATAGATATAGATGATATAGATATAGATAGATACAGATATGTGAAGAATACTGAGGAAAATGGGAAGTAGGTCATGGTGTGGTTCCAGCTAGCAAAAGATTAAAAAAAATTGAGTGATATAAGAAAACTAGACAGGGAAATGGGAAAAAAGAAGGCTGGTAGCATCACCAGGGTAAAGAAAATCCAAAGACYTTGACAAAAAATAAGAGCAGAAATTGGCAGCAGTGCACCTTACAAATTATTTCCAGAGACTTCTACTACATATCCTGGGATGCATTTTTATATGTTTCTTAGACATATATGACTATAACCACAGACATGGTGTGACGCATATTTAAAATAATAATAATWAAAAAAAMCGCTCCCTTGCAGTTAAAGTATAATGCAATAATCTAAGGAAGTGGAGAGAGCATGAAGGGTCAGCCTTATCATAGATACTCCGAGTTAATGTGATATTACAGCAGAGATTTAACAGAATGCAAAACTCACCTAAGTATGCAACTGGTTTTTGTTTCAGAATCAAAATCAGGTATAATTTAATGTGTCTCTATTTACCTTGTACTATGGCCTGGTTTTCCACACACATCCATATTTGTACTTCAAAATATATTTACCTGAGTTTTTTACTGTATGCATAATTTAAACCACCACAAATGCATACAAGAAGAAATTAGTGTAAAGAAAAATGCACTCAGAGCTTTTACACTGAAATTCTGGTTCTGAACTGTGTCTTCAGTTGAATGACTTTTACATTTTTTTATCATTCAGTAATCAATAGTCCAATCAATAATATTAGGCACTCAGAATTTTAATGATGGAATTATTAAGGTTTTCTTTGTTTCATAATGCCCAATTTTCATGGTTGTTTTTAGGGGGAGAGTCATTACCTGATATTCTCCTGATTATGGGATATTTATTTCCATATCCTCTTTATGTCCCAATATTACATTTTCTTCCTCTGTGTCCAATACTAACCCCATTCCCTGTTTCATTTTGCCTATAACAGTACAACTTCTTCTCTTGGGATCTATGCTAGTTTTGGGTGGGGTAGMATTAATTTTCTTCCCAGTAGCTGGTACAGGGCTGTGTTTTGGATTTGTGCTGAACACAGGGTTGACAATACAGAGATGCTTTTGTTATTTCTGAGCAGGACTTGCACAGAGCCAAGACCTTTTCTGCTTTTCATACTGCCACACTGATGAGGAGGCTGGGGGTGCGTGGGAGGTTGGGAGRAGACACAGCCAGGACAAGTGATCCAGATTGACCAGAGGRGTATTCCAGAGCATCATGCTTAGTATATAAAGTGGARGGAAGAAGAGAGATGACGGGACATTTGGAGTGATGACATTTGTCTTCCCAAGTAACTGCTGCGTGTGATGGGGCCACGCTCTCCTGGAGATGGCTGAACAACTGCCTGCCCTTGGGAAGCAATGAATTTATTCCTTGCTTTGCTTTGCTTGTATGTGTGGCTTTTACTTTCCTTATTAAAGTGCCTTTGTCTCTGACCATGAATTCTCTATCTTCTACCCTTCCAGTTCTCTCCCCTGTCTTGCTGGTTGGGGAAACAGCACATGGCTGCCTGGGGCCTGATTTCTGGCTGGGACTAAACCATGACAACATCCCAAATAACCCACTTAAAACACATCCGTTGCTACAAATGAAATAAAATGACAGAATGTTCCTCTGTTGACAAAGCGAAGCTAGCAGTATAATTTTTGTTGTCCTGTTGAATGCAGAAAGATGGCTGCATTTGTAGAATAATGATTTGCCTCTACTTTCATTCAGATAAAAACAATCCTTTTTTTCTCTAAGTCTATGACAAACTTATATTATGAGTCACTTTCTGTAAGGTCACTGTAGGTGCATTACATCACAGGGAGAGGTACAACTCAGCATTGCATTTCTGTATTATATCACTAGAACAATTCTGCCAAGTTTTGTCAGCAGGATGAAGGGTCAGGTTCAAAATCTGTGAGTTCTTTGTAAAATTACAAAACAAAACCAGATGAGTATTCATTCAAGCACCTGGGAAAATGAAACCTTTCCACTCAAGGCCGAAGTTAGTCAATATTTTCCTCTTTTCAAGTTTATATTTCTGTGCAYATAATAGAACAAACAAAAATAAAACAAAAAGCATTTATATTAAGATGAAAGAGAGCACAAGCAGCCAGGAATTAGCAAAATGTAATGTATAAAGCACATAGCCCAAAATTAATTTTTACAATAAACTTTTTCCTTTGCTTCTTCTTGTACTGACACAAGTATCCATTGAAAAAATGTCCTGTTGACACACTTATCTCTTGGGTTTATTTTCTTGCGACTTGGATTTATTCCTTTAAGTTAGTGAATGATCAGACTCAGGAATTCACTTCCATGGGTCCACTTCAAGCTCCTCAATGGAAAAAACTCAATGGCTTCTTTGGACATGCATACAGAGCTCTTCTGCTCTCACTACCAGAGCCTTAGTACTAAAGTACCTAATTTTTGACCAGCCCAGAGCCATCTTGTACATGGTCTGCTCAGACAATGAACAGAGTTTCTAAACCCGCTCCATAAGTGGAGTACATCCATTAAATGATCTCTTGACCACATCTTCAAGCATCTTTGCAACAACCTGGTGAACCATGAGCATCTGCTTTTGGATTTGTAAATGCTGTTCAGAAAARTAGTTTGTATTTTTTCCTGGGTGAGCTGCTCTAGATAACAATCTGTAACAATTTGCAGCAAAGAAATGCCCTTTTATTTTTTGTGCCAAAACTATGCTGATTTTAGCTTCTGTGCTTATTTTGAGGACTGATTTAAACTCTCTTTCAGCTCTTGATGCAGCTTAGAGGTTCAGTGTCTTCCCTGTGATTTCTCCTCTTGATTCAGCTGTAAATTTCAGAATACTCATTTGGTTTTGACCCATGAAAACAAATGGAGAAAAATGGTCCTTAGCCACCACACATTTTTCTTTCTCATTTCTTTCAGCTGTGTCTAGAAGCTAGAAGATGGCACATCTAGTTTCTCTGTTTGGTGTGGAAGAATGACTAGTGAAAGCTGAAACACTATCAGCTTTTAAGCCATTTAGATTGGAAATGCAGAATCAATTCTGAGGTTTGGTGTTTGTAATATATATTATTGTTGGTTCATATTCCAGTTGAGGATCAGGAGCAAAGTGTAAATTAACCAGAAGTGATTATCTAATAGGGGTAGCAAAAGAATAAAAAACTGAAATATCATTATTTCAACTTTCCACTGAGCCATAACCTAGATAACCTATGACAGTAGAAATGCAGTTGACAGTTTTCTATTGAAGAAGGTAGTTTGTCCAARTTAAAAACAAAGCTATAGCTGGTTTCAGTGGTAAAGACCAAACTGTAGATGTTTAAATCTTAGAAGTAAATTTCTGGTTCTGTTTGACCTCCTAGATGACCTAAGGTTATAGATGATTTAAAACAGATGATGCAGAAAGAAAAACGATACCACCAACAGTTAAAGCTTGGGAATGAGTTGAAGCTTTTTTCCATATGTTCTTCAGGAGGTAAAGACAAGGTTCTTGGGCTCRCTAATCAGCAAATCTGTTCAACTTGGTGGACAGTTTAATTCTTCATTCATTACTTGCCCCCATTTGGAGGGCCTTTGTTTCTAGTGTGATAATTCTTTTTCTGTGTAAATAAAATGAAATAGCATGAGGCAAAAGAAATAAAAGGAGTTTTAAGAAAATTATTTCCTTAAAAGTTCTTCACTTACACCTTTTGCCATTTTGTAACACTCTTATTTATACATATTTTCTACATGATACCTCATGAACTTGTATATAGAAATGAGAAATAAGTCACTTTCAAATCTGGGGAAAGATTTCAGTCCTGAAAAATAACAGATCTTGTCTGGAAAGTAAGAGCAAGAAAAACAAGACTAGAAAAATGAAAAATTATGCATGATTTTCATTAAAATATGTTAACAAAATATTGATTTAAAATCAGAAAAGCCAGGAGATGTTCATAGGTTCCTTAAGTTTCAAAAAGTCAAAGAGAAGACATTTTGCTTGAAAGCTGTCCAACACTAGAATAAGACAGGTTCATCCCAGTATAGTTGCATCTGTCAGTATTCAGTAGAGGGCATAACAGGCAAATCATATGTCTTAAGTTATTTCTGATTTATTAGAAACATAGATCTGCATCCATTCTGGCTGAAAACTTCCAATACAGAAGGACAAGGTCCAGCAATAGAAGATCTTTGAGAAGGATTCCGTTTGTTAGATGACCAAAAGTTGAATATTCTSTTTTGAATTAATAAAAGGGATGTTTCTGCTATCAGCAAACAGTATCCATTCCCTCTTTACTGATAATCACGAAAAGCCTTCCTTGTATGCTGTTGCTCCTTTTCTGCAGGGTACTACTCTGACACATTTCCTATGATTTTTTTCCTGATCTATTCCCTCTTTTCTAAATAAGCATGAAAAGCTAGCAGGAAAGATTGAAGAGGAGACATGGTCTACGAAGCATATTTAGCATTGTATCTCTTCTACCATATCTATCCAGACCTTCTGAGTGACTCAAAATGTGGATGAAATGGTAAGTTTATGAAATTAAAATGTATCATCTGTATAAAACATCAGAAAACTCATAGAATTGACCGAAGTTGTTGCTCTTGTCACATGAACCACTTTGCGTGTAATTCTGTGAGCATTTACAAGTGTTCTCAGGCTGCAGCCCACTGGCCCTTCAGCTCCTGGTAGAGATGGTTTGCCAACTGTTCTGCGTATCTGTAGTCTCTACATCAGAATTAATAAACTTCTGTGGGAAAAAATAGTGTCAGTAACCTTCCTTCTCCAAAATACATCCCATTCTATTGAAGAGTACAACTCCCACAGTAATTTAAATAATTTTGGATAGAGGAGGACTGTTGAAGCTATTCAGGTCTCATGTCTTTTTGCTGTCTTGACATRGTCTTCATTCACAACAGAAGGCTACTTTTTAAAAAAGTGTATACAGCCTGTTGAAGCAAGATTTTAAGAAAACTCTCAAACACCTAAAAATTCTGAAAAAACTATTGAATTATGTACAACATTTCAATGTGTAATTCTGACTTTGAAGATAATTTTATTCATTTATTACATATTATCTTTATCTCTGTTTTCAGGTAACTCAAGATCTATACAAATCTTACTGTTGTTGATTCCCATCTTGGTTATTCAGCTGATCCCACACTTCTCCAACTTTCATCTCTTTTTGCCCATAACAAGTTACAGAATTAAAAATGTTGAAAACAGGCTAAATTTTCAAGAGTGGATAGTGATTTAAGACTGCTGAAACAGCTGGGAATCAAGCACATGAAATTTTATRGATACAAGAGCTAGCTTTCAACTAGTGAACTGCTGAATATTTTGGGGAAATAAGCTTAAAAACACAAGAACTGAATGATTCAAATGATGCACTAGAAAATGCTTAAATATAACTGAGCTTATCTTCTCTGTTCTTTATTCTTGTTTTGAATTGCTSTGCAGTACAAATTTACCACCCTGACAGAAGTGGCAATATCAGGATATAGACAAAACAATAGACCTCATCTTTGGGTTGAAAGTGCCAATAGCAAAAATTAGATATCAGTATAGTTAGCAGCCCAGTCCAATCCATTAAGGGATTAACTTACCTTAAGGATAGAATTTTTTAAAAACAACAAACAAAAAACTACACCCAAACCACACGCACAAACACACACACACACACACACACACATTAAAAAAAAAAAAGGGGGGGGAAGGTGGATACTAGGTAAAAACATAGCTTCTCTGACATCCCTTCCAGGTTTTAAATGCAAGCTAATTAGAGTAGCAGAGTAGCAGTCTTTTCAAAACAGAGAACAATAGTTGTTTGCAAAGTTGTAATCCACAATGGCAACATCTTTTTTAAAATTTTTATTTTTACATCACGGAAAATATTTCCTGTCTCCAGCAACAGGAAAGAATTGGGGCATTTTGTCAGTGCAGAAAATAATGAAAGAGTAGAGATATGTCAGTCTTTGGGAGCCATGGAGAAAGTACTTCTGGACATTTGAGGGAATRTAAATTGATCTGTAAGGCATCCCCTGCTCTTTTCTTGAATCGATTTGGCAGAAGGAAGGGTTGGGGGCTGGGAYTCTTCCCCTTTTCTAGACCCATTGAGATTGGCATCCCAAAGATGGATGCAGGTAAAAAAAACACACTGATGGCATTTGTTTCAGACCCTTCACTAGTAGAACTTGAGGAACAACTTCAATTCCAGTGAAAATTCACTTTCACAGCTAACTCAAATTTAGGAGCACATTAGATTCCTTACATTTATACRCTCAGCTAAGATTACCGTTATCAGATGGATGAGTTATCTAATCACCCAGGACTTTCACTTTCAGTGATAAAAAGAAAGAGGTATCTACAGTAATTCAGTCTTATCTAAGAACATAGATCAGAGTAAACTGCCTTCTGAAAATATCTGTCATTTCCTCTTTTCATTGAACAACAAAGTTCCTCAGTTAAGCAGTTGAAATTAGGAGAGGTAAGTGTGGGCCAGAGGCACTACAACCTTTAAAAGTGCTAAGAGTCTGCTCTAAACTTCTGCTAAAGGAGTACCAGGGTTTTGCTCTTCTGCTTGTACATGGTTAAATTGTTCACTTAATGACCTTCTTTCTGGTTAGTAAAATTATAATTTAAAATTCTACTCCCTACATTTGCTAAGTTTATGCTTTATACTGAATCCTAACCACATCTTACTTGGAAATCCAATACTATGAAAAAGTGATGGTAGCAAAAGGTAGGATCTTCATCTTGAGGGACAAAGTGCTGAATAAAAGCAATCTATTTTACTAGCTGAAATAATCAGTAATTGTAACAGGTCTTGTTAATAGAGAACAGAAATGATTCTTTGACAGTTAGATCTAACATGTTTACATCAAATTGTGTTTGACTCCTTTTTGAAAGTTGACTACTAGTCAAATAAAGTAGCTGATTGAAAAAATGGATAACTTATATTCAGTTGTCCAGGTTTTTCCTTATAATGTCAAAACTCAGTCCAAAGGATTGTCTACATATGGAAGAAGGAAAACTCACCATCTTAGAGGAAGTCTAATGAAACCAATGACTGTTAGATTAGATTTTTCACACCAATCTGGTCTATCCTGATTTACAATATCCATTTTTTAATAACTATAGCAGTTGCTGGGAGATGGTAATCAACTGGACAAGCAATGAGAATACATTTAGGTTTTTCCAATTCACAGCGTTGTGTTGATAGAGTCTCACCAAATAACTTGGTTTTCTCCACATGGAAGCAAGTGACATATTTTTGGTTCTACAGTCAGATTGCATCAAATAGTTCATATTTAAACCAAGCATTTCTTCACTCATACATTCAGCAGCCTACTACAAATAATAATCCATAAAAATATTTACAGTTCTCAAAGAACTTGGTGGATGACATGTTTTTTAGCACTTTTACAATTTAACCTCTGGATTGAAAAAAAAAGATTACTGAAATAATACTGCCCTTTAATTTGACACTCTCCAAAATTATGAGCATAGTCCAAAAACCACAAAAGTATTAAGTTTGGATGGCATCTCTRGAGATAGCCTAGCCCTACTTCCAACTCAGAGCAGGGTCACCTGAATAGGGTACCCAGGACTGACTAATCTGGCATCTGCGATGGGAACATCTGCATGAGTGGCTAAGGAAGAGCAACTGATGCCTCTGTAAGGGCTTTGCCATGATTTCACTCAACATCCTTGTCTCTAATGGGAGAGATGGGTTTGAAGGATGATATATTTAATGGATAAGGGACAAGCTGGATGGATGCACACAAAGAGCTGCAGTCAGTGATTCAATGCCCAAATACAAAACAGTATCAAGTGATGTATCTCCACATCAGGACCAGTAGTCTTCGATATCTTTATTAACAATACAGACAGTGATCAATAAAATCTTTTCAGTAGGAAACTTGAGGATTAGCACTTGTTTTCCATCCTTTTTTCAGAAATACTTGGGGAATGAGATTGTAACAATATTCTACTTGCGCTACAAATACTGCAAATCTATGTGCACCCGTGCACCTTCACTTACCTGCATAAACATAAAAGATTAATAAACAGGCTAACTTATGMTAATCTTGAATGGAACTGGTTTTCTGATCCTTATTGATTCTTTGCTTTCAGAACATATTACTGATTCTTTGCTAACAAAGCACATGCTTCACTCACCTCATGTGCTAGCCTGCATAAAGATGAGTAATCTGCTATTGCCTAATGTTAATGAAGACAACTGTATTACTTTATTGCTTGTTGTTATTACTTTAGATTCGCATACCTTCCAAGATGTAGTCTCATCCCTTAATTTCAAAGGGATGACTTGTGATTCATCTTATATTTTTTTCTACTTAAAGTGATAGAAAATTGGAAAATAATCTGTGTTCAGACTCAAGTTGGTAAAAACACATGGTTGTCCTTATACTACCATGAAAGTACTTTAAATATAGGAGAAGTTTACCCTGGTCCATTCATATATGCTAAGAAATTCYTGCTTAGTGCTTTCTCTCAGTAAATCTGCTAAATAAAACCTTCATAGATTTTGTGATCTCTTCTCATTTTTCCTGTTTTGTGGCTATATAAATAAAATCCTCGGACTGTGTAACCTCTCTTTGTAATGTCCAAAAATACTTTTACCTAAAAAACACATATCCATTTTTTTTTCCCAACAGTTAGATCTAGGATGCATTCAGACCCTCTGAATTTAGTAGACATCATGAGGTAAATAAAGAATTACATCTACACTGCAGCACATCTTTACGGCATTTTTCAAAATATGCTCAAAACCCCTGTCTGCTCAGTCATGAAAAACTTCCAGTTGAGCAGCAAACAAAATAGCAAACAATTTTAAGCTGAATTTCCAGAATGTTCCCCACAAATAATTTCTATTAATGAAGTTTTTCTATTTGATCAGCAGTGTCACTTGCTCCAACAAAGCCAGATAGATTCATGAGGCCATAGAAGGCACATGGCCTCTTCCAGCTGCAACAAGGCTGAAGTGCATGGCCACAAAAAGAGACAAGGATTTCTAATATTCAGGCTCTGAAGAGGGTTTATTTTGTTYCAGTTTTTGTCAAGACTTGATACAAAAATAAAGGCAGATAATCAGAATCAGAGTAAATCTAAAGTAGAGAAGACCTTTCTAGCAAGCAAGCAATCAAGAAGTCAGCTGAGCAGAATGATCCTACATCAAATTAGAATGAGCTGCTGGAGATACCCAATGTACCAAAGTCTAACATGTACTTAAAATTCTGGCTTTTTCAGCTTTGAACAAGAATTGCTTTTCATCTAAAAGAAAATTGAGGAGACAAGACAGGACCACTTTAATTTACCGCAATAGCAACTGTGGCAATTTTAATTCCCAGAGAGGTTTGAAGAAATATTAAATGTATATAATTTTATTTTGAATTCCCAACTCTTGTCATTGGGGATAAATCTTTGATYACCAGCAAGTCCTACAGAGAAAAAGCCATGTTTTCTACCACGATCAGCAATGGTCCTGCTCTATTTAAGTCATCAGGCAATTTCTGGATGTCGATAGTCCAATAGTGAGGAGGCCACTGTGATCTCTGAAATCTAGCAAATCTTTGGCCACTAGGCTTACCTGAATTTTCATCTTTTCTTTATCTAATCTTTTTCTTGTACCTAATTCATTCATGCATTACATCATAATCCAAATTTTACTCACCTCAGGCTTTAATCTTTAGATTTTGTTATAACCTTGCTTACTAGATTTGGAAAGCTTTCAACCAGCAGTTTTCTGTTCCTTATGTAGCTACTCATAGACAAAAATTGCCTCTTCTATGGGCAACTCATCTCAGCATGCACCTGCAACATCTCAGCAGACYTTACATTAGTTAGTTTGAGCTCATTCTTTCACACTCTCCTGTGGAATCATGACCTGATTTTCTTTTGCAAACTTCCATTTCTAGAGTATAGTTGTGCATTGTCAATGACTTTTTCAGTCTCTTGTTGATAGTGCAATATCAAACATAGTAAGATTTTAGAAGAAACAAACATTTTACTTTCTATTCTAAAATTATGAAATTTATTACTCTAAACCCAACAATTTCTGTACAAATACCTTTTACTTTCAGTGTTTTCTYYTTTTTGTTTGKTTGKTTGKTTGGTTTGTTTTGGTTTTGTTTTATTGTTGTTGTTGTTGTRCTTTGTTTTGTGTTTTGGTTTTGTTTTTTTATGAGGAGGAGGGGTTCATTAACAAAACCTTTTTTCCTTTCTCAGAATTCCTACCATCCCCCAAAGTTTTCAGTCTATTCAGATTGATTCAACAGCTATTAAAATCAGTTGGAAAATTAGGCTCATCTTGGGTGGGTTTAAGGCTGGAAATAAAAGTCAACATATATTTACATGATGATGCTAAATTACAGTGTAAGTTTTGAGTATAAAGACTCATTTCACCTAAAATCTGTGTCTAAAAAGTTAGATGTTTAAGTCAAACTCAGTTACTCCGTCTATATATAATGGTGTATAAGAAGTATCTTCACCAAATGACTCAAAGCGTCATAAAATAGGTGTCTACGATGAGTTAGTTACCTGAGTCACCCTCCCTAAGTATATTTTTCTCTTCACTGACTATAGAACGGATTATTATCCTAGATKTAGAAGAACAGCTTTTAGGTATTTCAGGAATGATTCAGGTGCCTATGCAGAGATACTGAAGATTATCTGAGCTATCTTCAYGGAGCCAACAGAGACAACAGAGAAGTGGAAGCCCACATCCATCTGCAGCACCCTGAGTACTCAAAGGTGAGTCTCCTGAGATTTTGGGAAGGGTGATTTGACCAGAACCATGAAGGTCATGAACATACTGGATGTATTCAGAAGCAGGTTTTTGTGCCAAACCAGCCACTGAGCATAGATGTGCATAGGCATGCAAATTACAGCAACTCAATGGGAGATAAAAGCGAGGGCAGGTTTCCTCAAGATTAGTGCTCCCCAAACACAGTTGTCTGTCTGAGTGGTGATATTATACAGTGCTGCGCTCTGCAGATCTACTGGTCACTAATTCTATGCASTACATATTGGTTAAACTTGAGGCATATAGAACCAACCATCAGAACCTCAAAAACTCTGCTTTATCTAGCTGATTTCCTAGCTGAGAAACCTACCTTTCTTTTAATCCATCTTTCTTGAATTAAATTGCCAAAAGAGTGAAGAAAGGATGAAAAAAATTCTCTCATAGTTCAAATAAATTGTCTCGTCACTGGAATAATTATTCATTTTTTCCTTTTCCTCCTTCCTTTCTGCTCAAAAAATAGCAATTAAATAATTTAAAGTAGAAGAGGTTTGCATTTCCTTCTGGCAACAAGAAGAATGAGATTAAATGGAGAGGCTTTGGTCTCTTCCCATTCAGGGAGGGCCAGTTCTGGTTTAGGCACTTAAATCAGGGACCTGAGGAATAAAAATCAGCTCTAACTCAGGATTATTGCTTGAAGCTATGCTGAGGCACATGGAGGACAGGAGGTGATTTGAGATAGCCAGCACGGCTTCACCAAGGCCAAGTCCTGCCTGAYCAGCGCAGAGGCCTTCCTTCATAACTGGACAAAGTAAGAGCTACAGATACCGTTTATCTGACCTTGTGTAAAGACTTTGACATAGTCCACAAACCATCCTTCTCTCTAAATCAGAGAGAGATGGATTTGATGGATGGACTGTTAGACGAATAAGAAAGTGATTKGACAGTCAATTCCAGAGGGGAATGGTCAAAGGCTCAGAATCCAAGTGCACATCAGTGAAAAGTGGTGTCCCTCAGGGGTCCATATTGGAACCAATATTATTTAATATCTTCACTAATGACATAGGCAAAGGGATCGGATACACCCTCAGCAAATTTGCAGATGATACCAAACTGGGTGATGCAGTGACACTCCTGAAGGACAGGATGCCATCCAGAGGGACCTGGACAAGCTGGAGAAGTAGCCCTTGGGAATCTCATGAGGTTTAACAAGTGCAAGGTGCTGCACCTGAGCCAGGGCAACCCCCGGTATGAACCCAGGCTGGGGATGAACAGATCCGGAGCAGCCCTGCTCAGAAGGATTTGGGGGTGCAGGGGAGGTGAGAGGCTGGACATGACCCAGCCATGTGCGCTCACAGCCTGGAGAGCCAAAGGTGTCCTGGGCTGCACCAAAGGCAGCGTGGGCAGCAGGTGAGGGAGGGGATTCTGCCCCTCTGCTATGCCCTGCTGAGACCCCACCTGCAGGGCTGCATCAGCTCTGGGGGCCCAGCACAGGAAGGACATGGACCTGGTGGAGCAAGTCCAGACGAGGCCACAAAGATGATCAGAGGGATGGAGCACCTCTGCTGTGCAAAAAGGCTGAGAGAATTGGGATTGTTCAGCCTGAAAAAGAGATGACTTAGGGGTGACCTAATTGCAGCCTTCCAGCACCTGAAGGGAGCCYGCAAGAAAAATGGAGTGGGACTTTTTACAAGGGTGTGTTGTGGCAGGAAAAACGGGGAATGGCTTCAAAATAAGAGAGAGAAGGTTTGGTTTAGGTATTAGGAAAATACTCTTTACTTGGAGAGTGGTGAGACACTGAAACAAGTTGCCCAGAGAAGCTGTGGATGCCCCATCCTTGGAGGTGTTCAAGGTCAGGTTGGATGGAGTTCTGAATAATCTGATCTAGTGGAAGGTGTCTCCACTCAAGACAGATTGGGATTGGAACTGGATGATATTTAAAGTCCCTTCCAACTGAAGACATGGTTTCATGGATCAGAGTGAATCTATTGCACTGAGGTACCCAACCCTATGTGCATTACTAGCCCATCTCAAAAGTGTTGTAAGTGCATCAGATGAAACTTCTTTCTCTGAAACTCAAAATAATACATTTGTCTTACCTCTATGATGAATTAAGGGTGTGTAGGTGGCAGTTTACAACAGATGGTTGACAATAGAGGTCTCTGCAGAGATTCTCTCTACCTGCTACCCAGCCTTGAAGGAATTCAGTTCAGAATTAAGACACCCAAATGCAGGTATTTACACATAAATGTCTGTAGGTATGCTGTTTATTAAATTTTCCTTATATTCAGTGGGCTATTAGTCAACAGAATTAACCAAAATTAGAAGTCACTCAGCTCACCATAAAGTAGGTATCTGGTGGTATAATCTGGGGTTGAATTTTGAACATTATCACTAAATATCAACAGTTGAACCACCACCATGAGGTGATTATTTGTCAGTTGTGACTGCAGAGAGATCCTAGACCAAAAGATTAGCTCAGAAGCCTARTTTTTACATGGCTGGAATTAGACAACATCAATCTCACTGGTTTTATAGCAAGCTTTTTCCTTTGTCTTACTCTCATATTCATCCTTTGACCATTTGTTCTGCAAATTTCTCTGCTACATTGTGAATAAACTGCTAACATTGTTAGAATTGGTTGAAAAAAAATGGGGACATATCCTGATTTTTTAAATTTATTTTCTCAAGTTTYTATAGATCATTTTCAAAAGGAAAGAGGTATACAGGTGTTGGCTTCTAAATGGAAAAAAAAATCTGATAAAGTGCTGTTTTCCTAACATGTATTTTTGGTTGCTCAGAACAGTCAGACCAGGGGAAAAAAAAAAAAAAAGTCTTTGAAAACAAAATGACTTATAATGATGAATCACAGCGGAGAAAGGGGATATACCAAATCAACTTCTTGGCTGTATTGATTTCAGCGTACAGACAGCTCAATCTCTGATGTAATGGGAAGCGCTGTCCATGGCACTTCCCTAAGGACTAAGAGGCTTTATGCTATTACATGAATGTCTCCTAAATGAGGATGAGGATTAATTTTCAGAACTCTGAAACAAAAACTGTAAGTTTTGCTCTCTCACACTCAATTGGATCTGTTACATAGTAACTCCCACTACTTTATTCTCCAAATTGCAGTAAATTGGCCCTGACTTTTTGAGAGTTGGCCTTATCTCATGCAACCCATGGATAAACTATTTTATTTTGTATTGTTTTTCTAACTTAAAAAAACAAATTATACAAATTAAAGGCCCCCCAAAGTGTTCTGTTGAAATATGCACCTAGACATGCTGAGTTGGGAAAAATATGAACTCTTGATCCTTTACTCAAAATCTGACATAGACACCTGAAGTCAACAAAWTTTGTTTTCAAGAGATACAGGGTTTAGGATTGTGTCTTTATTGTTGTAAAGTCATTGATTAAATTAAATACAGCGCAATTTGAGATCTAGTCAAATCAAGCACAATGCTTTTCTACAAAGAAATTCTAAGAATCCACTATTTCCTTAATGGTGTTAATGYTCAAGTATATACATACCATGTGTAGCACCTTCATGCTGAAATTCACAATATGCACTTCCTGTCTTTGTCTTTCTTCTTATTTCTATATAGTTCAGGGAGTGGAATATAATAATATGATCTGTTGAGAGCACTGAATCTCCAAATAAAATGTTTCAAGCAGTATGATTCTTGTTGGCTCAGCACAACTAAATTCTGACTTGTATACCCATACAAATGCAGGCTTTTAAATTACARGTTCATGTTTAATATTGTTAATGGAAATACATTTTTATGTATGCACAAATATGGACAAATGGCACACAGAACAAAAGCAATATTCTATTTAGATTRAGACTTTATCTGAGTTAAAATTGTGTTATCCTAAAATTTGATCATTTTTCTTTTGAATGWAACATGGAATTTTTTCTTTGTTAAAAGTTTTTTGGTAGGTGTCTTGTTAAAAAGACTGTCAAGGCAGACACACACAGAGTAAATTAAAAACAAAGAGAAGTCTTCATTTTAACAGACACAGATATTTTTAAAATGASATAACAGAGCTATGTCATTCTGAGTCTTTCATTAATAGCATRTGAGTTGTCTTTCAGTACTGCAGCATATACAGCTGAAATTCATTCAACATGCAACAACAGCCTGATGCTTCTATCACTCCACAGGAACCATGGTACAGTTTCAGAATTGCATACAGCTTCATATAATTATGCTACTGAATCATTCTTTTAAGACASAAGTTTAATCTTCATAGCCATCTTTGTGTTTAAGCAGGCTGGTAAATGAAAATGAATGTTCTTTGGAGAACAGCTGAAGAATACACTAGGAAATCCCATGTGAGTTTCTGATCATGCATGAGATGCTGCATGACTGACAGGCTTATTCTTCCTTCATGTATGATGCATATAAAAGATCATGTTGGGTGACTTCAAACAGCAGGTAAAACTTAGGAGACAGATCTATAGGAGTTTCTGTATTTATGGCACTATAATAAGACCACAATTAGCCATACTTGGTATGGACATGAAATTTATATTCTGATTAAAAATCAGAAAATTGTATCTTAAAATATACAATTAAGAAAATATATCTTAGTAAAGTTATGGGCTGGTCAACACTTGGAAGTTGCCATTTAAACCTTAAATTGTGCCCACAACTGTCACTTTGCATTCATATCACTCAGGATGGAGACATTGTGACATTCTTGTCTGACTACTGTTTAAAAACTATCTAACAAATTTAATCTTGAAATCTGGCATGGAAGACCAGATATTTACAGCAGCATGAGATTTTTCTCCCCACGTTCAGTTTGTTATGCACTCATACTCAAAGACAGTCAAAAGGGCTTGCAAGGAAGTTGCCTCTTACATAAATTTTCTTAGAAAATTTAAGATGGTTACAAAAAAGGAAAGGATTCTTTAGTGATTTTACATTAGTTTCACCTTCATTTGAAGGCCACAGGATTCCTGTATTTCTACTTACATTGATTAGTCTCTTAGGAACTTTGTCTTCTGCACCATCACAAAGACTCAGCCTGAATAAGAAAACTTATTAAAACTGAATAAAAGAACTTTGGGAGAAAAGACCTTGCTAAGTACCTTTATCCTGATACAATTAATAACACTACTACAATATTTTGGCCTTGCCTACTCACTTACTTGGTTTCTTCAACATTTTAACTATCTTCTTTGTAACTCAGTTAAAACTAAAAGCTTAATTTTCAGTCCTTGCAGTAAAAAGCAGGTAATAATTATAATACTTTCTCTAAAATGCWAGTTAAATATTCAACTTTTCCAACTCAGAAAACCTCCAGTTTCTAAAGGAAGAAACCAGTGCTTTAAATTTTCCAAGAAATAACTTCCACATGGGCTGTGTTGAACTTTTAAATGTCTGCCATTTATTTCATAATATTAACAATGAACTTGGAACACTTCAGCTTCCAAAACAGGCTTGACCTGAGCATAGGACTTTGTGAGAGGATGAGCTAAGATTGTGGTAGRAAAAGGGGGAAAGAAAAATGTGGAAAGATGGCTGGAGTTTAATTAGAGGACACTGAAAAGTTATATTTGCATCCTAATAGAAGTTATAATGGTACAGTAATTTTGAGGTAAAATACAGTTGCTGCTCCCTGTCTSGAATGCAGTTGGCATGCTCAAAACCTATTCCACAGTGATTCCCGGTAAACACACACCTGCTAAGGGGATGGAACAGAGGGTGGAGCAGAGTGGAGATGCCGTGGCCAGGCTCTGTTGAAATCCTTGA
>QVAJ01000052.1:2511674-2558954 GCA_003546035.1 Mixornis gularis | reverse complement strand
CAAAGAGTTATTCTCAGCCTTGGTTCCCAGGAAGAACCAAGATAGTACTGGAGCCTTGTACCTGCCAGGGCTTGGAGCTCTGGAATTTGTTTTGTCTTCCTGCTTAGGGAAAGGCYATGGAAAAGTAGSTACTAACAAAATAGGTGACAGACTTACAAGTATGTGTGGGAAGAATACAGAGAACATATAAAAGAAAGAAGGCAAAACCGAAATGGCATCACTTTTGGGCTGGTAGAAGCGAAAGGAACTACTGAGATATGGCAGTAGCACACAGAATATCMGGTAAAGATGAGAACAGAGCAGTAGCAGTGTGAGTGGCCAGGGGGGAGTGGTACAGATATAGAAAGAGAGCAAGGCCTGGAAGAGGGACTGGATGGGTGAGGCCAAGGCAGGAAGGTCCAGGTTAGYGGAGGATAGAGAAAAGTAGCTAAACCATGGTATTATGTTTTTGTCAGAYACAATGTTTTTGTGCATAGATTTGAGAGCTAAATGAGCAGGATAGGGTGTGACCATCCCAGCATCAAATCCCATGATTTCTCCAGATGTCTTGGCCTCACTAGAAAGGCTCAAAGTTCCCTCTTGTCCCAGGCATCTTTCAAAAGATATGTGAGCACCTCTTCGATTATCAATTGTTTCCTGTTTGTGCATCCACAGATTGCCTGCTGTCAGGACAGCTACAAAGACCAACTCTATATATGGGTGAGTATKCCGAGGTCCAGATATTCAGGAATTATGTTCGGAGTCCAACTTCAGGTATCTTCCCATTGCTGAYAACAAGCTGCCTTATGGGGGCGCACACCTTACAGTCTGACCCTCAGACTATGTATCTTTTCGCTTACATATGGACATTAGGACTGTCATTCTCAAAAAAAAAAAAAAAAAAAATTATCAGTTAATAAGGAGTCAACAAAGGTCTTGCTTTTGATATCTCTTGCTGACTGAATATCTTACTACACATCAGAAGCATTCTCTGGAATCTGATGAYAGTTTGGGTGGGGAAATATCTGTTCTAAATTATGACACTGCACTCGTCTAGATTGTGCAGAAATACCCAKAACATAGCCAGAGTGTGTGGCCACCCATCTAGGAAGATGTTCATTTGCTACTAATGAAAAAGATTTTAAAAGGACCATAAAGTAAGATTCTCATTAGCTAAAATTAGGGCCTGCCATCTTAAGAACAAAGCTGAGAAATCAATGGTTAGATTACTGAAGTTCTGCTTGAAAGTGGTATGTTCAAAGCTTTGCCCACAAGTCATCTGAGATAAATGAATGAAATTACATCTATTGTTTAATCAGACTAAACAACCTTGATAAAACCAGATGCACTAACAAAAGATACTGTATACACCTACAACATATCTGCACCAGTTTCTCTGTATGAAAACAGAAACATGTGGGCAGCATTACATAATTAATTCTGTAGTCACTTCTCAATTTTCAGTAGTAATCTACAAAGATCTGTAAACAGTATTTGACCACATTATGCATTAACATGTACAATACCATTCTGCATTTTAGACAACTTTTTCTCCAAAGCTCATAAACCTCTAGAATCCTTATTCATATCATCAGTTTGATAGACTGAGTAAAGGTTGGAGAACCATTCTTTCCAGAGATTCATCGTCTCAAGAACAATGATGTTCTGTTGACCAGCAGTGCATTCTATTTGCTTTTAGATTGTAATTTTTGTTTTAATCATGTGCCAAAGAGGATAAAAATACTCAGGGTAGAATTAGAATAAACAAATTACAGAATGGATGACATTGCAAAAGACCTGTAGATACTGTCTAGTCCAACACATAGCTCAAAGTAGTGCAGGTAATTCAGGACTATGTCCACTCTGGTTTTGAAAATCTCCAAGGATTAAGTCTCCATAACCTCTCTGGGCAACCTGTTGCAGCATTTGACTCTCACTATAAAAAKTTCTTTTCTTATATTTAAACATCTTTTTCTGTGTTTCAAGTTTTGCCCATTGCTTCTTGTCCTGCCAGGAGGTGCCAGTGAGGACAGTATACTTCCCCTTTTTTCAATTTCCTCACATTGATAAGATCCCCCTGAGCCTTCTTTTCCCTAAGCTAAGGAATTCTAGTTCTCTTACACTCTTCTGTACATCTGACAGACAGTGCAAGCCCAAAAGCATCTTTCTGGCCCTTTGTTGGACTCTCTCCAGTGTGCTCATGTTCCCTGGTGTATTAGGGGTACCACAACTGGACATAGTACTCCAGTATGGCTTCAGCACCAGTCATGACGTTCTGCCAGGCCCATTTCTTCAGCCTGCTGAGGTCTGTCTGAAGGGCAGTACAACCAGCTGGTGGAACCAACCACTCTTCTCAGTTTTATATTGCCTGTGGACTTGCAGAGTGTGGTCTGATACACCATTTAAATCATAAAAGTAAATGTCAAACAGAAGTGGGCCCAGTATCAATCTGTGAGGTATACTGCTAGTGACTGGTGGCCAGCCCAACTTTGCATTGCTGGCCACAAGCCCTTTGAGTCCAGCAATGCAGTGTTCAGTCCTCCTCACTGTCTATTTCTTTAGCCTATGACTCATCAATTTGATGTGACAGATATAGTGTCAACATCCTCTAAAGTCAAGATAGGAAACAGTCACTGTCTTCCCCTCATCTACTGAGACAGTCATTTCACTTCAGAAGACTTTGAGGTTGAAAAGGTATTATTTCCCCTACTACTCCAAATCATTTTTCTGTCCTTCACATATTTGGGAACGGTTTCCAGGAGTGTTTACTCCATCACCCTGTGAAGTATTGAAGAGACTGCCTGTTCTGTAATTCTGTGGATACTCACTCTTGCCCTTCTTGAAGATAGAAGTGTTATTTGCTGTCCTTCAGTTCTCATGAGCCTCCCCCAGTTACCATGACCCTTTAAATATAATTAAAAGTGGCCTACATGGACATCGTCCAGCTCTCTTGACACTTGTAGGAATATGCCATCACATCCTGCAGACTTGTGTATTTCCCATTTTTCGGAAAGCCGTGAGGAGCCTCTGCCTGGACAGCTGACCCCAGCTGATCAAAGGGATATCCCACACCATGTGGCATCATGCTCAATATAGAAAGCTGGGGGAACAAGGGGGAAGGGGGCTACATTTGGAGTGATGATATTTCCCAAGTCACCATTATGCATGAGGAAGCCTGGCTTTCCTGGGGATTGCTGAACACCCACTGGCTGATGAGAAGTGATGAATTAGTTCTTTGTTTTGCTTAAACTGTGTGTGCAGCTTTTSCTTTCTCTATTAAACTGTCTTTTTCTCAACCCATGAGTTTTCTAGCCTTTACTCTTCCAATTCTCTTCCCATCCCACTGGTGCAGGACTGAGTGGTCAGCTGTGTGGTGCCTCATTGCCAGCTGGGGTTAAACCAAGATAGTGCTACTGCAATTATGTATCTTTTCCTTTGACCSTTTGGAAGTAGAATTTCTAGTGACTTCTTCCCACAAAGGCTATAAATATTATGTCTCAAGCCCTCTGAAGAAAACTGAGGTAGTAAAAAACACTGTGTGGTTACTCAGTAATTAATATTTCTTCATTTGAAAAAAAGCTTTCTTGTGTTTGAATGGGCCAAATAATTAATCTCTATATATAACTGTTAGAATATTTCCTAATTCTGTTTTGTAGTCTATGATGGAGAAGTCCAGCTGCTGGAAAGTTTYATCTCTTGCCCAAGTCATGATGTTACCACCATCATCACCACTTTACTGCTGTACTTACCACCTTACACCTCTGCCCATTTTTTCCAGGAAATGTAGTGGAGTTTCCTTGTAGAGGAACCTGAGGGGCTTGACTAAATTCTTAACATGACAAGGAAAAGAAATTGGGGTCTCCTTCACATTTTCTCAATTTTAGTCTTTTAAAATCTGATGCTGTCACAGGCTGCAGCATTTACAGGCCACAAAAACAACAGGCAGAACTTCCAAAAAAAGGCAGAAACTAATAAACCCWACAGAGAAACTGTGCTGAAATCAGCTCCAACTGGGTAAAAGGTAATTCTGRCAAGGGGAGAYCTGGAACCACTGACTCAGGGCCACTGACACAAGAAACCCACTGACCCAAARGAAGAGAAACACAGAGCATGGGGACTAATTAGCATGGGAGGCGAGAGAATCATTAACCAACAGAAGACAGAATACTAATTAATAAGAGAACTAAGTAACATGTAGCCAMTGAACACTAACTCATTTGTTTAATAAAATCTATAAATAGTATAAAGTTTTTATAGTTGGTGTACTTGATTTGAGGAATTCCACAAACACACAGGCTTGCACAACTCTGAAATGAAAAACCAATGTCTCATGTAAGTGTGAATTATTGGCTTGTTGCACATCAGGTAACATGCAGACAACACGTGAACTGAGATCTCTTGCCACAGGTTTACAACCTGAATARAAATTCGACCATGAGAACGTACTGGAATTTTAAAAATGCCTCAGATCCTTACATAACTTGCTTGCAACTGGGGATTAGCAGTTACCTTTGCTTGCCAGCAGATGCTGGCAGAACACTTTTTCCCTGGGGAGGTTTCTCTCCATTTGCAATTTTAAATAACTTTGGATTCCTCTTTTGATCCATTTATCAACAAAGGTAAAAAGTAAACTTTTTGTTTAATGTTTCAAACCAGCATCCTAGTAGGCAAAAGGGACATTATTACTGGGTAGTAGATATGTGTGCTTACATACCCTTAATGGTTTTTTTTATACTATAATTTGTTGCTTTTGTCCAGTTATTGGCACAATTGTCAGAAGAATGGGTAAGGTTCTTACATCTGTTCAGTCTTATGGCTGGTCAATCAGGATATTCTACTAGGAAACTGAAGTAAGATGTTAAAATGCTAGGAAGAACAGAAAGTGAGTTATTCAAATTCTGAAAGTGTGCACATACCTCTAAATCCTTAAGTTGTAACCTTTAGCCTAAGAAATCTTGTGCCAGGCTCATAAGTAACTCATGAATTGATCTCTTCCCCTCTTCACCCAGCATCTTCCTGAAGGACAAACACTAGCATTGTGAGTTCTGTGTTGGACTCTGGGCTGGGGATACATACTAAACATGCATTTTTTTACTATTGTGGAGCTAAAGACAGCCCTAGAGGATGGTTCASTTGTGTCAAGATAGGACAAGCAAGAACACTACTGTAAAAGCATCCTTCTTTATACCTTTTACCTGCCCACTACTCCCTAATTTAGAGGAAYTGTAAATTTCTGATAAACCTCATGGTAAAAAATTTACAGCTCTGGCATCTGCTAAATCATTTACATGTATACACTACAAGGTCAGCTATGTTGTGCTTGTGATTGATTCTGTGCTTATAACATTCCAGCTGACAGATAATACAGTTGAACAGATTGGAAAGATATTGTGCCCCTAACTGTCTGGCTTTTGTGACAAATAACCCATTAGATAAATGACATATTATGTTTTGCATTGATGTCTCAGCACAGTTTTATATTTTCAGTATTACCATAGGTAAGCAGCCTTCACAGTATGCCATTATTTATGCCATTATTTACACTCATGCAGWATCTTTGAGGGGAACATCCAAGAGCACATGTCAGACATTCTAGCCCTTCAAAAAAAAAAAAGCCTCCAGCATACAATAAACACATAAAAGGAAATGTTCTTAAGAAGGCTGTCAGGTCCCTGCCTTTCTGAAGCCTATGAGCCACATGGCATCCAGTGGAGTCAATGGAAATCTTTCCATTAACTTTAGTGAGCTTTGGATTAGTACTTTCTGTTTCTGTAGTAGTTCTGATCAACTGCTATATAAATGTTAATGAGATGAACTCCTTAGAAGCTGCAAAGACAGAAGATATTGTTTCCTCCATCCGTTTCTGACAAGGGTGAAATGCCATGATGGAGGAAYACAAGGAGATACCACACAGTGCCTGAACACGGGAAATGAAATTGCTCATTATACTCTTTAAAAATCCTAAGGGATTTAGATGGATGAGTTTCTATTGGCTCCCTAATAATTCCTCTTAAGGATAAATCCATAAGAGGAATTAGAATGGGGGWAATGACTGAGGTTGATATACATTTGCTGAAATTTCTTTCTTATCAGGAGTATGCCTATATGCTTTTAAACATTTCTGTACCACTCCTGAAGTGGAGAATCACAAATGAATACTTGKAAGTAAGTAAAGTGATCACAGACGATCAGTTTGAATTCTAAAAAAACCCTATTTTCTCACAATGCTAATTCAATGCTACAGAAAATTCTGGATAATAAAGAAATAAAAATGAGGTCAAATTTTTGGCGTATATTTGGAAGAAATGTTCTTCTAACAGTATTGAAAATAATGGTATGGATACTGAGCCTTTTGAAGTTTCTRTGAAAAATGTTCATGTCAGGTCATACTTAGGAATTCTATTTCCTAAGCACCCACTCTTGGCCTCTGTCACAGAGTGGCTTAGAAAAGCTGGATGTCTTGATTTTCAGTGCAAACCCTGAACTGTCTGCTACTGGGTCAAACAGCACATCTTAAATGTAGTGATTTTTTAGGCAGCAAGACAGAAAATAAGGAAGATAGTGCAAAGACATTTAAAGACATAAACAGAACAATTGTGCATTAGGTGGAGGTGTCTCACTGACATACACAGTTCATGTTACTCTTTTGCAATAAAAAACACCACGAAAACATAGCAAAAAACCAGCWTACTGAAAGCAATAAAACTTGAATAGAATTAACATTAGGCTTAAGGTAAATAGTCCCATATGTCTATACTTGGTAAGGTTTTGTCCATTAGGTTGTCATTTGCCAAGATCATATGTCTTGAAATATAGATATTGTTTACRTCTTGGAAAGCTTACAAATTGCTGTGTCCCTCCTTCAAGCAGGAAACTGGAAGAATTTTCTCACTGTTCTCATGTTAAAACTTCCCATGTAAAAACAGAAAAATGTCATGATATCTATTAATTTTGTGACCCCTCAAATAATTTCCTAACATGAAAAGAGAGGACACRTCAGAAAACAAAAACTTTCAGACTATTATAACATGAAATACTGGTGATATCATGTTTATTTATTATTTATTTCATGTTTGTTTATCTRTACACTTCCAAACTGATTTTCTTCCAATATGTAGTATATTTTTATTAGTATACAAACAATTAAGTTATCTTTGTCAAAATTGTGAAAAAGTGAAAAAATACATTTAATTTGCGAGCAAGATATGATTAAAAAACCTTTATTTTAACACAAGAATGACTGRATGAAATTCTGATATAATTACACTGAACACCAGACTGAATTAATTCTGTAATTTTGTTAGAATATGGTAGATACCATGCAGGAAAATTAATCTGAAAAATTCAAACACACAGAGGTTGACATGCCCTCTTGAAAGAATTAATAAAGTCATATGAAAAATTCAGGAGAACTGTTTGAGTATCAACTACTCCCTTCAGTCCTTGACAACTAAAAAGAAAAGAAATTCCTACTAAATGGAAAACTGCTAGCTTTGATGTAGCCAGAATCACACTGTATCTACACTGCAAGCCCATAAGTGAAATATTTTCACAAGAAGTTAGTATCAGTACTGAAATACATTTTTTTCAAAGAAATTTAATTAATAAACATAACATTTTTCTCCATAATAATTTATTGCCCATCTTAATATGCTTATGACCATAATTAAAAACATAATACCTTGATAATGATGTCAGCATTTCATTCAATCTTTTATCTCTTTATTTATTAATCTTTCCTTGTTTTGTACCTTAGCATCAAGAGTTTTGCCATAATTTCAAATGAAATCATTTTTAGAGCCATATAATTTGCTCTTGCTCTTCTARTGAGCCTCAGAATAAATCGTCCTTTATGTTATTGATACCAAGTCAGACATCTCTTTGGAATGCTGTCTTTATACACCTAATCAGAGTTTCTGGWGGTCATTTGTTTACTTATTTCACTCAGAACAACAAGAGCAAAAGGATACACTGGACCTCAAATCTACTTCAATACTCAAGTGCTGCAACCTGTTGGTCATCTGTCCATGAATGAYAGCTAAATCAGCATAATCATATCATAGGACTGTCTCTTCTCTATTCCACAACTATCTGTTCATCTATCTATGACAGATAGCAAAGCCTGACAAGAAACCCTGTCTTAATTCAAGACTGAAATTCTTCCTTAAGAATGATCTTCCTATTAAWAATTGAAAATAGCAGCAACACATCAATGCAATCAGTGCAACAATAAAATAAAAAATGGTGGTTTGCTTATATAATACATATAGTTATTTGSGAATTTTATAGAAAGTTAAGTTTTGGAAATAAGTCATTTGTCCTATGAGGGCTTCCCTGCTGTGACTGCTATGTGTACAACTTTGTTTCCATGTGCATCTTGCAGGAAGACAAAAGACTGAGGCATTTTGACTTTGGCCAGCAGAGAGACCCCCACCCAGCTGCTTGCTCGTTCTCCCTCCTCAACAGGATAAGGGGAAAAAGTAAGGTGGAAAACTCAAAGGWAAGACACTGGGATAATTTAACAATTAACATCACAGGCAAAAGAGACTCAGCTTAGGCATAATTAATTTAATTTACTGCAAATTCAAAATATAGTGGGAAGGTGAGAAACAAARACTTCACCACACCCTCCCTTTTCCCAGGCTCAATTTCACTACTTCATTCCTGACTCCTTTACATCCTTCTCCCAACCCCAAGTGACACAGGGGAATGGAGAATGGGCACTGTGATCAGTCCATATGAGCTCCTCTTTGTTGCTCCTTCCCTCTCCCATTTTTCCTCTCTGCCAACCTTTCAGGGTAAACATACTTCAGCATGGTGTTCCCACTGGCTGCAGCTCCTTTAAGGAGTCTGCTCCAGGGTGAAGCAGCATATATCCATGGCCACAGCTTCCTTCAGAAACACATCCACCTGGTCCCTGTGGTGTCCTCCATGGACAGACAGCACGGTCCCTCCAYGGGCTGCAGGAGTTCCACCTGTGTCACCCCAGGCTCCTCCATGGGTCACGGGGGAATTTCTGCTCCAGGGCCTGGAGCAGCTCTTCCACCTCCCTCAGTTGTCAGCTTGGTGTTCACAAGATTGTTTGTCTCATCAGTTTTTTTCCTCACTACCTTTTGTGCAGCGTTTTTGCCCTTCCTTACACACACAAGTCCCTGCAGTGCCCCCACCCTGGCTGTGGCTCAGCTGCGCCCTGTGGTGGGTGGTTGGATCTGGCTGGAACCGGCTGTGTCTGGCTGGAACTGGCTGTGTCCAGCTGGAACCAACTGTGTCTGGCTGGGGCAGCTCTGGCCTCCCCTCACGGAGCCCCCACAGCCCCCACTGCTGCCACGGCCTTGGTGTGGGAACTCTGTAGAGCGTCTCTGGAGAACATGGAACCAGCAGCTCTGAGCATAGACGCCCTCTTCAGACTGGCAAAAGCCACTTCCTGGACTAGTGGAGATTCTTTAAAGCATGCCTTTGAGGGTTACATATCTTCTAGACACGTTAATGATTTTCTGTCACTATGGATACAGCCTGCCTACAACTCAGTGTGGATACAGTGTGCCCAGAGAAGTGAGGCTCTGCAGTACAAATTAGAATGATTTTTTTGTAACTGCACTGCCCACTGTATGATGGAGCCTGGGACCCCAGAAGGATGTTGTCAGGAAACTCTCTTGGCTTGTCCAGCCCTCAGACTGTTCCCCGGATTGCCCCATCAGTATGGACACGCTGGTCAGTAACGACATTAGCAGGGAAGACCTGGAGTGTACCAAGCACGACTACAAGACTCTTGTGGCAAKGGTCAAGGGCATGATGGCCCAGAGTTCTTTCTCTGTAATCCTCCTGGGTGAGAGAGAAGAGCTCAAAGATGATTGGAAGGATCCTGTGGTTCAACAACTGTTTGCAGACCTGGTATCATCATCAGGAATTAAGCTTTCATAACTTTTTGAGGATTTAAGGACTCTTAGGAAGATAGAGGRCCACCTGAGCAAGTGGGGCAAAATTGTCTTTGCAAGCTGGCTGGCCAACCTGCTGAGAAGAGCCTTCAGCTAGGAAAGATGGATAAAGGAGGTGGTGATCAGCCTCACCATCAAGTGAGGAAATCAGAGATGAGTGGCAAGCAAAAGAGGCAGGGTGATGTGGTCAGGAGAGAWATGGTAATCAAAGTCATCATGGTAATCATGATGGTAATCACTGAAACAGGGCTGAAGACACTATTTATGGTTCCATAAATAAGGGAATGATGAGAGGGCTGCATTATAGGAGAAGATGGCACACTTCTAGGAAATCAGCCCAACTATGGCCTGTACACTAATTCATGTAGCATGGGGAACAAGCAGGAGGAATTAGAGGCCCATGTGCAGTCTATAGGCCTCTACAACTCCCATTAAAAGAAGGCACTCATTCTGATGATTCAAATGTACTTTATAACTTTTTATTGTTTCRTCCACAATACTGTTGTTTTGAAGATATATCAATGAAGTGGTGCTAAACTGAACTGTTGCAACTTCTTAGACTCTGATCTAGCTTCTTTTGTTCTCTGATGTTTTGAATGACTTCTCTGTGGCTACAGCTAAGGATGAGCTGTACGAGTGTTGTCAAGTTGGRCGGAAAAAAGAGATAGTGGGAAAGAACAGACGTCCTTAGAGACAGCATTCTTTAAAGTTAGGAGGACTATAACTGACACAGTAGAAAAGATTTAAGTCACAAGAACCTTTCTTCAGATTTAAACTAGAACCCTTAATCAAAATGACCTCATCCCATTTACATTGTCAAATATGACTAAAGATACACAAAGTTCAGTTTTAAARACAGAGATCACATCTATAAAAAATAGGGCTTTTGCAGATTAGTCCAGATTTTGAGGCAGCTCTTTTTAAATGAAATTCATTCTTTATCAGTGTACTGGATCTGAATGAGCTGGAGCTCATTTTCACCACAGCARCCCTCACAGTGCTGTGCTTTGTATTGGTATCTAGAAAGGTGTTGATTACACACCAGTGTTTTGGCTACTGCTGAGCAGTGCTGGCACAGAATCAGTACTGTCTCTCCAGGTGGGCAAAATCTTGGGAGGGGAAACAACCAAGACGGCAGATCCAAACTGTCCAAAGGGACATTTCATACCATATGATGTCTACTYAGATGCAAAAACATTCATTATTACAATGCATGTCTTCCAGAGAAACTGCTATGCATACTCAAGGCCTGCTTCTCAGGAAGTGGCTGATGGAAAGCAGAGAATAAAGCTTTTGTTTTACTTTGCTTCTGTACCCAGCCATTGTTTTTGAGCTTATTAGACTGCCTTTGTATTTATCCATGAGGTTTTTCCATCTTACTRCTTGGCACCATGGATCAGAGCCTGGATCCATCAGAGGATGGACATCAAAGGAAACCTCCCTTCAWATATTGACAGACATTGACAAGGTGCCCTCTCAGCTGTCTCATCTCAAGTTTGAGCAGGCCCAGCCGTTCTTTGTAAGAGAGATGCTCCAGTCCTTTAATCTTCTTGCAGGCCTCCACTGGACCAGCTCCAGGGGCTTCTRGCCCTTCTTGTACTGAGGAGYCCAGAATTGGATACTCCAGCTGCAGCCTTAATAAGGCTGGGTAGAAGGGCAGGATGACTTCCTTTGAGCTGCTAGAAAAACTATGAGAAAAYAATTTTATGAACAGCTCTATAGCCTAAATTGTCCCTGGTGATCTCATTTCCATTCCAATAAAGTGCTAAGAGGGATTTAATGTCTTATTCTGGAGAAATACTAAGAATGCACTCTCTCTGTCTTTTCCTGGTTACTGCAGACATGTGCATACACATCCCTTGTGAAGTGTGGACTTTGTTCCTCAGTTTGAACGGGCCTCATAGGGACATGCACACACACACACAAACACACMCCTTAGAGTGACTCAGGCAGTTCTCTAAGAGTTGTCATTTTGCAGGAGGAAAGGACAGTCTTCCTATCTCCTGTAGACTTTTTCTACCTTGAAGGGTTTAAGAATCATCCATGATTTCAAATTTCTGAAAAAATAAAGATTTYATCCAAGAAGTAAACACATAACATTGACACCAGGTGTCTAGGACAATCTTCTGGAAATGAGGAGGGTTGTTTATTGATCTGGTAACTATCTAATATAAAATCTAAATGGTGAACAAAGCAGAATTACAATGGAGTTGCCTTCTCAGCAGAGATGCCTGGTCAATAAAATATGAAAGCATAGTTCATCCTCTGGTCACTCTCTCTTAATCTTGAACCATTTCTAGAATGGAAAAACAGCTTCAGTAATGATGGAGAATGCCTGGTCAATACCAACCAAAGCAGCCTTAAAATAATATTGTCATGGAAATGTAATCTCCTGGACCACATAACTTCCCTTGAAYAGCACATGGCACACAATTCAGGTTCTCTGCCTTCTGGATGGGAGCTGTAACTATGTGCCACTATACAGAGGGGAAGAAGGATTAGACTGGGCTTGGTTAAGCTTGGCACAAAATTGTGCTCATGTTTGCAAAGGCTTCTGTTTATACAGGGCACTGTGCACAAGCTCAGCATCTACCTAAGCCACACAATGGAACACAAGTAAAAATTTATGCTCAGAGTTCTCCAAATCAATCTAAATGTTTTAAGCATGTACAAAATGGGAAAAGTGCAGGTAAAGGAAGACTGCATGTTAATTAAGCATTTAAACTGTTAAATTTTGTCTTCCTAAATGAAGAAGCACATGAATGCATGAAAATATTTAAAAAAAAAAAAAAAAAGTTGCACCAGGCTACTGAATGTGAAACCAGGGGCACATGTGAATTTAAATACAAAATAGTTGATAGAGTGAATCTGAGAAGTAAAACTGTCTACATAGAGTTTGGGYAGTTGGTAGAGCTAATACAAGTATTTTACATGTAAGGACTAATTATGATAGTTTTTACTGCTAGTAGAGAGCTCTGCACATTGAGGCTGTGATGATTATAATTACTTCAAAAAAAAAGCACAAGTATTTATTGAAACAAGTGAGGGAGAAATATTAAAATTAAGTATTTTTATGATTATAGTTTTAAAGAAAACTCTCAGGTCTAGAGGGATTTTGAAGGTTGCATGGAATTTTTTAATAAGCTTTGAAAGGAAAAGGGAATTTTTATCTTATGAGGGCTACATGTCTTACTAAATGTGCTCAAAGCCAGAGTTTGTAGGTAAGGGACAATTAGACCCCAAGTATTTTTAAATTCCATCATACTCAGAGGCAAAAAGACAAAGAAACACCCACTRTGCTTCAGGGGTATAAAGTAAATATTAAAACAGAACTCAGATCTCTCCAAGATGAATTCTATTGGTTCTATTTAAACATTCAGAAAAATCTAATACAATGACTATCTTACTTTCAGATACCTAAAAAGAGCTACAGAAAAAATAACCCTACTTTGTTTTCAAAGTCACACAATCAAAAACTTGGAAATATCTACATTAAGGTTTCCTGTGGTCTCGCAGTTTAATTCTTTATGTTCATTATATGATGATTTTTTATTTCCTAAATTTATTCAGTTGTAAGAAAGCWTGCAATGATACGTGCAACTATTTTTAAATATGGAATTAACAGATATTTGTACTAACATTTATTTGTTTATTGACACTGAAATTATGGGTGGATGAGCAGTCTTGAGAAGACTTGCTTTTCAGTACCTATTAGTATGCTAGGATTGGGTCCATGTATTAAATATGTCATTCTTAGAACTGTGTTCTGTTTTTTAGGGTAATTTGTAGGGAAGGCAGATGAAGAAATACTAAAAATGAAATCATCATAAACAAAAAAAAAGACAAAGAAAATTAAGTGTTAATAAAATATTGTAATATTTMATAAGGTCTACAAGCAACTTTTTATTTAGTTCAACAAACCAGTAAGTCATTTTTTTATATATAAATGGTAATAAACATACACTGGTAACATAAATTAAGATTTCAGAATCTAAAGCTCCAGTTCTCAATTATTCAAAAACTAATGAGTTTTTTGAACTGTCAGATAATAAATCTAAAAATTGGTTTAGTTAYACAACCTAGGGTAATGAAGGAAGTATTTTAAAACTTGGTATTTTATCATAGCACATAATGTATTTGTATATATTCTACCATAGTGAAGTGAAAGGTAACGTTTCATCTTGACATTTTATCTGTAAGCATTTTCAAAAAGTTCACACAGAAAAAAAACCCCTCACACCCCATCTTTATTTTGTCAAATAATTCTGAGATTAGTGGGGTTTTTTGTTTTGTTTTTAATAAGCAAGCAAAAGAATGTAAGTATTTTTAGTTAGCATCAATTCTGTATTGTGAAGTCTCTTGGGCATGTTATGTTATTTAATAACTCACTCATGAATAGAAAATACAAGGAAGCATCTGTGAAAAAAACTGATACAGAAARCACAACACAATTTTAATTAAGTTTGGCAACTGAGTAATGAATTTTTATTTTAAAGGTGAGCAGCAACCTTGTTTAAACAGTGAATTTGGCAGGCAAAGTCTAATATTTAATGCACGTGAGAAGTTTTGACTTCAGAACATGGAATATTTTAAAACAATCTTATTACTAGGAAGAAGAGATATGTGTATTTTGTAATGAGGATATATACACATCTACGATAARGATATAAATATAAGATAACCCTTGTTTCACACTTTTTTTTTCTTAAATAGACTCCAACTGGGAGGGAACCTCACAATCACTTCAGGARTAAACTTACCATAGATCACATATGAGGCAAGTCCTGTGGCTGAGAACAGAAATAAGGCTTAGCACTGCTCCCTGGAGTAGCACTGGCAAACTCGTGACACTGATGCCCAGTTTGGTACCAGCAGAGATTTATGCTAGCACCAAAAATGCTTGAAGTGCATTTAAAATAAATTTTTCATTAGACATGAAAAATCTTTACTATCACACATTTTCAGGTCCTAGAGAGAAGAATCTGAAAAGTTAATTTATTTGCATTTAGAAGGCCTGTGAAGTTGGTACAACAGTGAAGGCCAACAATAATTCTAGCTAGTTCCTTATCTTTTTGAGATATTTGCCTAAATTTGGACTTACAGTTATAGTTGGGCTGAATATCTAGTTTTATTTTTGGATTCTGAACACAGATACCAGAGAACATGAGAAAATAGCATTAAATGAATTAGGKAAGGGAATTCAGCCTCTTAGGCTAAGGCTGGATTAGAAATAGATTTAGAATCTCAGGAGAGAAGGCTGAAGATCTAGATTAATTTCTGGATTCTTCAGTGCCCAGAGAGCAAATCCAGGGGAATATAAGCAGACAATGGCTTTTGCTTACTTTGGAGGCAGATGTGAACTAGTTTAAGAAAAGCTGTAAGATCACCCCAGGAGGGTTGGAGGAGCATAGTGTTATTGGCAGCACTTGAAAAGCACAAAGGGCTGTGAAAGACTTGGTAGCAGAGCAGCAAATTGGTTTTGGTTAATTTTCTAGATTTCATTGGGTTCTGGGTTCTGTTATCAAAAGGATAAAATTCAGCTTTAATACGAGCAGAATTCACCAGCATGTGAAGGGTTTACCAGCAATGCTACGTATGACAAGTATGAAATAAGTATATCTGAATAAAGCTTTGATTTAACATTGAGAATATGAAGAAGTGAAAAAGTTCTTTTTTTCATGTTCCTGCAGCTCTGCACTCTAAAATGCACAATATCAGAGGCTTGAAGTGGGTCACATACACAATATAGTGTAGTGCACAACTGCAGAGTACAAATAAAATTTATATTTTGTGTGGCAGTTTAACTTTGAAAGCAGGAACTAAATTTTTCTTTTTGATTTGTGTGATTTACAGGCCTAGGATGATATGTTTAGCAGAGTCAAATAGGTCAGAAAGAGATGGACCTGGCCAACATGTCTATTGTTTGGTTTATATTTCATTTCAGTTCAGAGACTGAGATCAAGACATACTGAAAATGAGGGCTAYATGTAACCCCTAAGGTTCAGAGTCAAGAAACAGAAAGGGTTACACTGGTAAGACTATTTTTGGAAGAAACACAAAGACAGAAAACATGATCTGAAAACCGTAGAAAAAAAAATTCTTTTAGTTGACCTCCTGTCTTTAAAAATCCTAACTGCAAYAAATAACCTCCTTTTACCAACAATCAATGCCCACATTAGTATTAGCCAGGCTTTCCAAGGCCATTCCTCATATTGTTTTAGAAGATCCTGAACTGCATTGTTACCAGTTTAGCTCTAGAGCACTTGCTTTACAGCACCATGAAACAAGCAGAAATAGAACTTTAAATAAGATATACAACCTCAGTATGCTTCAAACATAAAGAAAACTCACTTACCCCTATTGCTAAACATTTATTCCAGATATTTGAGACTTGTAGTTCCAGTATAAACATCATATCTTCTAGTTCCTGAGACATTCACCTTTACTCTAGCCTTAAACAGTTTCCTTTAAACACCAGCTGTTTTAGTCTATACAGACTGGGCTAATTAACTTTTTTCAGCTGCTGATGAGCTGTTATACTCCCTTACAATCATACACCCATCCTAAATTTATGTGAAGCACATTTGAACAAGAAATAAAACCATTTACCCAGGCCACTTGTGGGATCACCCTAATTCTGCAAGAATTAAGTCCACAAAATTCCCAGAAATTTTCAGCACCTCTTGCACAGAACCTACATTTCCTCAGCTATGCTTTCAGGACCCATAAACTTCTTTACAGAACCTCTTGGTCCTTTGTGCTCTGCTCAGTCTCACAATAGGCTTAACTTCTTTCTCTGATCCTCTCATTTCTATTTCTATTTCTATTTCTACTCCTAAACCTCATTAGAACAGTAAATTCTCCAACACAATTATCATAAAGACTCAAAAGAAGTAATTCACAACATGCACCTTCATTCTACCTCTTCAAATTACATTGTGTAAGACTTCAGTCCCTGCTGTTCTTAGTACTACTCCATACCATAAAACTAGCCCCAGACTTTACCTTTTACAGAGAACTATGCTGCCTTCTCTTGCAGAGCTGAACTTCCCATTCAGACCAAACTCAGCTATAATTTGTCTGGTCCTAGAAATTTCTCAGAAAAGATTAAGCCATTATCCCAACTCAGTAGTCATTGTTACTATAATCCTTCTTATTTTCAGACTTGTTAACAGCAGTGTGTTCTATAGGAAGGCATCTCTTTAGAGTACCTTCTAAGAGATAGCTCTGTGGCTACCACAGCCTCCTACAGTTAAGACAAAGGAAAATATTGTGTTTATGGCAAAATTCATTATATTGTCAAGGAATGCCACTTGGCAAACTGGGACTTGGGCTGGAACTGGCAAGGTCTTGTATCTTACAGTTAACTCCTAGATTATTGTAGGCTGATGGTAAATCTAAGAATAAGATTTGACTTTGGTGTTGGTAGTACTACTGGGGAGAGGAGATCATAAAAATTTCAGGATATAGACACAGTGCTTCCACCTGCTCTCCTGGGACCTCTATCCCCCCTTCTCCCAGTTTTGAAATTAAATTTAAGAATAGGGGTGATTGATTTCTTGAGGTTATCGGTGAATCTTGATAAACATGCAAAAAATTGATGAAGGCTAGGTCTGCAATGATTATATCCTTTTTCTTCCTAACCTGGCATCAAAGCATATACTTACCTTTAACCAATAACAAAGTGCTTCAACTCATCCTAGGTCTGCATGGCTTGCAAGGTGTCTTCAGTATCAAGCTCTTCAGTATCTCTGCTGCCCACATTAATTCCATCACTGCTCCTAATCTTTGGTCTCACTTTGCATCTATTAGTCATAACTGCCAGAGAGTGAGCCAYGACTCCCCCACTCCTGTTGACACCAGCTTTTATTCCAAGACTATGAGCCTTTTTTTCCAATACTGTAGTATCAACTATTTGGTCCCACTTTATAACTTTATAGAACTATCTAACTTCATAAAACTTCATAATGTGGTGGGCACTATTATTTTACCTAAGGTTTTAGGGAGGAATGAAATCTCCTGGCTAAGTGTCTACGCTTTTGGAAAAGGTGTGAGGTTTTCAAATAAGACAGAGTAAAACCTTAACTTTTACTGAGYTCTCAAGGGCCAAAAAAGCAAAACTTGAAACAACAGAGGTGGGYAGGTTCCATTCAGTAATTTCCATCTATTGAATTCTCAGTATTACTGATTTATTGAAAAATCTGTTTATGGTTTTAGTATAGGTACTAGTTAAAAGCATAACAGATATAAATTCAAAATGAGATGTGCTGGACGTGATACACATAAGTATTTTAGAGCTGTCTATCTACCTACTAGAAGTATCCTTTGGTACGGTAAAGAGGCAAGGGTCTGATAAAGACCAGGGACAAGGGCCTGATCTGGAATTCAGCTCCTCAGCCAGCTGAGGCCTCCAACACAGCTTCTTGCAGCTCTTTCACAAGTCCTTTTGCAGCAATCTGATCCCAGGTTCCACAGCTGCACTGTATCAAAGCTGGCCTTGACCACAGGTGGTCAAACATCTCAGAGAAGGAAAAGGAATGAAGCAGTTGCTGTTGGCACTCAGGGCCCTCACAACAAGAGTGGGTAGGGAACACCTATCCAATTTTTTAGCAATAAACTYTTACCTCGAGAGCTGAATGAATGAAATGAATGCTAACAAAAAAGAGGCACCTAAGAAAGCAGATCAGCCTCACAACTCATTTCTCAGTTGCTATTTGCTGTCAGCATTATTGCAGTCCATGCAAAAGAGAAACCCCCAGGTTAGCCTACTGATACTTCATCTGAGACAAAGACATCAGAAAGTTCCAACATACACAAAGGAAAATTGTGGCACTGTCAATACACACTCAGATCTCCTGTCACTCTTTGTAACTAATATGGTTGATCTAATCTATTCCAGATCTAACTCTTCTATGTTCTTAACACCCATCTTTTGCTATTCTTTTACTCTATGCTGCAGGCTTCTATATTCAGAAGTTCTGCAACTACTTGTATAGAAGTGTCCAAAAACATGCATGTYCTTAATCACAAATGTCTCTGAAAATTTCTGAGGCAGCGGCTTATCTTTTCTCTTATCCCRAGGACAGAATCTTCATGTCTGTTACTGTGCCTCATTCCTGAAAATCAGGTGCCAATTAAGACATCAACAACTTCCTGACCATAATAGAATCAGGCCCTATATATTATAGCCATCATTTACAATATGCCATGAAGAATTCCTTACAGAATTCCATGAAGATCAGCAATTTAATCTCTCTTAAAGAAGTAAAATACAGTGTTGATCCATGGAGATTCTAATAGCTTCTGAGAATGTTTTCATGTTCAGATCAAGTAACTAGTTAGATCTAGCCTTCACTTTAAGTCAATGCTAGACGACATTTGACATGTGACCTTACATTCCCTGCATGAATTCCGGCAGCAGATCTGGGATTTTCCAAACTGTCTTCCACAAACTGGATAATTTGACAACCTAAAGGTGTCTGGATCACATTAAGCCACTTGAAAGCTCTACAGGTGGTTCCAGGTAACCCTCAGGCCGAT
Source organism: Mixornis gularis (assembly GCA_003546035.1). Classification (NCBI taxonomy): domain Eukaryota; kingdom Metazoa; phylum Chordata; class Aves; order Passeriformes; family Timaliidae; genus Mixornis; species Mixornis gularis. The sequence goes on along the minus strand of QVAJ01000052.1, from coordinate 2,539,500 downwards.
TTTATTGGGAGACAACCATTCCCTGTGAGTTTCAACATCATTGTACTTACCCTGTGTGCTGGTTTCCTTTTTGTTGTGGTCTGCTGATCAGAGCAACATCTTTTAATCCTTTTCCTTAGTTCTGGAGCCTCTTGTTTTTAATGTTCCTCCTGTAGCAATTGCTCTTACTGTGCCCTGAGTTCTTGCAAGTGCTCACAGGTTCTCAAAGCTGTGAGCACCTGTAGGTACATTTGCTGCAACTGTTGCTGGCGGTGTGCTGCTACATCCTGGTTTTCTTACCAAGGAACTCTGAATCTGCATTTTCTACYGGCAACAGCCTTGCTGCAGACGTTTTTCCTCTCAGGTGGTATGTCTTTGCCTACGGTCATCACAGGACCACTGGTATCACCCCACTGAACAACTCTTGATCAGTGTTTCAACATGAAGCAAATGCAGCAAGGCTACACAGGGAGCAACAACGACAAAGACCTTCTTCCTTGAGTGGACATAGTTTTTCCACTTATTACAGAAGAATCAGGACACACACACAGTGGCAGTCCCACACTTTTAAAATCTACAAATATTTGAAAAATTGGTATGCAAGCTCTTCTACTCCTTCACTGGGGTAGGAATTGACAGGCATGTGTGTATCATTTTATTATTGAATACAAACAGTCAATTTTCTAGATTCAAAAAAACCCCTCATGAACTCCATTTGAGGGAACTAATAAAATTACTTCTTGTGAGTCATCACTGTATTGCTGGTAAAGTGAAAGTATTCAGAACAGGAAGAATGGATTGATTAAACTTGAACCCTGCAAAGCTCACATGGCTAAGATAAAACCAGGAACCAGTAGGCATAATATGGGTTTTATTTTATTTTCTATCAAGTATTGATAGGTGGTTTATAAGGCTACCAGAGCTGAAGAGCAAAGCATAGTCATCTACAAGAATATAATGAAGGTCAGAGATTGTAATTGTTATGGGTCTTCAATCTAAAGTAGAGTTAGTTATGCTTCCAATTAAGGTTTCTCAACAGAAAGAGCTGAATTTTTTTARAGAGAGATTTTCAAGACCTCCAGAGATGCCTGTAGGTCTGGAGCTATGACGTCTATTTCTGAAGCAAGTACAGTCATATCATATGAGAAATATAGCTGGTTTTCAACAATTGTAGTGCATGTGATGGCATCCTGGATTACTATTAAGCAAACTGTTTTTCTGGAAGTGGGCTTGGGTTTGGGACTGCAAAGATCTGAGACAAGTGCTGTACAATTCAAATATTTGGTTGAGTAGGGTTAAAGCTGGATTTAACTAGCATGGGGTTGTGGTCTTTTTTGGTGCCCACTGTGAGGCAGCAGCCACAGGTATAAGGACTTCCACATGGAAAAATTGCCTTTCGGTTGTTCTTTTCAGTGAAGGACTTAACACCTGTGATCACCTCTGGTGAAAATAGATCTCCACCACCTGCCAGAAGTCCCTGGGTCCCCCAGGAAAGACAGACATCAGAAGACAGCAGAGACCAAGGAACTACCTGGTGAAAGGAAGCAGGAGTTGAAAAAGAAAGACAGAGACACTCCTGAGGAGTCTCTTTGAAAGAGGAAGAGAAAGAAGAGGAGAGGAGAATAATAGAAAATGAAATCAGAAAAAGAATCAAAATCATTRTACTCTTCAGCTAGCAGACTCCAATAAACTGAAAGCATCAAAAGATTCATTTTAAACCCAGAAAAAAGATCTGCTGCTCCTGCCACTGTCACATATGTCTATTGCAGTCTGCACCAAAGTCAACCATGATGGCCCAAAAAGAGACACATAACTGGGACCGACAAGCTTCYTCCCATGGGTAACACAGTCAGGAACAAGAACAACCACAAGGATTCTTTGCTCACCACTCAGAAGAAAGTGAAAAATCACACAGAACTGTCAAAGGATCTGCAGGAGGTATCACAAATCATTTCCCAGTGCTTTCTTTACCAAATGGTACCTTCAAGTCAAGGAGGCCTCTAACCAATTCTGAAAAACAGCATTCAAAGAAATTCTACTTAGAAAAGTCCAAGAGGCTGAAGCACAAAGCTGATGCAATGACTGAGAAGGCTGGAAATGCCTTTCTGTACCYGGCAGAGGCTGCCCTTTTATTCACCAAATATGGGATTGCCTTGAAACTGGATGCCCTAGAGCCAAAATCATATTTAGTGGCACCATAGTTCTCATCAAATTCATTATGACATTGAAACCATTTGCAGACTCCTCAGTATCTTCACATGGAAAAATCTTTGCCATGGAATTAATATGCTGCCAGTCCATTTTGCAAATAGCCATGTTTGGTTACATTATTCCAGGYTCCTGAATGACCACTTCAAGAGTAATTCTACAGTAAAACAAACACCTTCTCAACATGCTGCAAGAACAGACTTGCCTTCTCTTCTTTATCCAAAATTCTCTCCTGTTGGTTTTGTAAGTTCTGAGCTGTTATCAAATATCAACAACAGCATTGGCAAGAATGGCATTATCTAGACTGTCTTCACTTCTGAATATATTTAAACTCTTACCATTTGGATCATCTTGTGTCAGGGTGTTTTGCAGATGACCACAGGATAAGAAACAGTTCCTATCACCTGCTTTGAATCTAAGCCCCCAAACCTTTCATTGGAAGGCACAAGTGTTCCCTATTTACTACTCTACCAATAGCACTCTTGATTTCATAAGCCTTTACCACGTGCCATCAATCACAATCTCCATGYTGAAAGTCCTAATGCACTTAGCTGCTCCCTGTATAGAAGCTATCTCAACCATCTGATCACCTCTGTCAAACTTTTCAGAACCTCATCCAGTGCTAATATATTTCTGCAGTGGGTAGCGGGGTGGGAACATAGCTGCAGACAGATCACCCTGCTCCGTGGAAATGGAAGGAGTGATTTCCACCATGTTTGTCTGTTCTTTTTTTAAACAGTTCTTAATATTGACTTGATTTTGAGCAACAGGATGACATTTTTAACAGAACAATCGATTTTAATTCAGAGGCAACATCCATCCAGAATAGTAATAAATTCAATCTCCTTTCTCTGTAAAATCTGTATTATTTTGCCCATATATTTTGCTGAACATCAGATCTATCTGTACTGAATTTCACCTGCCATTGCAGTGACCATGCAGTCTCATATGGCCCTTTCCTACTTTTTTCATGATCAGGCTTTCCTGAATACCTGAATATCAGTAAACACTGTCACATTTCCCAAGGAATGCTCATTTATGAATATGCTGTAAATCATTGATCTTAGCACAGGTTCCTGAAGGGTTTTATCTGTAATTTAACAAAATCACAGAATTAACTAGGTTGGAAAAGACCTTAGAGATCATCAAGTCCAAAGTATGACCTAACACCACCTTATCAAACTAAACCATGGCACTAAGTGCCATATCCTGTCTTTTTTTAAACACCTCCAGGGATGGTGACTCTACCACCTTCCCGGGCACCCCATTCCAATGCCCAACCACTCCTTCTGTAAAGAATTTTTTTCTAATGTCTAGCCTAAACTTCCCCTGGCACAGCTTAAGACTGTGTCCTCTCATCCTACTGCTGGTTGTCTGGGAGGAGAGATCAGCCACCACTTGGCTACACCCTTCTTTCAGGGAGTTGTAGGGAGTGAAAATTTACTGCTTACTCCAGTTTCCATTTTCTGTTATCTACACATCTACATGTGTAACAACTTTGCTTCTTATTCAGTGAATGCTTTATTTATGTAGGAGGCTTTTGAGATGGCTTGTTGACAACATCACTCAGATTTCCCTGATATGTGCTTATTTATCAAACAAAAGCACAACAGGTATTATGTAATGGTAAGGTATGACTTTCCTTTGCAAATTTTGTGTTAATAATATTGCAACACAAACCCCACCTGAACTAAAACCACCTGGACCAATTTCCACCATTGTTGTTAGGAAAACTAACAACGATGGGAAAAAAAAAAATCCATCTGCAGCACAGCTAAAAGTGAGGAATTCAAATGCACTGAAGAAGAAATGAATCACAGCAATGAAACGGCCTTTTAACTAGACATGGATTGTTAAATTATTAATAGTGTAGAAAAGGAACATCTATTCAATTAATACTTTTGTTCTGTCTTTAAAAGAAAGCCAGATAAGATACATGGGTCACGTAGGAATAAAGGAAAGATTCTTAATTCACTAGCATCTGAGAAAGATATTAGACAACATTACAACCAAATATGCATTTTACAGGTGCATAAGATGTTTCCAGTAACACTTAATTGTTTGCTGAGGAAATATCTGCCCTCCTAATTTGAATTTTATTTATTTATTACAGTGACAATAAAACTGTAGAAGACTGAAAACACTRATTATTTTTTTTGTCACCATTCCAGATGAGGAAATGGAGTGTTAATTGATTAGTCTGATTCCAGTCAGAAGTAAATTAATCAAAAAATATTTCAGAATCAATAAATAAAGAATTAAAAGACAGAATTGTAGTTAATCTCAGTCAACAAATAYTTTTTGAAATAATACATTTTTTCAAACAAGATGGGATGTAGTTTTTCAAATAATGTAGATCTATAGATAATATTGATAATTTAAGGAATACGTATATTTTAGATAATATTTTAGATAGTATATTTTTGCTTATAAAAGTCTGTTAACCAAACTGATACTGTATCATTAAGGAATTAAATATGTGCTATTAACATAATAACTCAATGCCATCCTATAGGAAAATGGCAAYGAATTTGCACTTGAGTTTATTAACAAGAGATACACAACTGGAAATCCAGGTACTGCAGTGGTGAGACTGTTACTGTCATACTATGACCTCTTGATGTTTCTTTTTACAAAAGATTGTAGGGGAAAACATGGAAGTCCCACAAAAGTGGGAACATAAAAATAATTAAAGGGTTATAGAAAGTAAGAGAAAAAACATTCTACATAAATTGGAACATGAGTCAGGTGCTCTTGCCTCAAATAAAATGGCAAACTCAATAATTAATCTCTGTAATCTTCCATCAATCCATGATTAATCCACTGATGTTTGAATAGTTAATTGGGCTGGCTTCATTAGGACCTTTTCTGGAGTCATAAAGTATATGGATATTTCATCAACTGCGAGAATTAGGATCCAGGTTAATGTGGTTTTACTGAATTTAATATCGCCGGAATTTGATTTTCTCTATGTATTCCTTTGGGTAAGATAAGAAGGAATCATTCAACTTCACTCTCATGGCAACAAAAATGTACCTGTTTTCTGTATTACATGGAGAAACTAATCAAAGCATCCATTTGTTCCAGACACGTATATTATCAATACTGGGATAACACTTATTTTCCAAACTATCATATATAAAACTGCTTGCCATTCTTGTGGGATACACTGGTGACAGGTTCATCTCACCTTGATTAAGATTATTACTATGAAAATACTGATTTTTTAAATTAATGTAAGACCCCAGAACTTTTTCTGATTTTTCTTCATACCTTTCTTTTCAATACGTATCTGCTCACCTACACAAGGAGTTGCTTGTTCAATACAGTGAGTTTTACAGTGTCTGCAAAACAACAAAAAAAACCCCAACAAATAAACAGTGGCAATATTTAGTGTTCTGCTACTAAGAAGCACCCTAAATGGATCATGCTTATTTAATTTCTTTCCTTTACCTAGTTTCTCAGACTGAGAACTTCCTACTACATAAAGAGAGATTGCAAGAAATTTTCAATCATGGCAATATTTCATTCAAGGAACATTTCTTTGTTAAAGTGCTGAAGAAATATTTTGCTTTCTATCAACCTCTGACAAATCACAAATGCTGCTTCCTAGAAGGCTGCACTACAGAGGTCACTTCAGAGTCCGGCAGCTGGGCACTTAACAGATGGAACAGCCAATCTCAAGTTTCTTGGCACAGTCAAGAGTTGCAGAAAATTATGCAGCCAAGAACACAGCAGCCTTGGGAAATATTCAGGCTTTACAGAACCTGGAAATGTCTTCAAGGCATCCTGTTCCACATATTCATTGTGCTAGTCCTAAAATTCCCAGAATGCTCTCACTTTTGAATGAGATGTGTGCACCGTTTAATTTTGGAAAAATCACAGGATATTCTGATTTCCTGAAATAATTTTAATATTTATTTTCCACTGTCAATATCTTTGAAGTTTTTTTTATTGGTTTGTGAGATTGTCTTGGATCAAAACGAAAATATTTTGAAATATCTGGATTTTTCAGACAATGGAAGTTCCGTATTTTATCTAGCATCTAATCATTATTACTGAGGTCATGATCCTTTTCCTTTGAGTACTGCTCTCTTGCTCCTGTAATGTGTGAGGAATGGTCAAAGAAAAGGCGATCAATAGCTCCATCTAAAAAGAGGGTGTTTTCTTTATTGTGAATCTCATAGAAGATCTTAGAATCTCTTAGCATAATTGCAGAGCTCACAGTTGCAYTGGGCAACACTGCCCAGGGAACATTCTCATTCTTTGACAGCCTCTAACAGAAACATCTGCTTGCAATTTGTTACTTAACTGACACTACCAAAGTGGTATTTCAACTAAACTAGCACTGCCGAATAAGAAGAAGGGCATAAATATTGATATCTATGTGCAGTACCTGATGGCTGTGACAGAAGTCCATCTGCATTCCTTTAATCACAGAGACAAACTCTTTGGTACATCAGAAGAACATTTTACAAAATTTGCATGTAAAAGAATGAATATCTGAACCAGAAGTTAACATTTTAAGACAGAAACTTTCCTCTTGTGATATTTTCCACTAAATCTTTTWAAAAAATGGATGAAAACTTCCCCAGATGAGTATGCCAATTGGAAAATGGGAAAACAATTCTGCTGCTTCTGTTATTCAGGCTGAGCTCAACGTAAAACTTAAATCAATGACATAGAACTGTGAATTGTCAATTCCATTTTTATCTTTTATGTTAACCATATAGGTAATAATTCAGCAATACAAGATCTTCTCATACCTGTATAGTTGTTGTTCTTTGCTAAATAGAGTGAAAATGTTGAAAAATACATTTATAATCTAATTTTTTGAATATGACACTGTAACACCAACTATAAAACAACCCATAAAGATTGGTCCCATTTTGGTATGAATGTCTGATCCAAGTAAATTTCCAGTTTCAGAACCATTTGGCATTACATATTCTGAGACAAACTGGAACACACCTGAGATTTAAGCTTAGAATAAAACAAAAACAGAAGTGACTACTACTACTATTACTATTACTACTACTACTACTACTACTTCTACTGCTGCTAATACTACTACTACTACCTAATGACCACACAAATGAATCAAATGTTTTTACTGGCCTCAAAATGGTATTTTTCTTTTATGTGTAAAAATTTCTCCATTAAATAATATACGATTGATTTTGGTGAGGACTGAGAAGGGGATGAGGTCAGGAAAGAGGCTGAAAGAGCAGCAAAGCAGAAAGAAAGAGCAGTCATAACAGCAAAACATTCAGTAGGTATGTGCCATGGTTTGACACTGGCCCAACACCAGGCACCCATGAAAGCCATTCACTCACCCTCCCCTGCTACAGCTGAGCAGAGAGAAAAAAAAATTAACAAAGGGTTCATGAGTTAARGACTATGAGAAAAYGGATCAAGGGCAAAACAGGCCCAACTAAAAGYTGCAAAGTGAATTTATTACTAACATAATCWGAGGAGGATAATGATAGGTAAAATAAGCTCTTTAGAATACCTTTTCCCCCCTATCCCCTCCCTCCTTCCCACCGACAGTGCTGGAGACAGGGTGTGGGGGTTTTGGTCAGTTCATCACTGAGGTTTTCTTACACTGCTCAGGGAGAGGAGTCCTTCCCCTGTGAGACCGTGGGGTCCCTCCCATGGGAGACAGTTCTGCATGAACTTCTCCAACGTGGTTCCACACTCACGAGCAGTAGTCCTGCCAAAACTGCTGCAAYGTGAACTCTMCCCTCGGGCACACAGTCCCAAAACTGCTGTGATTGGGTCTCTCTWTCCACAGGGTGCAGCCCTCCAAGGACAGGCTGCTCCAGCCTGGGGCCCTCTCTCTCTACCAGGTCTCCCACAGGGTCACAGCCTCCTCCAGGCATCCACTCACTCCGGTGTGGGCACCTCCCCCACAGGCTGTGGGTGGATCTCTGCATCCCCCATGGATTCCCACAGGCTGTGGGTGGATCTCTGCAWCTCCCATGGATCCCCATGGGCTGTGGGGTGGATCTCTACATTCCCCGTGGATCCCCATGGGCTGCAGGGGCACAGCTCCCTCACCATGGTCTCACCTGCACAGGAATCTCAGCTCCAGTGCCTGGAGCACTTCCTCCCCTTCCTTCTCCACTGACCTTGGTGTCTCCATGTTGTTTTCCCTCACATGTCCTCATCTCCTCCTCCTCTCTGGGTAAAAAAAAAAACAGTATGACTTTGTTTTGATTTTCTTCTTTACTATGTTATCACAGAAGCATTACCAATCTTTCCCATTGGTGCAGCTTTCGCCAGCAGCATGTCCATCCTCAGAGCCATCAGGGAATAACTCTGCCAGACCTGGYGGAAGCTTCCAGCAGCTTCTCACAGGAGCCACCTCTGTGGGACCCCCCACTACCAAGAACCAGGCCATKCAAAACCTATAGAGTATGTTATAGCTGTTCAAAAATAATGTAATGTGAGACAAAGTAATTTTCTGTCTYAGGAGAAAGACCAAATTGTAATGCTCATATAAAATTATTTTTTATTATTTTCTCTTTTTTTTTTTTGCATGAAAGCTAAAAATATTGATAATTTTGGCCCATTGACATACAAGATCTAAAAGATCTTGCATTTATAAAAACGGTGGAAAAGAAAAAAAAAAACTTTTTATTAAGTTGTGCAACTAAGTTGATTTCAGTGKGGTTCTGCCCAACTTGCATTGATTCTTTGCTGCCTCCAGTGGAAGCTGTGTACAGTTGCCTGGCCATAAAGACATGTAACTATTTTTTTGAAGTGATTTCAAGTCTTGAGGCTGCTTTTTGAAGCTGCTGCAGTCCCCAGATTCTGATACTTATTTTATTCCCATTTAGGACATGATGCAAAAAAGCTTATGTCAGTTCTACCAACCAGTAAGAGTCCCCAAAGCTTTTGTCTCAACCCCTTGCATCACAGGTGGGATCCACAGGTTGTGACTATAGCAGAAGACGAATGTGAAAACTGCCAGGGAGGTTTCCTGGCACTGGAACCCAGCCGTCAATACTGTTAAACAGGGCAGTCCCTGGAACGTGGTTAGTCTGTGACAACYCTCCTGATCGATCCCTGTGTACTGTTGGGAAGCGAGGCTGCCCAGGAAGTGTTCCTAATGAGTAGTTTGCGTAAGGCTGTCCTCTTGCTGGCAGTGAGAAGGATGGACAGAATGGATGAGGCCTATGCTGTGCCAGCTGGCTTARGTGCCACAGACTTTATCAGTGCTCTTGAGCGCATTATATTTATTCCTGGAGATGTATTCTGTGTATTCCAGGTCCTTGGCTTCCTGCAGTTGAGCTGAACCAGGATGCTTTCTCTCCTCTAAAGGACAGCAAATTTCCACACAAGAAGAGACAACATTCACAACACTCGGCTTGTGGATGTACAATACGCTATATTGAAAATATAGTCTGCACTTTAATATCTTTGCATCAAGTGCAGAATCAAGAAAGCTACAAGTTGGACCCTGAAATCTAGAGACAGCTCTTCATAGTCTTCTGTTGCTGTTGAATAAACTTTCTGCCTTTACTGTGGAGACAGCTTAATCCCATTATGAAGCTGGTTATGAGGAGGCTGCCTGGGTACAGTTTGGGACTGCAGTGCTGATTTCTGGAAGTTAAAAACCTCTGGTCACCAGTGAATATGTGTAGGGGGCTCAGTGCTGCACAGTAGTTGTAGAACTGTTTACAGCCTGAAAAATAGCTGCCTAGAAGGGGAWTAACCCCGCTTCCTTCCTCAGCAGCTTTTGTAGGCACATCATCTTCCATAGGGTGTGCTTGCCTACAAGAGGTCTCTGGAATACAGTCTAGCCAACAGGCCTGCTCTACATCTGATCTGTAAAAAGTCATCCAGCTCTCCACTGGATAGTCATGAGGCCTGTTCAGTAAACCCGCAGCATGCCTGCCTACTGATGACCTMCAGAAGGAAACAAGTACCTCAGCTTTTTATAGTTCTCAATGTTTGTGCTTAGCATTCATATGCTGATGGTGAGTCATATGGGATATCCTTATGTTGCCTGAGATGGCATTTGTTTTTCAGCATAAATTTTTAAAGAAGTGGTGCAAAAACAATGTGAGATAAAATTCTCAGATTTAGAGTACACTATCAAAACATGTCATCATTTATCAGCCATGGCTCTAAAAACACATGTGATCCACTTGTCTCTTCGAGCTAAGAACCATGGCTGTGATGAAAGATGAAGATACTCTGCTTCTAAAATTACTAAGTTCTTACGTACACTGAAGCTATCCTCTTTCCTTTGGCACAGAAAGACCAGAGTAGGCCAGAAAATGTAATGCACTCTATCAGCTAATGAGACATCRGCTAGGGCTTTTACTTGTACTCTTAATTTGATGTAGAAAGAGTTTCTGTGGCTGCAGCTACATAACTCTAAGTGCACAGAGAGGAGTCCACAGTGAACCCACATGTAGCAGGCTCAGAGCTGCACAGTAGCTAAGGAAGGTAGTTTCATAGAATGGCATTAACCCCTACCTCACTTACCTGCTTAAAAGTTTGGGATCTGGTCTATGTTAGTGTATTCCTGTAGGCGATAGTCTACAGTTGGAGAGGTTTGACTTGCTTTACTGGGGCATTTATCTTYACTGTGTAAAACAAAGTATCTCTGAAAACCTAAATACAGAATAATTAAGAAGGATGGTCTCTGGATATTTCAGAGGGTACCCTGAAGACCATGAAAAGCATCTAAAAAAGTGAGACTATCCTCTCACGACTTAAATTTCCTCCTGCTGGTTCMGTAGGATTCCCAAAGGAGCTTTGTGTTGGTGCATCACTGTTGTCCTGCTGCAGCACTGCAAAGCTAATTGAACATAACTTTAAAACTGGCTCAATAATTGATGCATTYRCCAACTCAGTGCTGTCTTTAGCCTTGAATTTACAGGCAGAGAAAAGTTCTAGCCAAAAATCTGGTTGGGAATTTTTGTTGTGGTTTCTTTTTTTAACCTACTATCAAACATCAAGCCAGCTCTGGCTGCAGTTCTAATGAAACATTTGGGAACTGTATCAAAGTTCTTCAGTTTTGGTTGCAGGGATGATTAATGGGATTTTAATCTTGTTGGCATTTGCATCAGGTAGGAAGTGGGGAAAGCCCTTAAAATGCTCAATTGGCTTTAATATCCCTAACATCTATTCAAGTTTTTGTTCTGGTTATATATGTTCTCTGGCTGATTTCAGTGCTATAGGAATTCTTACTGCCTCATCTTTAGTCTCCCCAGCAGCTGTCATTGGGCATTGCCTCTGAGAGTTGGAGGCTCACAGAGATGACTGAGCCAGGTGCATAAATATTATTTTATACTCATGAACAATACATTATATTGAAAACATTCTGCATTTGCATTAACTTGGAACAGAGATTTTGGAAAGTATCATCTGTTGGATGTAGCGTATGCATTTTTCTATAAAGATTTTAAAAGTAACTATCACACATGCAGATTCCACGTGTGTGGTCAACATTTCATGAGTTGAATTGCCATGTCAACCAACCGATACCCACTCAACCCAGAAGAATTACCAGCCCCATCTCATTCCATAATACTAACCTCTACGGGGATTGGTATGTAACCTGAAGATTAATACTGCTTTTCTTTTGTGAGGAGTTAAAAGTCTGGTTTTAAAACCAAGAGTTTTGCAAGTTGATGTGATGTTTAAGAGAAAAAATAYATTTCAAAATTATTTTTTGAGGTTYTGAGGTTAATAAAGAGCAATGCAGGAAGCATTTCTTTAACTTMGTCATATAAATGTCCATTGGAATTTTCTTCTAAGCATACACTCAGTTCATGTATTGGTTATGAGCCTGATTTAGACAATCAGCTCTGCTCTGCAATCACTTCAGAAAATGTTGCACTTGCTTTTATTAAATATAGATAGGAACCCTTATGTCTGTTATAATCAGCTGAAACAAGAGCATGCTTAAAACTGTAGAGCTCTTAGCATGAAAATTTCACCAGTCTTAGACAACAGAACCAAAGAGAACACATTTTCTTGTTTTCACGTACACCATGAAAGTAAAGGAAGTCAAGATATCTTTCCTTTTCTGTCTTAGCATCGCATACTAGAATGGAATACTAGAATGGAATTGGTGAAAACAGTGACTAATGTGTGTTATTTAACAAAATTAGAAATTCTGCCTGGCAATTGTTCCRAATCCCAAATGTAGTGCCTTTGTTTCATAACCAAGGGAACAGGGAAGATCRCACTGGCTAAAACTATCCACCAAATGTTGCATTCGATCTCATTTGTGTATGCTTACTTCATGAGGTCCTTATCCTGAGGATCACAGTGTTTAAAGACAGCGCATTTTTAATAACGTTGTAAATCAATCTATGCATAGATTTTGATTGTGCAAGAGTTAACTAACTTGATGTCCTGTAAAAATAAGACAAAAAAATCCCATCACTTTTAAATGAAAACCACTCCTCCAGGACAAACCAAAGAAACCTAATTGCATAGCATGAGCTCTAGGAATCTGCTCTCCCAGGTACACGTTGCGTTTTGAGACTGAGTTTTATATGTACCTCTCCACCTCCTTTCAAGGAAAGCATGCAGGTTTTGTCCTGGCAGGGAAGGTGTGTTCATCTTTCATCTCTGCCTGAAGAGATTAAAACTTACATCTYGTAATTCCTGGAAGAATGCTTTCTCCACCATCCTGGCTGTTTAGTGCTAACAAGAGTCAGGCGCTTCCCAGCATCCAGGGAAGAAGTCCAAGAACCTGTGATCAGCCAYGGCAAACAGTGCACCTACTCACTTCAGAAGCCTCAGGAGTAACACTGAGGGTGGATGGAAGGCTTAGGGATTGTAGTTTTGACAATATATATGCAGAGTAGGAGCTTGGTAACATACAGGCAGTTATCATCTAGATGGCTAKCTTAAATGGAGCCCTAAGAAAATATACTTAAGAAAATATAAGCTGTTGGAATRTTAAATTACCATCCTAAGCCTATCAGTGGGAATTTGAATTTAATTCTATTGTAGTCATGGGAGCTATTATATATCTTTGTCTAATTCAATGTAAACAATCAGAATAGACCCTTGCCTCAGAGTCTGCATGCAGAAAAAGACAACAAACTGTTTATCTACCTCATATCTGAGCTAATACCTTAATTGTACTTTGAGTCTATGTTTATATTAGTAAATTTTAAAAGAGTATTCCTGAGCATTGGAATTCAACTGCTTATGACATTGACTTGACCTTGGTGTGTCTTAGGGCAGTTCCCGCTATCCCATTCTCAGTGTCATGGTAGAGTTATCTCATAAGAGGGATTAATGCAGTTTCTGCTTATGTCCACTGTCTTTTCAAAAGGAAGACAACTATATAAACCATAATTTTCAACAATTTGTCTGTTGTTCCTTAACAGTTGGTCTCCATGCCAGGCATAACAGGCATGTCTGGGTACATMTAAGATAGTAGAAAAGATGCAGTCTAGCACTCCTGACTTGAATTGGTGTGTACTCAAAACACAAGCTGCTTCTTCCTTACACAATGGTGACCAAAAACGACATGGACGTTGTAGCTATAAGGAAGGGGAGAATCCATCCAGGTGTTTAGTTGAAATCCTAATTCAGTTTTGCAATTTAAGCTACCTTTTTCCAAAGAGATTATTTGGTTGAAGGAATACTTGCAATGTAATCTCAGGAACAGAACACCAGGCTGTATTCTGCCTGCCGAGTTTACCATCTTCCCTGTTTCCAATTGGTGACCTCAATGTGTCAATATTTGGAATGACTAACATGTAAATACAGCCATACCAAGTTATGTCATGCAAAGGGACATTCTTTCTCGCCGTTGAACTGATTGTTCAATTTCTTTTTTTCCCCTGAGTCTTAAGGTGACTGGAAACAAACCATGAAGCCAAGAGAAGGAARGATTCTGGAAACTTGACAAAGCAGTCTTGCTCAGTCTTGCCTCTGGGTCGCTTTCTTCATCATGTGGTGTGTATTTTTTTTTTTTTAATGTTTTTGTACCTTCACTGTGACAGCACAGGCTGAGATTTTTGTAGTTAGAGACATGTGCCATATTGGTTTTGAAGATAAACCGATTAAAATGATGGAGTATAGATGGGCAACCCAACCGCATACACCACAGAGAACTCCGGGACGTGAATTTGCGGACGCCGCGCCTCAGGGAGCGGCGCGGGCCCGGCCGGCCCTCAGCGCTCAGGGCCGCGGGGCCCTCAGCGCCGCGGGGCCCTCAGCGCCGCCTGGCGGCGGGCGGCGGCAGCGCCGGGCGCGCGCGGGGCGGCGGCCGCTGGGGGCCGCTGTTCACGCGGCGCGCGGCCCCCGGGGAAGCGGCCCCGGGGGTCGGGAAGCGCCCCCGGCACGCGGGCGGTTCCGCCGCTGCCGAGGGACAGCTTCATCCACGCAGGAGAGGCGACACCGAGAGTTCCGCCGGATCGGGTTTCAGCCTCCCCTCGCCGCGCCCCGAGGGGCTACGCGGGGAGGGCGGCAGCCTCCATGTGCTTTGGGGAAAGGCTCTCGTTGGAGGGGGCTCCGCGAGCCCCGCGCTTCCAGTGCCCTTCGCTCAGGCTGTCACCTCTGCTGAGGGKCCGGCAGCTGCGGGAGCGGACAGGGCGCTCCCGGTGATGGCACTGCCTTCGTCGTCCTCCTCCTCTTCATTCTCCTCCTCTCCCGGCCCCGCTGGGAGCGCTTCCAGGCAGCGCCGCGCCGGGAACCCAGGAAGCCGCCTCGCCCCCCGGGACCGCTCGTGCCAAGAATCGGCGAAAGAGGCGGCACGCCTGCTCCCTCCCTCTACCCAGACCCACTCCAGCCGCGTCTTCGCGGGCTTCCCGGCCGGCGGGAGCAGAAATAGCCTTCCCCTTCCCCGGCAGGCTCGCCCCCGCCCCAACACCTCCCCTTCCCCGCCGCAGCCGGGCCCGGAGTTCCCGGTAAACAGGCGGCTTCCCCGCCCGCCCCCCACGGGGCTGCGGCCGCRGGCCGGGGACCCGCCTGACGAGAGCTGCGCCAGGGACATCAATATTTCAGTGACTGCTCAGCGCGGTTCTAATTAAAGGCTCGGGCGATGCGCAAACCCCCCCACCCCGTCCCCATCTTCCCGCCGCCGCCCCCTCCCACTCCAAACACACACACTTGGGACCGTCTCCTTACGTCGGAGAGCAGCGAAGGAGTGACTGCCCGGGAGAACCGAGGAGGGGGAGGGACGGGGGAACCGGGGCGGGAGGGGAGAGAGGGCGGGAAGGGGGGGCTTGTGCAAGCAGCGACGCTCCCGAGGTTGCCAAGTGGACTTTTATTGTTTTCCACCCACTTCCAAGTCGATACTATCTGCCGTCTCATGTCCATCCTATAGCCTATATAAGCGGCTGCGCTGAGGTTGGCGGCGATGGAGTAGTTTGTGGATACGACGGGAGCGCAGGGACGGGAGGGGAGCGGGCCGGCCAGCCACGGAATACTCGGACTCCCTGCCGTTCGCGGGCTGCTGCCGTCCGGGGAGCGGCTCCCGGGGGGAAGACACCTCAGCTTCTGGGACGGAGATACAGGTAAAGCGGCCGGCGAGCGCCAGCARTCTCCTTCCCTTCTGTGTCCCTCCCCACGCCTCTTTCCCTCCCGCCCCGCCGGGCCGAAGGGCTGCGTGCGGCGGGACCGGTGACAGCCCGCGGGCGGGAGCGGCCGCCGCCGGACCCCGCCAGAGTTGGCAGGGCAGAGCCACCGCACGGAGCGGCCGTGTGTGAGGAGCGGTCATTCGTTCGAAGGCGAGCGGCTCCGGGCATGATGCTGGCCGCCGCTCCGGGCTGCTCCTGCGGGGAAGGGGAGCGGGGAAGGGGACAGAAAAAGGGGAGACTGGCGGTGTTGTCCCCTGCCTCGGCCCGTTGCCCCCCAGCCGCGCCCTTCCCGTCCCGCCGCTCCTGCCCGAAGCCCGGGCGCAGAGTCCCGCAGCCAGGGTGGGCACAGCTGCCGCGACTCTCCGGCAGAAACTTCGGGGAAAGTTGTCGCCCCTCGCTCGTGTTCCTCCGCTCCGCGGCGGGGCGGGGAGAGGCGGGGCGGAACGCCCGTCCCGGCTGGGGATCTGCTCCGCCGGCGCACCCCCAGCCTGGCCCCGCTCCGGGGCTGCGCCCCCGCCCTCCCGCGGGGCCCGGCGCCGGCTGCGGGGAGGCCGTGCGGCCGCTGCCCCGGCGCTGGGGCGGCTCTGCCCGCGGGGCGGGCGCTGTGGGGCGCGGGGCAGCGGCGGAGCTCCGCGGACCCCCCGCCCCGTCCTGCTCCGTCAGCCCCGCAGTCCTGAGCGGTCTGTGTCCCCGCCTGGTGTAACCTGCCAAGCGGTCGCAGCTCTTTCCTCCGCTAAACGTTTCCGATTTCACCCCCACGAGTCTCCCCACCTTCGACCCACTCCCAGTTTTCTCTTCCAGTGAAACAGGAGACCTCACATAGCAGCGGATCCTTCCTCTTCATCCCCTCATGCATTCTTCAGGTCGGACTGCRATGAGTGGACTGAGGTCTTCTGGGCTGCTGGGGCTGGTGCTCTTAATGCTTTCAGCAGGATACTGCAAAGAAAAAACGGACTCCACAGATTTGAAGGACAAGCAAAGTCTCTTAAATCTCATAATGGAGATCATTCAGGAACTGAAAAGGTACCACCTGGAGAAGGACAGTGGCATGCAGTACTTCTCCAAGCATGACTATAACTTGGATCGAAGGGAAGTGGCTGACTATGGAGGATACCAGGATGAGCAGAGAGTTGGTAAGTCACAGGNAGTGGCTGACTATGGAGGATACCAGGATGAGCAGAGAGTTGGTAAGTCACAGGTTTTTTTTTGGTTGTTTTTTTTTTTTCCCCAGGGTGCCTTGGTGAATGAGATMGTGCATAAGGTTACTAATTTTGTATTAAGAATTCACCACTCAAAATACCTGCAGATTCCCTTTGGTATTAGAAACATACACAGATGGCAAATTTGGAATAGAAAACCTCCATTCACATCTCAGAGTGTTTTACTCTCTGGATAATGTACTCAACTGAAAGTCCAACTTCCTGTGGCTTTGAACAAAACCTAATAATAAGAGAAAAGAGTGAAATTGGCTGAGATCAAAGAAATAAGGGATGAAAACGCTTTTTCCTGGAAGGTTACCACTTATTATCATGTGCTTGGTTTAAGTGTTTCTTGGAAATGACCCTAGCAAGGATTCTCCTGCAGGATTGCAGTTTGTCCTTAAAGACCTTATATATAGAAGTCTTCCCTGCAGCTCAGCTTCACTGAACTGTTCACCCTGCTTGTTAGTTCCTTTTATACTCCAGAGGTAGCAGCTTTGAAATACTAGGGAACTGAGAGTACTCCTCTGTCACTGTGCAGGCTGTGACCAGTTTGGGACACTCCTGCAGTCATCTTTCTGCTCATTTGACTGGCTCTTCTCTAACCTGCTTAGTTTGGGGATGTACTTCTGTGCACTCAGTTGAAAATTGAATTAGTTTCTCCTGCTGCCATATCTAACTTAGTGTTCCCTGTCACTTCTAAGCCCCTACACGTTGGTCATCTGACCCCTCCAACTAAAAGTGACTTTCTGAATATTTTCCAGCAAATATCTACTTACCTTTTCCSAAACTGGCTTTCATTTTGATAGTATGCTATTTATTTTGTTTTTATTGATCTCATAAAGCTTCATTGTACCTTTTTGTCATTCTCATTCATGCTCAAATATCCTCATAATTTGCATTTATTTATTGGTGGTTGTCATGAAGATGTTGTTCTCCATTTGGATGATTAATGAATGTATAGAGGAAGACAATTTTGTTCTACTTAAGGTCAATGCAGGACGAGTCAAAGAGGCTGGACTAAGCAGGGAACCATGATCTGCACAACTCTAAATCTCATCTTGGAATGTGGGCATAGTTTTTGGTCACCCTGTTGGTGCAAAACATCTGCCTTGTGTGGAACAGTTATCTGCAAAATTAATAATCCTGCTTCAGAGCAGATTAGTTGGTAGTGTTCTTACTGATTCTGAAGCAGGATTTTTCATTCTGTTATTATAATGGAGTTTTTCCCAGCAACTCTGAAAAGGAACTACTAGTTAGAGTCTTTCATTTCAGTTTTGGCATCACTTTCCTAGTGAGCTTGTCCCATGGGAAATTTCTGAGTGAAGCATGTGTGTTTTTAATGCTCTTTATGACATAATTAGGTCAAATAAGATAAGGTCAATTTTACTTACACTGACTRAAGTTAGAAGTAAATGAAGAATGACTTTCGAGAAGTGTCTAAATTCACAAGTGTATCGGATCAGGATGGAAATGCTCTCTGCTTTATATCTGATAAGAGGTGCCAGGGGAACAAAAAAGGCTGCTCAGGCATTCATGGTCAAGTAAATAAAGCACCATATAGTGTATCATACACAATCAGCACTGAGCTATCAGCATAGAGTTTGTAACGGAAAGCAATCAAAGATAGCTGTAAATCAGGAAGTCACAAGCGGGGGTTAGGGCTAAAATGGATTTCAGTAAACCAGTTTCATTTTGCCATCTGCTGAACACAAAAGACAAGGCGGTAAACCACAAACATAGGGAGCCAGAAGAGAGCAATTTACTTGGAATCATTTCCTGTGAATTTTATTTACTGCTGGAGGGAGGGAGGGAAGATTCCTGTAAGTAGATCAATCCAGTTTCATGATTACAGTAGAGCAGTGCTTCTACAGACATACCTGGGACAGAATAGTGGTTACATTTGCATAAGAGAATTAGAAGACACAACCCCAAACTCGAATATATCTTTGGGTCTTTACCCAAATGTAATATGAAAGAATTTAAATCTAGGTAAACTTGATAATGTAGTTCGTAGAGAGCTAAAATCTGACTCTTARTTAATAACCATTGTCATTAATGACTTCTCACCTAACAGACACTGTTCTGTCAGTACTGTTTCACAGAGCATTTTGCAAGTTCTCCCTATGTAAAGTGAATGCTTGCAATTTGGCCTCCTGTATGCAAAGGACTTTTGACTTCCATGCACCTGCCAAGACATAGTGGTGATGTTGCTGGACAGAGTATTCCCTATCTTCATACTATATAAGCATAGGTCCAGTGCAGCAGAGTAACTATTCTTTTTTCTGTCCAACAGAAATAGTTCCCAGAGATCTGAGGATGAAAGACAAGTTTTTGAAGCATTTAACAGGTATGTTTTAATTTTGCATTTCACATACGTACTGTAAGCTACACTGCTCTACCTACTGCTGAACTGTGCTGATTCATAACTTTTTTTTCTTCATATTTCAGGTCCACTCTACTTTAGCCCAAAATGTAGCAAACACTTTCATCGGCTTTATCACAATACAAGGGACTGCACCATCCCAGCATGTAAGTAACAAAAGCAGACACATCTCTAAAACAAGAGGAAGCTCTGAAATTTATTAGCTCTGTCAAGTATCAGTAGTGATACAATGTCAGAATGCATTCCCTGCAAAGAAAAAATTTAGACTACTGTAAAATGTACTAAGTATCTTCTAGCATTGCTAGAACAGCATTAGCATTACAGAGAGGAAAATGGAAATAAAACTTTCTCATTTGAAATACACTATGCAGAATGGCTGCAAACACTGCATCCTTAGGTACTGATGTATTTGCCTCATGGGTTCCAAACCAAGTGTGTGCTTTTGCTAGGAACATGACTCGTTTCACAAATATCTCATATTTAATTTCTAGTGCTGTAAGTTCAAGATAGGATCACAAATTCTATTGGCTTATTTACTTTTCATTGATTATTTATGTAGGACACATTTTATGGGCATTTTCTATTTTGACTATTCAGCTACCAGGCTACCAGTGATGTTGGCAATGAATCTTTGCAACACTTGATTTTAAAATTCAGTGAATTATAAAAGTATAGCTTCTTACCTTAGAAAAAAAAAGTGCTGATGGACACAACTAAGCAAATGCAGCTTATGCTACYTTATCACACTGACAGTACATAGAATTAAATAAAAATCAAACATTGACATTTATCAGTCAGTAGATGTGAGTCCAGATTCATACTGAGGTGGACCTGTTGAGTWAGCAGATGCTATTTTAGTACAGCCTTTTCAGAATGGAAGCACACTTTATTTTACTTGTCTGAGGTCAATCACTTGGGTCAGTAGCAGAGCTGGGAATAGAAACAGGAGTTACAGATTCCAAGTTTCAAGTATTAATAAATATTTCAGCCCAGTGCATTTTAAAGGCATATTTGGTAAGAATTGTGGACATTTTCTCTATTTGTAAGGCTTCAGATTAGGAGTTCCTTGGAAAGACAAGGATTTCTAGATGACAGGTAACCAGGTCACACWCTGTTTACATGGGTAGAGATGTAAGTTGTTCATAACTTGCTGTTCTGAAGAAGCAAGAGTCATATTACCTTTTTCATAAGGTAATATCACAACACAAATGTCACTTGGCTCAGYACTAATGAGTACTCCAAGCTGTGAAGCTAAAAACTAGTTGGCCTTAAAGGCTCTAAATTAACCTTTTCCCCCTGACAGGTAACATATCCACCAACATAATGTCTGGATAACGGAGGATAATTTGTATGAGTGGCAATAGTATACCATAACTATACTGTGAATTGGAGATTGTTAACATTTCATCTCCAGAAAACATCAGATGTAGTTACTCATTAATGAAATAATGCTTAACAAAAGTGAACATCACTTACTGGGCTGGATTGACTAGCATCTCTTTAAAGTAACTTTCTTCTAGGAAAATGAGATGAACAACAGCCTGCTTTAATTCTTCATGCACAGAAAGATCTTACTTTTTGATAATATCCTGACTTCAAATTCAACTCTTCCTTCTGTGTAGAAATCTGAAGGTCAAACAGCAAAGAAACTAAAAGTGTCTCCGATGCTGCAGTGTGGTGGTAGCCAATACAAAAGCATTGTGTTGGCATACTTGCTAGTGCTTTGTACAGTGTAGTAATAGCATTGGTACCTGAAAAATAATTTACTTTTCTGTCTGTCCATAACCAATTTTCACAATATTTGCTTTCAGTTTTTCATGTAAATGAAAAAACCCCTTTTGAATAATTTCTTTAATTTTGCATTGGTTCTGTGTCTTACTATGAATGCATCAAAAAGTTAAAGGTATCTAAAATATGAACAACTAACAATGGTACTACTGTGGAAAAAACAATTATACTAGTTTTAAGATGAAACTTCATACTCTTAAGAATGTTTATGTCGTGGTCATCTACTTGGGCTGGACTTAAGATTTGTATGACTAGAAAAATGGTATTTGTCTAATTTAAAAGCTTTCCCAGAAAGAAGATCTATTGGAGAGTGGCATTGCTTAATATTAAGTTGTCAGACTTCCTCATTGAGGGCTGGATTTCAAAGGTGGATGAGCACTACTTATTCTTTCTCTAATATGGAAATACTATAGTCACATGTTTAGATCCCGCACGGAAGCACAGGCACAGATGTATAAATTTTTGTACATACATACATACACTTGGAGAGCCTCCAAGCACATTCATGCTGTTTGTTTACAGCTAGAACATGTGCAGAAGTCAGTTGTATAGTTACACGTGCCATTAAACATGACTTTTAGTTATTACCCAAGATTTACACATTCCTCTTTTAAGTCACAGGAGTTGATTTTTATTCTGTTGCAAACTAAGGTATTCACTGAACTTTGCTATGACACTAATTTACACACTGAAAACAATTTTGATTTTTAAAGGCAAATTTGATTACTTTGGTAATGTAGTCATGCTTTTTTTTTTTTTTTAATACAGATTATAAAAGATGTGCCAGGCTTCTTACTCGATTGGCAGTAAGCCCTATGTGCATGGAAGGATAAAGGTGAGCTTTTTCTTAGCAGAAATGACATTCCACTGCACAGAAAAGAAATGGATGTGGTGTTTCATACATGAAAATTCATGGGAGTATAATACCAACAACTGTCCTTTAGATAAAGTATTCTCCTCCCAGAGGATTTGAAGTAACTGCCTTAATCTGGCAAATTTTGGCATTAAGGAAAGGGTACCCCCTACTGGAAGTCATTACATAAACGTCCATGTGCATCATCTGTGAATTATTTATAGCAGCATACAGTTAGCAGATAGTGAATTTGTTGTTACAGAACAAAACACAACAGCTGTGGCTTATTTTTCAAGAGTTTACTCAGTGCACAATTGCCTGTATTGGCAGCAGCAGCCGCCCTTTTATGTGTGCAGCTGTAGATCTGTGCTGTACTCAGTAGTATGAGTTAATATATACATAGCTCTCCACATCAAAGCTTTATACATGCAGATAGGTCACAGGTGCTATTATAGTAATTCAGTTAAAATGTATTGATAGTAGCATTGATAAACTAACTTCAAGCTATTTCGATTTTTTGGGATTTCCTTGTGTACACCTCTCACGTCTAGAGGTTAATTCCCTGTTTCTTTGCCTAGATGGGCCTCTATTCCTCACAAATACTTGGGAAATTTCATCATGCACCAAAATAAAAACGAAAGCCAATCAATCAACCCAAAAAGTACTCCCAAACTATCTGTATTTTAGAGAACTGTAACATAAAAATACAGAAGGACTAATTTACATTCTGTCCTCAAACTTTACCTGATAGACTACAACCTTGAAATTAAAAATAATCTTGGAAAATAAACCAAATCCTGTAAAACCAGGAAAACAGATAAAGAGCAGAATTATGAAGTCCTGTAGGATTATTCAAYGCAGAAATACATGGAATTTGGTGAACAGTTAGCTAGTGCTGTTGAAAACATAGAGGTTTGTTGTGGAATGCAAACTAAGCAAGTCAACAGTGTTACACTTGAAGAAAGTCAAACAGTACCAGAATTTATAAATAGAATCATTGTTTATGAAACTCCTGACATAATTACTAATACTGGAATACTATATTTAATTAAGGGCACCACACTTGAAGACTTATGGGTTCTACTTATAAGAGTCCAAAGAAGAGCAACATGTATGACCAAAGGCCTAGAAAACTCAGTACACAAGAACAGTTACAGGAATTAGGATTATTTAATCTAAAGAAAACATGACTGCAGGAAAAGCTGATGGAACTATTCAATTTCATGAAAGGTTCAAGTCGTTCTCTCTATCCAGTCTGGATAAATGAGACATAATTTGTTTAGCTTTGCAAATAGGTAAATAATATTATTACCAATACCAATAAGCAAATACATCAGTGTGAAATTCTTTTCTCCTTCTTTTTAGAAAATTTTATCTGTATGTTAACAACCTGCCACATCAACATGAACTTTTAATATGAAGGAATAGCAGCTAAAGTAGTTCATATCTCAAGTTGGGAGTCTATTCAAAAATGTCCATCTCTCAAACAACGTTTGCTCAACATGTTTCAATGTCAGCAACAACTGTCCACTTCTTTTATTCACACAGACACAAATCAGTAGAGGTAGACTCCTTAAGCAGCCTTGATTAGCAGAAAGGAAGACTATCCTCTACCATATACATCTGGAGATGCACAGGTGTCTGTAAGATTAAGCCTCTTTTCTGCTCATAGCTTTTCCACTGCATCAGTTCAATTTGTGTGAAACAAATTAGGTTTCCTGTTTTGTTCAGTATCTGATTTTTGTTTTATTGGAGGTTTACAAGTGGGCTGGGCTATAGATGGGCTATTACTTTGGCAAACTGGTAGTTTTGTTGGATTTTTCAGGTCTGTCGATATCTATCCATGTTTAGATATCATTTTGGAGATAAGAAAAAATACAAATTTATTTTTATTTGTACTTAAAATACATTTTGGAGTAGCACAGCTTTAAAGCACACAAGACACTGAAACTCAGAGCTAAGATCAAACAAGAAAATAATACGTGAAAACAGGAGTTAGATATGTTACTGTCACAACACATACCTATGTGGACACATGTATTAATGGTAAAACGTGGCTAGCACCAGATGGAACAGTAAAAGCTTCATAATCTTCAATACATGGATCTCTGTGATCACATTACAGCAGAATTCCACCTGGGTGTGCACGCTTGGAAAAATAATTTTTTTATGTAAGCCTGGGGAGGTTCTGCTGCAAAATCCTAGTGGCACAGTAAGTTTATACTGGTATTTAAACCACTAAATTCTTCTCATATACATTAGCTTTTTCTTACAGTTTATCATCATGCACATGTAATAACCAGAATTCAATTTGGAAAGCTGTAATATGCCTTTGCAATAGCTTTTAATTGTGCTTTTAAAAGTTAGCACAATTGGCTGGAGAGTTGTATAGTTACCTATGTTCTCAACAGAGGTTGTAGTCAGATTGCATTCAGGATCTCCAGTGAGACATCATCCTTCAGCTAAGTTCCAGCTGAATATTCCTAGACCGATGCATATAACAGACTATATGAAATTAAAAATTCTAAAAAGTAGAACAGATTTAYCAATTCTGAAAATCTGGGGTATATTCAAGGGTTTCTGAATGCACCAGGGGTTTAGAAAACTGTGAGTTAGCTGATACAAAACTGTTAAATTACCCATACAAAAGCAGGTGTTGATGAGATGACAAATGAGCATCTTAATCACTGTTTTTCACTCACAGTGAGCTGCATATTCCCATTAGTAATGAAAAAAGTTTTTATTAAATTTTCAGTGTTTAACTTGTAGATTGTACCACACACTGATCAAACCAAAACCATGTTAATTTCTTCTAAACATCACTCTTTAACATCATAGTTTAAATAGGGTGCAGTAGGAGCACACATACAAAAATAAGAAAAAATGTTTAAGAAAATAAGCTAGATGAAAATGCAAGACAATTTACATCCGTTTCCCCTTCTAAAGAAGGATATTAAAAAAATAAAACTAATTGTCCTATCTGCAAAGCCAAAAAAAACCCCTAGATTACATTAAGATTTTCTGTACCATTATTGCATTTCCTAATAGCTTTCAAAAAYTGCAAAACTAAATGTTTAAATACTACTAACAAGTATTTCTGTATGCACCAATAGCTTGATTTTCAATGGATTATGTCAAGTCCAACTGACTTTGCATACAAATGATTCCATTACAAACTATACTTAAGCAGTAGAAAATGTAGAGAAGCTCAGAGTATCACAGAACTCACACTGATCATGGGGAAGACAGTTACCTATGTTCAGACAGACAATATGAAAGTTTTAACCATGAAAAATATTATCAGCAGAATTCTAGTATCAGATTACCACTGTTTTTTATTTCCCCCATTAATTTTTGATGGCTGTAAGACACCAAAGCTTCATCTGGGTCTGTTTGCATGGAAGAGTCTTTCAGCTGTGTAGTTCCTGCWGACTAAAAAGACATTGTACATTTTTTACTTCTGTATAAGAACATAGGCATAGAAGCACATGAAACTGGGTGGACAGACTTGGCAGCATTCAGTGCTCACCTGTCCAGAAGAGGATAGACTTCGAGATATGTGTACATGCAGTTCCACATGATTTTCTTACAAGCTTTAAAGGTGTGGGTTGTGAAAACTTTCACTGCTTAACCTTTAAGTCGACATTTCTAGAATAGAGACAGAGTACATACCTAAGCAATGTGGAAACCTGTAACTTTGTATTGGTGATTTTGGTATCAGTGTCATAGGCATGGTTGTGATTTCATTCCAAGAAGCTCTTCTGGAAGACTTAACAGAACAGGCAGCAAATTAAACCACTGCAGCGCCTGCTTAGTTTGTGGTGGCTCAGTGTTGGCATGTTCCAGGCTATAGTTACACAAACAACTCTAAAAAAGCTACTTCTATTTGTTTCTTGTTTATATGAATCCAAGTTTCTTAACAAATGGGCCCAATCAATCATCAAATCCTTCCTAGATCCTTCAAACTGGACACCCCATCAACAGCTCCTGACACCAAGGCATTTAGACAGCATTTTTCAGTCTGCTCATGCTATTCCTGAAGTTTATTCACTTTCTGACCTCACAGATGAAGTCACTGGAACAGATTAACTATGAGCACATTTTTGATAGGTAGAACTGGATTTCCCTAGTGTGTCTACCAAAAAAGAACCATCAAAAAAAGTGATGCTTTCCAGAATTTTAGCTTTTACTAACAAAGAAAGCATTAATGTAAGTCAGTGATATGAACTGAGCTAAATATAAAATTCACTACTGATATTTCCGAAGTTATTACTGAATTCTCTGGTTTTATTTACTATTTTCACTATGATAARCACATTCTCAACATATGTATGTGAGTATAAAAATGATGAAAGACAATTTTCTTCTTTCTTTTAATCCACCAGATGTTATTGTCATGACAAGAAACACCAAGAACCAAGAGAAGTGCCTTGGAAACCAACAGGGAAACAGAACTTACTACCTTTTAGCTAATTCCATTGTGAACAAGAGATTTATTTTTGCAGATCGACAGACTACTTCCCATAATTCTTTTAACATGCATTTTGTATGTCATCAACAGTTTGCAGATTGACATTCTCTACAGTAGCATAACTGCCAGTAGTACTTAATGCTCCATACTTAAAAACACACTACAATTGATGTGTAATGCTGCCAAAAATTATGTAAACACAAATATCTCACCAAGAAAATTTATGTTCTATTGCTTAATTATACAGTTTTAAGGAATGTTTGTTTGTATATCTAGAACTACTAAAGGTCTGCTCCACAGTAGTTGTGGTCACTTGATATCCTTCATGCTTATACAATTTTTTAAAAGTTTGGTTAAAACAGACTTGCATTGGGGTCACATTGTACCCTGGAGTACAAATTGCATGACAAACAGGAACGTAATTCCAAGTAGACATACTTTTTGGGACAGTCGAGCATGGATTTTGTACACAAACACAAGCTGCCATTAATTTACTTTATAAAATAAATGTATAAAACATTCCAGYGAACGTGCAATATGTAAATACTGTAAATAAGCATAAATAATAAAGTGTTTGGTATTAAGTTGTTCTCAGTTTGCTTTCTGTTCACTGAATCCAGGTAAATAAACTGGTAACAAATATTATTTATCCACATTTAAACTTCTTTCCACAAAGAGTAAGAAGGAAAGGTGTACTCACTTCAGAGTCCAGTAACCTGGACACCCTGGATTTACCAGGATGGACAGATCTGTGTGTTTCAAACCTACAGAATGTCCAGGCTGCAAGGCTGCTCAAACTCTGTACAGCACTATAAAATGGAATATTTTTTAAGACTAACAGATGTTCTGAGGTTTTTGTTTGAGGTTTGGGTTTGGTTTGGGGAGGGGCTTTCTGTTTGTTTTTTAATAATGTGCAGTCTGTTCATGATACTGCAAGGCAATCTGATCAGAAAATATCCAGTAAATCATTTTATTATTGAAGAATTTTTCAGGAGGTAGGGTTACTCCAAAAACGTTGACACACATTTCCCTTTCTTCCTTAAATCAGATATTAAATCCAGTTATCACAGTAAAATGACTCAAACAGGAATAAAATTTTTATGTGCAATCTACAAATCCATGCATTGGGTTTGCATGGCCAGGTTTTGGTAGTGGAGGGGTTACAGGGGCGGCTTCTGTGAGTAGCTGCCAGAAGAGTCAATTCCAGACAACACCAGGATGGATCTGCTGGGCCAATCAGAAATGGTAACACCTATGGGATAACACAGCTGAGAAGRGAAAAGTTATTGCGCAATTGTAATTGCAGCCACAGCAGATTGGTGTGAGAACATGAGAGGAGCAGCCCTGCAGACACCAGGGCCAGTGCAGAAGGAG